>CM053035.1:67460923-67600812 GCA_028564925.1 Lithobates sylvaticus | reverse complement strand
GGTGACAAAATTCTTGCTGCTCAGGTCCATTCTCCCCGAGAAACCTTGTGACCGCTGCTTTATCCCAGAGAGTCTCCATACTGCCGTGCCCCAGACTTACCATTCTCCCAAGGCTGCTGGCCACCCTGGGAAGGGTCAACTCTTTTGGGCCATTTCCCAACAATACTGGTGGCTTAGTCTACGTGCTGATGTAACCGCCTTCGTAGCTGCCTGTTCCGTGTGTGCTCAGAGTAATGCCCCGTACACATGGTCGGATCTTCCGATAGAAAATGTTCAATGGGAGCCTTTTGTCGGAAATTCCAACCATGTGTAGGCTCCTTCGGACAGTTTCCATCGGAATTTCCGCCGCACAAAATTTGAGATCTGGTTCTCAAATTTTCCGACAACATAATCCGTTCGCGTAAATTCCGATTGTGTGTACACAATTCCGGCTCACAAAGTGCCACGCATGCTCAGAATAAATTGCGAGACGGAAGCGCTCAGTCTGGTAAAACTAGTGTTCGTAATAGAGATAGCACATTCGTCATGCTGCAATTTTTAAAATAGTTCAATGCAGCGTATTCTCTTCTTCTTTAGAATGCTAGAAGAATTAAGTCGTTTTGCTGCTCATATTCACACAAACTGATTTCTTTATTATTTCTCGTGATCTCATGAATAATATTAATTTTTATGTTTATAATTTTTGTTTCTTTTTTAATCAAGATCTACATTTTATTTTTATTTTTTCTAGTGCTTGCCATAATATTATTTCTTGTTTTGTGTGTCAAGTTACAACAACACCATTATTATCTTGTATTTTTTAACCTCAAGGAGATTGGTTGGTGTTGGTGTCCCTTGTTAATTTGACATTGTATTTAGGAAATTTACCTGCCTGCTCACAAACAAACTGTCCTTTTTGAAGTAAAACACATAGGCAAGTATTTGTGAAAAATAAATAGCCATTTATTCTGGGTCATAACAAAATAAAGAGGAAGGCAACTCTGGAGAAACTGCTGAAGTTGGTGAAGCCTTTGTACCCCAGGGCACACATCAACTATTTGCCAGCCAAAATTGGTGGCCTGAGGAGTCCATATAATAGTGAGCACAATCCGGTCCAGAACTACAAGAGATTAGGAACAGTAGCAGATGACATATCTGTTCCCAGGCTGTGGTCATACAACAGCCTGCATCTTTTGTCAGACCAGACTGAACCCAGGCCATCTCTGGTCTTTCTTACACGCTTTCTTCCAGGCTATGTCTATGGTGTTGGAGTTGTCGCAGGAGGTGGAGGAGGAGGACCATGGTTCAACTCACAAATGTGGCTTTGGCTTGTGAGTTCACCCCTCAACCCCTTATTTAGGATCACTTCCTCACATAAGAGGTGTTGGCCCTCCTCCATTTCCAGCATTTTGCAGGCTGTCATGTAGCCATAGTCCTCTTGAAGACTGGGGGGGTTTCTGAGGGCTGCAGTAGCCTTCAGAAATAGGTCAAATGCTGCCTCCTCCTGGTTACTCCTCTTCCTGGTACTTTTTTGTGGAAGGCTGAGGGGAGGGACCTGGGATTCGGGCAGGCTCCTGGGCCCAGCCACCTCCTGGCTGCCACTTACCCGGGCCACCTCCTGGCTGACACTTTTGTGTGTATGAAAAAGGGACATAGTTTTATTTTTTGGTTCATCAATCACACACAATTTTCAGCTCATGACTGTTGCAAATTGAATGTTAATAAATAAAAAAGACTATCATTCTTGCCCCAGCATTTTTCAGTCTTGTCCCAATCATTTGTGGCCACTACTGTCTATTGATATGTAAAACACTAAGTTATCAAAACTAACATATATTTAACATCATTAATTTGGAAACCAGAAATATTTTTAAGAATGCTATACCTGACTCAAGCTGGGCTCCTCTAAGGCCCCTTTCACACTGGGGCGTTTTTCAGGCGGTACAGCGCTAAAAATAGCGCCTGTATACCGCCTGAAAAAATCCGGCCCCATTCCCTCCAGTGTGAAAGCCGGCGGGCTTTCACACTGGAGCGGTGCGCTAGCAGGACGGCAAAAAAAGTCCTGTTAGCACCATCTTTGGAGCGGTATAGGATCGGTGTATTCACCGCTCCTATACCGCTCCTTCCCATTGATTTGAATGGGACACCGCGGTAATACCGCGGCAATACCGCCGCAAACGTCTGCGAGGGGTCTTTAACCCTTTTTTGGCCGCTCGCGGGGGTAAAACCGCACCGCGAGCGGCCGAATACTGCGGCTAAAACGACGGTAAAGCATCGCTAAATATAGCGCTGCTTTACCGTCACCGCTGCTCCCGCCCCAGTGTGAAAGGGGCCTAAATGTTGCTGCCTGAAAGGCCCAGGTTGGTCGTCAAAAGCCTCAGCTGGGGGGGAAGGAAGCCTTGAAGGAAGACTGGAGAGTGCTGGCCTTGGTTCAGTCTGGTCTGACAGAAAATGCAGTGTATCATAGTACCACAGCCTGGATATATAAATGTCCTCTGCTGCTCCTCATCTCAGGAAATCCTGGACCTTCTTGCTCTCCCTTTTATAAGTACTCCTCATGCCACCAATTTTGGATGTTAAATACTTGATGTCTGCCGTGGGGATCACCGGCTTCACAAATTCAAGCAGTTTTTCCAGCGCTGCCTGCCTGCTGTTGGATTATTATAAAATGGGTGGTTCGCCTGCCACAGACATGGCAGCTCCCTGAACATATCAATGAATATTCCTAAGAATTCCTGCAGCCAGAGTAGAGACACCCTAAGGCCCCTTTCATACTGCAGCGACTTAAAAAGTTGCATGATTTTGTCACGATTTTACTGTGATTTTGCGGCCGCTATTTTGATAGGTACTCATTGGAAATCATGGAGTATGACTTTTCATGCGACTTTGCAGTCCCAAGTCGCACAAGTGTGAAAGGACAGGGTGCCCAAGACAGGAAGTGTGTGACTGTGACTTGTCCTGCGACTTGGTACTGCAAAGTCGCAAGACAAGTCGTACCCCATGATTTCCAATGAGCACCATTCATATCTGTGCGACTTCAAGTCGCATCAACTTCAAAGTAGTTCCTGTACTACTTTGGTCCTACTTTGATGGGAGTTGAGCTCCATAGACCTCAAGTTTACACAGGCATTCCCTGAAATTGCGGCTGCAAAATCATGGTAAAATCACACGACTTTAGTGCACGAGACAATACAACAATTCACAGATCGGTCCATCACAGACGACCCAGCATTCTTTCTTTTACACGCCTCAAAAATCCCTGATAGAAAATACAAGAAGTCAGTGATCTGACACCTACTTGACGCAGCTAAAGCCTGCATACCACTCCACTGGAAATCGGCCCTCCCACCGACCATTGATCTTTGGCTCCAAAAGGTAGAGGACATCAGAAAAATGGAGGACCTCATCCTCACAGCGTAAAATAGAGAGAAAACATTCACTAAAACATGGCAGGGATGGAATATGTTTATATACCCAGCCGAGGGTCAGGCCCTGAGAGGTTCTGACACAGACACATAAAATGGCGTAAATCGGCAGTACTCTAAGTTATGTGGACATAGACACAAGCCCCGCAGCGACAATTCTAAAAAGAAAGTGGTGACGATTTGGCAATATATTTTAGTAAAAATGTAAATCTTGCTTAAGCACAAATTCCACCTATACTGGCACAATGAATACTTTTTGCGCTATATTAAAGAGGACAATAACTCATTGTAAGGGTACCTTCTCATACCAAATCCTCTGAAGGACTTTTTAATTGTAGGGAACGTATGGAGGCGTAAACAAGTGAAATCAATTTAAGTATGATGATTTAAGGATGCGTCCGCATCTCTAGTAAAACATTAGTACGGGCTATGTATAAAAACATAGCCTCTGAAGGTTACCATGGGAAATCCACAAAAATAGGCTGATACTCAAAACCTGACCACAAATACGTTGGAATGGTCACTAGTTGGCCAGAACTGAATAATAGGCTAATGGCCATTGATGTATATAAGTTCCTAAAAATTATTAAAAAGTTATTGAAAAAAAAACTTTTTTATTGGAACAAATATATATTTAACAGTAACCATCCGTTCTGGTACATAGTATCCAGCCCGGTTATGTGACCACAAGATTGATGGTACATGGTCAAATCGAGTTCACATCATAACATATCTATATAAATACCATGTATCAATGTAGGGGGAATTTAATAGTGAGGAAGCCTGTGATAGAAACATAATTTTGAATACAAAAATACAAATCCCTTTTTTATTCCGTTAGTGTTGTAATTCAGTAATTCGGATGCATCTGGATGTCCGAATAATGAAAAATGTGTCCGAATTTCGATTCGGAACGAAACAAAATGCACATGTCTAGTCGGTTCCAGGTTTCTGTGATTCCTCCTGATCGTATTCTGGCTATGGTTTACACCAGTCTCACTTCTCTTTTGGGTGACAAAATTCTTGCTGCTCAGGTCCATTCTCCCCGAGAAACCTTGTGACCGCTGCTTTATCCCAGAGAGTCTCCATACTGCCGTGCCCCAGACTTACCATTCTCCCAAGGCTGCTGGCCACCCTGGGAAGGGTCAACTCTTTTGGGCCATTTCCCAACAATACTGGTGGCTTAGTCTACGTGCTGATGTAACCGCCTTCGTAGCTGCCTGTTCCGTGTGTGCTCAGAGTAATGCCCCGTACACATGGTCGGATCTTCCGATAGAAAATGTTCAATGGGAGCCTTTTGTCGGAAATTCCAACCATGTGTAGGCTCCTTCGGACAGTTTCCATCGGAATTTCCGCCGCACAAAATTTGAGATCTGGTTCTCAAATTTTCCGACAACATAATCCGTTCGCGTAAATTCCGATTGTGTGTACACAATTCCGGCTCACAAAGTGCCACGCATGCTCAGAATAAATTGCGAGACGGAAGCGCTCAGTCTGGTAAAACTAGTGTTCGTAATAGAGATAGCACATTCGTCATGCTGCAATTTTTAAAATAGTTCAATGCAGCGTATTCTCTTCTTCTTTAGAATGCTAGAAGAATTAAGTCGTTTTGCTGCTCATATTCACACAAACTGATTTCTTTATTATTTCTCGTGATCTCATGAATAATATTAATTTTTATGTTTATAATTTTTGTTTCTTTTTTAATCAAGATCTACATTTTATTTTTATTTTTTCTAGTGCTTGCCATAATATTATTTCTTGTTTTGTGTGTCAAGTTACAACAACACCATTATTATCTTGTATTTTTTAACCTCAAGGAGATTGGTTGGTGTTGGTGTCCCTTGTTAATTTGACATTGTATTTAGGAAATTTACCTGCCTGCTCACAAACAAACTGTCCTTTTTGAAGTAAAACACATAGGCAAGTATTTGTGAAAAATAAATAGCCATTTATTCTGGGTCATAACAAAATAAAGAGGAAGGCAACTCTGGAGAAACTGCTGAAGTTGGTGAAGCCTTTGTACCCCAGGGCACACATCAACTATTTGCCAGCCAAAATTGGTGGCCTGAGGAGTCCATATAATAGTGAGCACAATCCGGTCCAGAACTACAAGAGATTAGGAACAGTAGCAGATGACATATCTGTTCCCAGGCTGTGGTCATACAACAGCCTGCATCTTTTGTCAGACCAGACTGAACCCAGGCCATCTCTGGTCTTTCTTACACGCTTTCTTCCAGGCTATGTCTATGGTGTTGGAGTTGTCGCAGGAGGTGGAGGAGGAGGACCATGGTTCAACTCACAAATGTGGCTTTGGCTTGTGAGTTCACCCCTCAACCCCTTATTTAGGATCACTTCCTCACATAAGAGGTGTTGGCCCTCCTCCATTTCCAGCATTTTGCAGGCTGTCATGTAGCCATAGTCCTCTTGAAGACTGGGGGGGTTTCTGAGGGCTGCAGTAGCCTTCAGAAATAGGTCAAATGCTGCCTCCTCCTGGTTACTCCTCTTCCTGGTACTTTTTTGTGGAAGGCTGAGGGGAGGGACCTGGGATTCGGGCAGGCTCCTGGGCCCAGCCACCTCCTGGCTGCCACTTACCCGGGCCACCTCCTGGCTGACACTTTTGTGTGTATGAAAAAGGGACATAGTTTTATTTTTTGGTTCATCAATCACACACAATTTTCAGCTCATGACTGTTGCAAATTGAATGTTAATAAATAAAAAAGACTATCATTCTTGCCCCAGCATTTTTCAGTCTTGTCCCAATCATTTGTGGCCACTACTGTCTATTGATATGTAAAACACTAAGTTATCAAAACTAACATATATTTAACATCATTAATTTGGAAACCAGAAATATTTTTAAGAATGCTATACCTGACTCAAGCTGGGCTCCTCTAAGGCCCCTTTCACACTGGGGCGTTTTTCAGGCGGTACAGCGCTAAAAATAGCGCCTGTATACCGCCTGAAAAAATCCGGCCCCATTCCCTCCAGTGTGAAAGCCGGCGGGCTTTCACACTGGAGCGGTGCGCTAGCAGGACGGCAAAAAAAGTCCTGTTAGCACCATCTTTGGAGCGGTATAGGATCGGTGTATTCACCGCTCCTATACCGCTCCTTCCCATTGATTTGAATGGGACACCGCGGTAATACCGCGGCAATACCGCCGCAAACGTCTGCGAGGGGTCTTTAACCCTTTTTTGGCCGCTCGCGGGGGGTAAAACCGCACCGCGAGCGGCCGAATACTGCGGCTAAAACGACGGTAAAGCATCGCTAAATATAGCGCTGCTTTACCGTCACCGCTGCTCCCGCCCCAGTGTGAAAGGGGCCTAAATGTTGCTGCCTGAAAGGCCCAGGTTGGTCGTCAAAAGCCTCAGCTGGGGGGGAAGGAAGCCTTGAAGGAAGACTGGAGAGTGCTGGCCTTGGTTCAGTCTGGTCTGACAGAAAATGCAGTGTATCATAGTACCACAGCCTGGATATATAAATGTCCTCTGCTGCTCCTCATCTCAGGAAATCCTGGACCTTCTTGCTCTCCCTTTTATAAGTACTCCTCATGCCACCAATTTTGGATGTTAAATACTTGATGTCTGCCGTGGGGATCACCGGCTTCACAAATTCAAGCAGTTTTTCCAGCGCTGCCTGCCTGCTGTTGGATTATTATAAAATGGGTGGTTCGCCTGCCACAGACATGGCAGCTCCCTGAACATATCAATGAATATTCCTAAGAATTCCTGCAGCCAGAGTAGAGACACCCTAAGGCCCCTTTCATACTGCAGCGACTTAAAAAGTTGCATGATTTTGTCACGATTTTACTGTGATTTTGCGGCCGCTATTTTGATAGGTACTCATTGGAAATCATGGAGTATGACTTTTCATGCGACTTTGCAGTCCCAAGTCGCACAAGTGTGAAAGGACAGGGTGCCCAAGACAGGAAGTGTGTGACTGTGACTTGTCCTGCGACTTGGTACTGCAAAGTCGCAAGACAAGTCGTACCCCATGATTTCCAATGAGCACCATTCATATCTGTGCGACTTCAAGTCGCATCAACTTCAAAGTAGTTCCTGTACTACTTTGGTCCTACTTTGATGGGAGTTGAGCTCCATAGACCTCAAGTTTACACAGGCATTCCCTGAAATTGCGGCTGCAAAATCATGGTAAAATCACACGACTTTAGTGCACGAGACAATACAACAATTCACAGATCGGTCCATCACAGACGACCCAGCATTCTTTCTTTTACACGCCTCAAAAATCCCTGATAGAAAATACAAGAAGTCAGTGATCTGACACCTACTTGACGCAGCTAAAGCCTGCATACCACTCCACTGGAAATCGGCCCTCCCACCGACCATTGATCTTTGGCTCCAAAAGGTAGAGGACATCAGAAAAATGGAGGACCTCATCCTCACAGCGTAAAATAGAGAGAAAACATTCACTAAAACATGGCAGGGATGGAATATGTTTATATACCCAGCCGAGGGTCAGGCCCTGAGAGGTTCTGACACAGACACATAAAATGGCGTAAATCGGCAGTACTCTAAGTTATGTGGACATAGACACAAGCCCCGCAGCGACAATTCTAAAAAGAAAGTGGTGACGATTTGGCAATATATTTTAGTAAAAATGTAAATCTTGCTTAAGCACAAATTCCACCTATACTGGCACAATGAATACTTTTTGCGCTATATTAAAGAGGACAATAACTCATTGTAAGGGTACCTTCTCATACCAAATCCTCTGAAGGACTTTTTAATTGTAGGGAACGTATGGAGGCGTAAACAAGTGAAATCAATTTAAGTATGATGATTTAAGGATGCGTCCGCATCTCTAGTAAAACATTAGTACGGGCTATGTATAAAAACATAGCCTCTGAAGGTTACCATGGGAAATCCACAAAAATAGGCTGATACTCAAAACCTGACCACAAATACGTTGGAATGGTCACTAGTTGGCCAGAACTGAATAATAGGCTAATGGCCATTGATGTATATAAGTTCCTAAAAATTATTAAAAAGTTATTGAAAAAAAAACTTTTTTATTGGAACAAATATATATTTAACAGTAACCATCCGTTCTGGTACATAGTATCCAGCCCGGTTATGTGACCACAAGATTGATGGTACATGGTCAAATCGAGTTCACATCATAACATATCTATATAAATACCATGTATCAATGTAGGGGGAATTTAATAGTGAGGAAGCCTGTGATAGAAACATAATTTTGAATACAAAAATACAAATCCCTTTTTTATTCAACACAAGTATTTTCAGTACAGTTAGCGCTATTGCTGCGTTTTGACCAATCACCGGCATCAGCGCACATTCCGAGATACTGAGATTCGCTTGCCTTCTGGTTGGTATATGTCCCCACGATATATTCCACAATAATTATAGGGGCCCGTTGTGGGAGATAACAATACTGTTTAGTGGTTTTAACATTGATATTTAGTTTAACCACTTCAGCATCGGGCGATTTTACCCCCTTCCTTACCAGAGCATTTTTGCGATTTGGCACGTGCGACGTTACACCCAAACAAAATTTACACACAAATAGAGCTTTCTTTTGGTGGTATTTGATCACCTCTGCGGTTTTTATTTTTTGCGCTATAAACAAAAGAAGAACGACAATTTTGAAAAAAAAACACAATATTTTTAACTTTTTGCTATAATAAATATCCCATTTTTAAAAATAAATAACAATTTTTTTTACTCAGTTTAGGCCGATACGTATTCTTCTACATATTTTTGATAAAAAAAATCGCAATAAGCGTATATAGATCGGTTTGCGCAAAAGTTATAGCGTCTACAAAATAGGGGATAGATTTATTGCATTTTTTTTTTACTAGTAATGGCGGCGATCTGCGATTTGTTTTTCGTGACTGCGACATTGCGGCGGACACTTCGGACACTTTTGACACATTTTTGGGACCATTCACATTTACACAGCGATCGTTGCTATAAAATTGCAGTGATTACTGTATAAATGTGACTGGCAGAGAAGGGGTTAACACTAGGGGGCGCTGCAGGGGTTAATGTGTTCCCTAATTTAGTGATTCTAACTGTGGGGGGAGGGGACTCACAAGGGTAGGAGACCGATCAGTGTTCCTCCGTACTGGGCACACATGATCGGTCTCCTCTGCACTGACAGGACGAGGAGCTGTGTGTTTACACACACAGCTCCATGGTCCCGCACGGTCCCGCTGTTTAAACGGGCAATCGCGGGTGCCCGGCGGACATCGCGGCCGCCGGGCACACGCACCGGGTCCCGAGCAACGTGGCGCGCGCCCCCTAGGCGGCCGGGAATGGTAGGACGTCATATGACGCCCACCCAGGATGGGAGATCCACCTTGTGGGCTTCATATGTCTATGGGCGGTAGGGAAGTGGTTAAGCATTGCTCCGTTAGAGACTAACATGTTCTGGCAATAGACAGAGTTTTTTTCCCTGATCCAATATGGAGTTTGGTATAACCAGACACTTATGATTCAGAATGAGGCTTGGTTTCTGTATATAATGCGGTGCGTCAGTACGCCGCCTGTGCCCCATGACTACATCAAACTTGTGATGAAAGGCGTTGGAAGGAGCGACGTACTGACGTCACCGCGCACACCGTCCCATTGTTTAGCACGGGCGTGTGCATTGCATCCGGCCGGCCGCAACTTTTTACTTATTTGTCACGTTTTTATTGTGTTTCTGTACACCTACGGCGTTTGTGTTTTTAATAAATCCCATCGGGTTCTACCTATGGTTTTCCTTCTGTGCCTTTTTCCATTTACGAGCTACAACCATATCACCCAGTGAGGTAAAAGAACAACGGTCAGTAGCAGATGGATTTGAGAGTTCTTAGTCCTGATTGGCAGAACTAGCAGAGTCCCCACAGACTAGACGACTGGATCGAATTTCAGATGGTGGTGGGATTCACTTTACAAAAGTCACCTTTTCTACTGTGGATGTCATCATAAGTTGAATTGCCACTCAACACTGCACTATTTTCATGACATTAGTGTGTTTAAATTTTCACTTTAATTTAGGTATTTTTAGGTTAAAGCGCAACCTTTTTTGTTTCCATCGTATTTTGCGTATTATCTCACTTTGTGTTGCAGCTGTTTTATAGTTTAGTACACTGTCCAGCGCAATTTTTTTTTCGTTGACTTCTTTAAAAAACAATGATCAACTGATCATTAAACTTCCGACAAAGGAAGTACAGGGGGTCCCCGAGTTACAAACAAGATAGGGACTGTAGGTTTTTTCTTAATTTGAATCTGTTTGTAAGTCGGAACAGGTACATTTTTTAAGTGTAGCTCCAGCCAAAAAATCTATTTTTAAGTTTTTTAGATAACATAGAGAAGGGTTATCACCCCTGTAACATTTGTTTTGCTGTCTGTGCCCCTGTTCAGAAGATTTCACCTCACCTCTGTCCCAATGACAATTGGATTTTGAAAATTTGGGGTTGTTAGGGAAACATGGACTGGTGATAAAGCATCAGTGGAGACACCTTTTTCCCATATTAACTCTTACAGGAGTGTATTTCCCTTCCTAGGGGGTGGATTTCCTCTCACTTCCTGTTGTCTCCCTCCGCTTGTAAGTAGGAGTCGTTTGTAAGTCGGATGTTTGTAAGTAGGAGACCCCCTGTAATATAGTTGTAATGGATCTAAACAATTATAAGACTATGGACATTTTGAAGAATCAGCGTTGGTATCGACCTATTCCGTTTGCCCAAGTTCAATATGCTGAAACTAAATATAATATTTTGATTACTCAAGCCTTTTAATAGACAAAACAACTTGTGAATTCCTGTCTGTAAAAACCCCTAGGTTGCCAACCTTATATGCCTTGCCTAAGATACACAAAAACGCCCAGTTTCCACCTGGGCATCCTATAGTTTCAGGTAATGGCTGTTTAACTGAACCAGCTAGTCAATTAATCGATGAATACTTAAGGCCACATGTAACTTCTTTAAGTTCATACATTCGGGACACGGCAGATCTTCTGCGCTCTATAGATGGCCTTTCTATTCCAGAAGGGGCTTGGCTTGTTGCAATAGATGTGGAGGCCCTTTACAACTCGATCCCCCACAAATTGGGGGTTCGAGTTGTGGACGGCTTCCTATCTGAACGAGGTCCTCAGTCTAAAGTCTATAACAAATTTGTTACTGATCTCCTGCTCTTTATTCTTTCCAATAATATTTTTGTTTTCGACTGCTCCCACTACCTCCAGGTGCAGGGGGTTGTGATGGGGACTAAATGTGCCCCATCGTATGCGAACCTGTACCTGGGGGGGTGGGAGCGGGAGATTTTTTCCTCATCGGAATTTGCTGCTGATTTTGAGAGGGTGTTGCTATGGAGGAGATTCATAGATGACATTTTTGTCATCTGGTTGAGAACTAAGGATGATTTGATGCACTTCTTAAAAAGATTGGAAACAAACAAATTTAATTTAAAATTTATCTTGTGACCAAAAGTCGATTGATTTTTTGGACATTATGATTTATACAAACCTAGATGGTACACTTGGTTCATCTCTTTATCGAAAACCACTAGCTGGCAACACAATTTTGCATGCCACCAGTTCACACCCTGAATCCAGATTGGATGAGGATTATGAGCTTGAAGCTAAGGCACTTCAGATTTTATTGGTTTGAAAAAAATATTTTTATGAATATATATTTATTAAAGTTTCAAACATACAAAAAATGCAATTTTACAGTGTAAACAGTTCTGTAAAGCTTAACTTTGTAAACATTTTCGTCAAGGGGGAGAGAGGGGGGGGGGTGGGGGGGGGGGGGGGGGGGGGGAAAGGAGTATCAAGGGGTTATTGCGTTATACATTAAAGTGCATGAACATCGTATTCTATAACCAACAAGAGCAGTTTGGACACAGGGGTCGCCAGCCTATTTATTTGTCTCTGTGTGGCGTCGTCTATCTATGGACGCCACCCGGAGCGCTGTCTACAGAGTTATCCCTGTGCTTCTTGGGTAATGGGGGGGGGGGGAGGAATGGTAACTTGGGTAAAGAGGGGGAGGGGGGGGGAGAAGGAGAAGGGGGGATGCAGGGTGGGGAGGGGGGGGGGGGGAGGGCAGCTCATCTGATCTTTCCCCTCTAGGGGGGAGGTCTGGGTTACCTTTTGGCTATTGCAGGGGTATAGGGGGGTGATCAGTTCTGTAGGTTGTCAAGAAATCCATTCGATGTCGAGTGGTGTTTCCATATGGACCATAAGGTGTTGAATTTGTCATAGGTGTCATCTATTTTAGCCTGTAACTCCTCCATCAACATCATGTCATTGAGGATGCACACCCAGCCTGATATAGGCGGGGTGGTATCCTTTTTCCAATATAGGGATATGTTGTGTCTAGCTGCTGAAAGCATGAATCTCAGGAGGCATTTTTTTTGTGCTTGAATTGTGCCTGGTATGATGGATAAGAGGGCGACCAGGGGAGTGGGGGATAGGGAAGACTGATACATATCATTGTATACTTCAAAGATCTTGTCCCAGAACGGGCGTACCTTGTTGCATCCCCACCAAGTGTGGATGTAGGATCCCTCTCCTCCGTGGCACCTCCAGCAGATGTCTGTAGTGTTGGGGAACATCCTGTGTACCGAGGTAGGGACTCTGTACCACCTGGATACCAATTTATAATTTTTTTCCTGTGTGAAGCCTGATCTAGATGACTGGTGTGTGTGTATAAAGGATGTGGTCCATTGGGTCGGTGATATGTCCATTTCCAGGTCTCTAGCCCATTTTTCGGTGTATGTTGGTAGGGTTTTATTAAGATGTAATTGAATGTCTTTGTATATGAGCGATAAGGTGTGTCTGGGGGTCTGAGCGCGATTACATAGTTCCTCAAAGCTAGTGAGCTGCCTGTGGACTAGACCTGACATGTGTAGTGATCTACTTAGGTGATTCAGAGATATTGTAGAGAGCCAGTCAATGTCATTGGAGGCTTGCGTGTTCTCGGTCGTTTTGAATAGGCCTGTGGAGGGGTGGACAAATCTATTAGCTGTAGGCCACTGTTCCCTTGTATAGGGTCCCCACTGTTCTCTGGAGAGGGTGGTCGGTAAGGCAGGGTTGTCAAATAGTGGAGAGAGGGGACCGGGGTCCGAGGAGAGGGCCAGTTTGCTGGATTGGTCATACCACATGGTAAGGGCCGCTGTGGTCAGCGGGGAGAGCCCTAGGGCGGTACGAAATTTGGTGTTGTGTCCCCACAAGAGGGCCCTCAAGTCGGTTCGGGCCATGTCCTGTTCAATAGAGATTGAGGGCTTTAGTAGGGGTCTAGGGAACCATTCGAGTAGTCTGGAGAATAAGGAGGAGGAGTGGTATGTTTGGAAGTCCGGTAGGCCTAGGCCTCCTCTGTTTCGGGGAGCACATAGTAGCTTATGTTTGAGTCTGGGGGGTCGGTGCAACCATATGAACTTCCCGACGATGGAACGGAGAGATAGGAAGAAAGCTTTGGGTAGGATAATGGGGAGTGTCTGGAATAGATATAGTGTCTTAGGGAGGACGTCCATTTTAATAACATTCATTCTACCCCACCAGGAGAGTTTAAGATTGTGCCACGATTCCAGGGAACGTCTAATTGAAGTCAACAGAGGGCTGAAATTTAGGGGGTAGATGTCGTGTATTTCTCTGGGGATCTCTGTGCCTAAGTATTTGACGGATCGTGTTTGCCATCTAAAGGGGAACCGTGCACGTATGTCGTCCAGTTGTCGTGGGGGTAGGTTGATGTTCAGGGCTTCTGTTTTGGTGATGTTTAGTTTAAAGTTACTGTATTTGCCGAATTTGTCGAGTTCGTTTAGGATGGCTGGTATACTGGTATGTGGTCGGGTAACGTATAAGAGAAGGTCGTCTGCGTACAGGGACAATTTCCGGGGGGCTGAGGGGGTGGGTATACCGTGTATGGAGTTGTTTTGCCGTATTGCCTGCGCTAGGTGTTCTACCGTGATTGCAAACAAGAGAGGGGAGAGAGGGCACCCCTGTCTCGTTCCGTTTGCGATGTTGAAGGGCTCTGAGGTTTCTCCGTTAGCGGACACTTTTGCTGAAGGGCGCGAGTACAAAGACATGATTTTGGATATTAATTTTGGACCTAATCCTATTTGTTGCAGCGATGCTTGTAAGAACGGCCAGCTGACCCTATCGAACGCCTTTTCGGCGTCACATGCTAGTAAACAAGTCTGTATATCATGATGTTTGGCGTATGAGATAAGGTGTAAAGTTTTGGTGGTATTGTCTCTGGCCTCGCGTCCTGGTATGAATCCTACTTGGTCACTGTGTATTACGTCCGGGAGAAGGGGGGAGATGCGAGTGGCTAAGATTTTGGAATATATCTTCAGATCTACGTTCAATAGGGAGATAGGGCGATAACTGCTGCACTGTGCGTGGTCTTTTCCCGGTTTCGGGATTACTACTATTTGGGCCTGAAGACTTTGCTGAGAAAGGGGGTGGGAGTCATCTATCTCGTTAAATGCTTTGGTCATGATTGGGGCCAATTGTTGTGCAAATTTCTTGTAGAATAGGGGGGTATACCCGTCAGGGCCTGGGCATTTACCCGTTTTAAGGCCTTTGATTGTCGTCAATAATTCCGTGGTGGTGATGGGTTGTTCTAGGTCTTCAGCGTCAGGAGGGGGAATTGAGGGGAGGGCCGTGTCTTGTATGTATTGCAAGAGGTCCTCTGTGGAGGAAGGGGGTGAGTCTTGGGGGGTAGGGAGGTTGTACAGGGAGGAGTAATAGTCTCGGAATTCAGAGACTATCTCGGAATTTTTGGACTTTTTCTGTTGGGAGGGGGACATGATGTGGTTGATGGATTGTCGTTGGTGTCTGGGGTGTATGATACGTGCCAGGTGTTTTCCGCATTTGTTCGCTTGAGAGTAATGTATGTGTCGCCCTTTGTTATATGCTGTCAGTGCTTTCTCAGAGAAGATCTGAAGGAGATCTCTGCGGGCGTTTGAGAGTTCTGTAAGGGTCTTCTCGTCCATTGTGCATTTGTGTTGCGATTCTAGGGTTGTTATTAGTGTAAATAATCGGCTTATGTTTTCTGTACGGATTTTTTTCAATCTGGATCCGTGCTGGATTAGGACCCCCCTTAGAACACATTTCAACGTCTCCCATTTGTTCAGGTCAGAGGTCTCGTCATGTGCATGGTTTCGAGTGAAGTCTGTGATTGCTTGCGTTAGGTCGGCCAGGCATACTGTGTCGGTGAGGAGATTATCGTTAAGTCTCCAGGCGGAGCGGCGGTTCTTATACGGTAGTTTCCCTAGCGTCATGTGGACTGGGGCATGGTCTGACCATAGTTTTGTGCCTATCTCACAGTCAGGGTCAAAGTCTAGTAGCGTCTGTGATAGAAGAAAGTAGTCTATTCTGCTATACGATTTGTGGGCTGGGGAGTAATAAGTGTAGTCTCTCTCTGTTGGGTGCTTGAATCTCCAGATGTCCACTAGGGACAGATCTTTCAGTGTGTTGCGGATGTTTGTCAGTGATGATGGTGGTATGTGCGACTTACATGTGGAAGAGTCCATCCTCGGCACTAAAGGGATGTTGAGGTCGCCTCCCAGGATCAGATTCGGTGTTCCGAAATTTTTCAGCCGGGTAGCCACGGAGGAGAGGAACCCATGTTGATTCTGGTTGGGTAGATAAACGTTAGCAATCGTTAGTATAGTTTGCAGATATTGCAGTTTCAAGAATATGTACCTGCCTTTAGGATCAATATAGCTATCTAGAACTTCAGGAGCAAAGGAGTTGTGGAAGGCTATCGAGACCCCCTTAGTTTTGGCTGCGGGGTTGGTGCTGTGGAACCATGTCATGAATCGCTTGTCTGGTAGTGGAGGGATTTTATCGGTCTTAAAGTGTGTCTCCTGGAGCAATAGGATATGGGTTTTGGTCTTGTGGAAGTGATGTAAAATCTGTCTACGTTTTTCGGGGACATTAAGCCCTCTGCAGTTGAGAGAGGAAATTTTTATCCCTAGGTGTCTGGTCATGGCGTAGGGGGGTTAGTGGGCGAGAGTCTGTGTCGTAAGGAGCTGTTGTATGGGTTAGGGGGGGAGGGGTTTTGGGGGGAGAAGGGGGAGGTGGGGAGGTAGGGGGGTTAGCGAGTCTAGCCCCTAAGGGTCGGGGGGGAGGGGGGGTAACGTGCACTGAGACAAGGTTAAGTGAACCTTCTTTGCGTAGGGTCGACGCTTGTTGAACTGCGTCACAGTTTTTGGGGGTTAACCTGTAACAGTGTGTAAAGATATTAGCTATGCGTTAAGTGTTTTGTGCTTGTAGGGAAGCTACTCCCTCTAGTGTCCAGAGTCAAAAAGGGACTATGGACACTACCAAGCAGATCCAAAAAAGGAAAAAATAAAAACTTCACCGCAGAGTCAGTAAAGACTCTGCAAACCCTAACGTGGGGAACGAGGTTGGTCAGATATCCGGGGCTCCGCCCCACCTATAGAGGGATACCTGTAATCATCATATTATAGGCACACAGCAATAGAATTATACATTTAAAGGCACCAAGTTTCTTGTTTTCTCACCTCCCTGCTCAGAGTTAGTCTATGAGCTGGTCAGGTGGCCCCGTGCTTCCGCTTTTTAACAGGGTAAAGTACTTACATTTTACACCTCTTTTAACCGAGGTAGTTGCAACTGACATTAACAGCCCTGTGGCATGCTGATAAGGCTAGCACAGTACGGGAGGTCCCGGCCGGGGCATCTCGCCTTGCTAGGGCATGACCAGAGGGTTGTGAGAACCTACACCACATAATCTGGACTGCATTTAGAGGGACCCTCAGTGGGTCCTGCAATTGATGAGGCAGGAAAGGAGGAGGCGAGGTGGAGGAAGAGGAGAGAGAGAAAAAAAAAAAAAGGGAACAAGAGGAGAGAAAACAAAAGGGGTGAGGAACATAGCAGATGTCTCTCATCCTGGGATTTCAAATGTGGGGTAGCGTTCCAGGCAGGGTGCTGGGTGGTAGTTCATCAGTCAGGACTCTGAGTTGTTGGGCAGTTTGCACTGGCAGGATCAAAGGTTTGTCATCCTGGTGGATAGGTGGGGGTGTTCGATCTGTTTCTTTTCTTCTTGGTGTTTCTGTCCCCTCCAGGAGGTTTAGAGAAGCCTGGCGTTGTTGCTTGTAGGGGCCAGTCTGGGATTCTGATTTGTGGGAGCTCAAAAGTCCCTAGGAAGTTAGGAAGATCCCCTAGGGTGCGGAAAGTTGCAGCTTTGCCATCATGGGATGCGTAGAGATGGAAGGGGAAGCCCCATCTGTATTTTATCTGCTTGGCGTGAAGTGCATCCGTCACCGGTTTCAGGGCCTTCCTCATGAGCAATGTCTGTTTGGATAAGTCCGTCAGAAGCATTATAGGGGAGCCATTAAACAGGATGGATTCTTGGTTGCGGGCAGCTTGCATTATTTCCGTTTTGATGTTGAAGAAGTGTATACGGCAGATTATGTCCCGGGGATATGCTGGGTTGGGGTTGCGGGGGCCGAGGGATCTGTGGATTCTGTCAATCTCCAGGGGGTCTTCTTTGGGTTTATTCAGTAGTTGATTGAACATGGCGGTTGCTGCTAGCGGTAGATCCTTGTTTTCAACCGTTTCAGGAACTCCGCGTATACGGATGTTGTTGCGGCGGCTCCTGTTCTCTTGGTCGTCTAAACCATAGAATAATTGCTGTATCTGTATCGTGTGCTGTTGGAGGATGTCATCATGTTCCATTATTCTGGTCACATTTTCCTCTACAGCCCCTTCAATGTCCTCAAAGCGCTGTCCTATGTCGTGGCGCAGGTCTGTTATCTCACGTTTGTAGGACCTCTCCAGCCTGCTGATGTAGGCCTCAATGTCCCCCTTTGTTGGGAGAGCTTTAATGTAGCTCTCCATATCCCACTGTCCCTGTCTGCCATGAGGGGGAGAGGGGCTTCTCGAGCGGGGGGGGCTCCTGGAGCTGTGGGGGCTCCTATGTCCTGTATGATTGCTGTGCTCCAGGTCTGGGGATCTAGGTGGGGAGGGGGGCTGGAGAGGCTGTGAGGCCTGTACCTGTGAGGCAGCGTGGGCTGCCTGAGCCGCCGCCGAGCGGGTCGCCGCCATCTTGGAGGCCGGCGCGGCCTTGCTGGAAGTCCCCCTCGGCGTGAAAAAAGTGCCGATCTCGGCGGGTTTTGTGGGTCCCGAGGTGCGGGGGGTGCTGCTGCCTCCTCTCCTGCTCATGTGGAGGGCAGATGGTGCTTGTTGCGGTCCCGCTGTGTGCCGTTTCTGATCGTGGGAGCGGGAGCTGATCACTCAGGCGTCCGTCTCCTCCATGCGCCAAGCCACGCCCCCCCACCATTTTTTTTGGTACCATTTAAATGATAATTAAAGTAATTAAAGTAATTTACTAAACCAAAATAATATTTGTGCAATAAGATTCCCATCATGTATGGTTTTGAATCTATCTTGTTTATTTAGTATTTCTTAATTTATTGGTGGTTATTAGCTGCGGACTAAATGCACCATATGGACACCCAAGGCATTCCTCTATTTTATGAGCGCCGTTGTGGTAATTTTTTCTGAAATTCTTTGTTTTTATTTTTGTTTTTTACGAACAGGCTTTTTAGCCCTTATTGTTTCATCTTTAGCATGGATTGACCTTTTTTGTTATGTTTTGTTTTGTTGTGGCCGCAGTGATGTCATTTCCGGCGCATCGAACCGGAACTCAGTGTCATTTCCTATGCGACTGATTTCCTTTAAATGTGGCCAATAATATGTCGTCAGACCTGTTTTGGCACCAATTTTTTGGCGCCAAACAGTCTGGAGGGGGATATATAAGGGAGTCACTTTTTACTCAGTGTTATGCCGCGTACACACGAAGGGACTATCCCGCGGGATTATCCGCTGGACCGAAGTCCAGCGGATAATCCCCTCGTGTGTGGGCGCCGGCGGACTTTTTTTGGCCAAAGTACGGCGGACTAAAGTTTCAGGTTTTGTTCTGAAATTATCCGCTGGACTTGGCAGTCCAGCGGATAATCCGGTCGTGTGTAGTATGGTCCGGCGTACCAAAAAGGACGCATGCTCAGTAGCTATTATGTCACGGACTCGCTCGGTCTGGTAAAACTAGCCTTCGTTTTGAAGCTCGCACAATCGTCACGCTGCTGAATTTTTTTTTTTTTTTTTTTTTTTCTGACAGCGGGATTTGTATGTTATCGTACTTGAAGAATGATTTTGCCTTGCTGCTTGTATATTCTGAAATATCGTCGAAGTCCGCCTGCGAAGTCCGCCTGCGTCCTCCGCGTCGCCCGCCCATGACGTTCCTCCTGACGAGTATTCCCCGCCCCGCTTCCCCTCGTTGCATTGTGGGTGAATAAATTAATGAAGATGGCGGACACATTCTCAGCCAGTAGCGCGGAGGAAAGCCAAGAAGTGAACACATCTGCATCCAGCAGCAGATATAAGGCCACCAATATGGCCTTTGAAGAGATGGTGGAGATGGTGGACATCCTCCAAAGGGAAGATTACGACGGGGAAAATGGCCCGTACCCTCGTCCCAACTTGCGCAAGGACAAGATTCTCACTACAATCGTCAGCACCCTGGAGCAGAAATTCGGCGTACGAAGGGGCAAGGATCAACTGCGCAAGCGATGGTCCGACATCAAATCCAGGGAGCACGATCAGTACAGGAGAATTCGAAAAGCCATCAAAAAAAGTAAGTCAAGCACGTGCGCTACTATGGTTATACTTGATATGTCTAAACTTGCGCAGATGTAATTACCATTCGTACGTGAAACTTGCGCAGATGTAATTACCATTCGTACGTGAAACTTGCGCAGATGTTATTACCATTCGTACGTGAAACTTGCGCAGATGTAATTACCATTCGTACCTGAAACTTGCGCAGATGTAATTACCATTCGTACGTGAAACTTGCGCAGATGTAATTACCATTCGTACGTGAAACTTGCGCAGATGTTATTACCATTCGTACGTGAAACTTGCGCAGATGTTATTACCATTCGTACGTGAAACTTGCGCAGATGTAATTACCATTCGTACGTGAAACTTGCGCAGATGTTATTACCATTCGTACGTGAAACTTGCGCAGATGTAATTACCATTCGTACGTGAAACTTGCGCAGATGTTATTACCATTCGTACGTGAAACTTGCGCAGATGTAATTACCATTCGTACCTGAAACTTGCGCAGATGTAATTACCATTCGTACGTGAAACTTGCGCAGATGTAATTACCATTCGTACGTGAAACTTGCGCAGATGTTATTACCATTCGTACGTGAAACTTGCGCAGATGTAATTACCATTCGTACCTGAAACTTGCGCAGATGTAATTACCATTCGTACGTGAAACTTGCGCAGATGTTATTACCATTCGTACGTGAAACTTGCGCAGATGTAATTACCATTCGTACCTGAAACTTGCGCAGATGTTATTACCATTCGTACGTGAAACTTGCGCAGATGTAATTACCATTCGTACGTGAAACTTGCGCAGATGTTATTACCATTCGTACGTGAAACTTGCGCAGATGTTATTACCATTCGTACGTGAAACTTGCGCATATTTGATGAAAGTTCCGTTTGTCTTCATAACGTTTATTGAGTTTACCTGGCTTTGGGTTGTTGGAGTTGTAAGGTTGTTTATTATTGTCACTATCTATACAATTACTGCTGTAGTAAGGGTTTTAGGGGTAACTTACACAGGGACTCCAGAGGCTGTTTTGGGGGGGGGGATAAATATGTTAAGCAGGGTCTCATGCTCACAATTCACAAAAAATGCTCATCATCTCTAAATACTGTAGGTGGTGACTTTTCAAAGAAGTACACTCACCTGTCCCTTGGATGGTGCAGCTACAATCTCTGATCTTGCAATCATGAAATTAATGTTTGCGGCTTCACTTCCCGGGTCACTATTGGGCATGCGCCAGTTGCGCAATGCAATAGGACTGGTCCGCGCGAGCTCGGGGACCCCTGTGTGTCCCAGCAGACAGCACGGTGGGACGGGATGTGGCGTATACTTCTGTGGGAGTCTAGGGCCGGATGTGTGTGCAAATACCTGCCTTACACAGGTATCTGCAACCCATCCCCCCTAAAAGGTTCAAAATAAGACACCACAGGGGTGCAGGGATCCAATGAGCGGAAGTTCAAATTTAGGGTTGAAGGGCGGTTTAAGTATTGGAGTTTCATTAGATAGACATTTCAATTCTGTCTTCAAGTAGGATCTTCTAACAAACTGCTAATAATTGGCAAGACTTTTAAACAATTTTTACTAATCCTATTTTGGCACTCAAATATCAGTGTGATTCAAAGTGTACCTTTTTGTGTTCCATTACCATAGGGGGCAAAAGACTCAGACGTCAGTCCGAACCTACGAGGACCTCCCGGCATCACCAGACTAATTGGGCAGTTAGCCCAAGCCCGCGCATGGATGTGGCGGAACAGGTCGTTGAAGTGGAGCAAATCTGCACCCCACCAAGTGAGTGTCTCAGAACACAGATTGAGCTAATAAATTAAGGTCTGCATGTTTTTTGACACTTTTTTTCTTGTGTTTTATCTACCCAACTTTTAGGTGATGTTGATCTGTTTGTGGAAGGACAAGCTGCGGAGCCATTTTCCACTGACAGTGCCCACAGGCTTATTGGCCAGATCATGGCCTGGAATCTGCAGCTGGAAAATATGCAGAAGGAGATGGCCACCATGCAGCAGGGAATGAAGGACATGATTGATGTTTTGGGGAGAATCTAAAGACCCCTTTTACATTTCTTAACATCAATCATGTCCTTCATTCCCCTTTTGATGCGCTGTTTTACTAATTTTAGAGGCCAAATTTTTAATATGCACACGGTATGTCAACATGTGCTATGTGCCATCAGGGGATCTCAATGGACACATTTGGTGTTTGCAACCCCTAATGCTAGTAGGTGAGAGGGAAGGGGTTTCACACACAAAACACGTCCATTGATTCCCCATGATGGAACATAGCACATGTTGACATTACCCATTTTCCAGTTAAATTAGTGTGCATATTAAAAATTTGGCTTCTACTGTTCATGGGTTACCTGTTGAACTTTGTAAGTTCTGGACTTTTACATTGTGTAAATAATTTCAAATGCTAAGCCTACATTTTTTTACATTTTTAAACATGTTTTTATGTTTGTTTTAAAAAATCAATCCCAAAAAAAAAAAAAATATGTTGTGAGAAAAAAAAAACAAAAAAATGTCAAAAAGATAACATAAAAAAAAAAAAAAAAAAAATCTTGTTACAAAAAAAAAAAAAAAAAAAAAAAAAATACCAAAACAAAAAAAAATATAAAATAACAAAAAAAAAAAAAAAAAAAGTTTTGGATGTGCACTATAATAAAAAAAATAATGTTTGCACAAATTCAAAAATGTGTGGCTTCTTCTTTTTAAATACTACCAGTTTGACAAAAACATGTTGTGGTTCATTGACAAAGGGGCTTATTTACTAAACGCTAAACAAGTTTGCCACTATTAAGATGTGCACTAGGACAACATATAAAACAGGCCAAATTAAAAGCAAAACAATACGAAACTACCAATATTTCAAACATAAATAACTGTATTTATTCTTTGTCAATCAAAAAGATGGTTTAAGGGTCTGCTGCCATTTCAATGGCCCCCCTACCATTAAAATACTGTAAATAAAGGTCCCGCACTTGCTGGGATGATTGTGGTGCCGAACCAAGAGGGCGATTATCCAGCCCTGTCATGTTGCCTTCCACTCCGGCCTCAGGGCCAATTGGTAAGGAGTATGTTCCTGAATGTTTCCGTAAATAATTGTGCATGACACAGCATGCAAGGATAATAGTATTGAGTTTGTACTCTGCCAGATGTAGGGATGTAAGGAGCAATCTGAAACGGTTGGCCATAATACCAAAGGCATTTTCCACCACCCTTCTTGCTCTGGCCAACCGATAATTAAAAATCCTCCTCTCAGGGGTGAGGGATCGTTGGGGAAATGGCCTCATCAGATGGTCACCCAGACCGAACGCCTCGTCGGCAATGAAGACGAAGGGGAGTCCCTCCACATTATCTTCATCTGGTGGCAGCTCCAGCCCACCAGTCTGGAGACGATGACCGAACTCCGTGTGGTTGAAGACTCCTCCGTCCGACATCCGGCCGTTTTTCCCCACATCCACATACAGAAAGTCATATTGTGCCGACACCACCGCCATCAACACGATACTATGGAACCCCTTATAATTCCAATAGTATGACCCCGAATGGGGTGGGGGCACAATTCGCACATGTTTGCCGTCAATCGCCCCTCCGCAGTTGGGAAAGTCCCAACGGGCAGCAAACTGGGAAGCCACAGTCTGCCATTCCTGTGGCGTGGAGGGACACTGTGAAGTCAAACAGAAAGATACAATTTAAATTATAAACCAGGCAAAACACCAAACTAAATGCAACAAATTAACAAACAATTTGGAAGAACATATGTATTTATTTTGTAAATCCTTGAAATAAAGCCAAAAGATTAAGGATAAAAGGGACAAATCTCTGATTGATGACCCCTCTGATGGACCAGAGAAGATAATAATGGGGATGTGGGTGGGGAGTAAATAATTGTAAGGTCACACAATACACATGCAATTAATTAAAGGTGTGTGTGCGGGGGGGGGGGGGGGAAAATTACACGCTGACCAAAACCACATCCTATTACTTACCTGGGGGTGTGGGGGTGGGGATAATTACAAGCTGACCAAAACCACATGCTATTAATTATCAGGGGGTGTTGGGGTGGGGATAATTACAAGCTGACCAAAACCACATGCTATTAATTATCAGGGGGTGTGGGGGGGGGATAATTACAAGCTGACCAAAACCACATGCTATTAATTATCAGGGGGTGTGGGGGTGGGGATAATTACAAGCTGACCAAAACCACATGCTATTAATTATCAGGGGGTGTGGGGGTGGGGATAATTACAAGCTGACCAAAACCACATGCTATTAATTATCAGGGGGTGTTGGGGTGGGGATAATTACAAGCTGACCAAAACCACATGCTATTAATTATCAGGGGGTGTGGGGGGGGGGGATAATTACAAGCTGACCAAAACCACATGCTATTAATTATCAGGGGGTGTGGGGGTGGGGATAATTACAAGCTGACCAAAACCACATGCTATTAATTATCAGGGGGTGTTGGGGTGGGGATAATTACAAGCTGACCAAAACCACATGCTATTAATTATCAGGGGGTGTGGGGGGGGGATAATTACAAGCTGACCAAAACCACATGCTATTAATTATCAGGGGGTGTGGGGGTGGGATAATTACAAGCTGACCAAAACCACATGCTATTAATTATCAGGGGGTGTGGGGTGGGGATAATTACAAGCTGACCAAAACCACATGCTATTAATTATCAGGGGGTGTTGGGGTGGGGATAATTACAAGCTGACCAAAACCACATGCTATTAATTATCAGGGGGTGTGGGGGTGTGGGGGTGGGGATAATTACAAGCTGACCAAAACCACATGCAATCAATTTAAAATTGAGGGTCAAGGGGGGTGAAAGGGGGGGTGAGTAAAGCTGTACAATGGAGCTGGTAAGATACATTTTTAACCAAAGAAAGTGACTAGGCTAGGGGTGTTTAGGGGGCCAAGCTTCCATGCTGGGGAGGTTGGTGCAAGCAAATATGCATGTGACCCACTAAATAATACATTCTTAAAGCTATTTCGATAAGTCAACCATAAAATACTAGACAAAAAAACACAATCAAAAAACAAAAGGAATAGGGGACATTCATAGAATAGTCCTATCATGGTAATTAGCTAATGATGACATTGATGCACTACATTAGCAAACATACAAGACATAGGTAATTTTAAAAGAGAAGACTTACCTTAATGTATTCCTCCTGCAGGACGTGGATAATGGCAGAACAGGTCTCTGGAATAATGAGCCCCAGAGCCTGGGGGGAGATGCCTGTCGTGAACTTGAGGTCCTGCAAGCTTCTCCCCGTCGCCAAGTAACGCAACGTGGCGACTAGCCTCTGCTCCGCACTGATGGCTTGCCGCATGCAGGTATTCTGCCTGCTAATATAAGGGGACAGCGAAGCCAACAGACGGTGAAAAATGGGGTCCGTCATCCGGAGATAATTCCTGAAATCATCAGGATTATTCTCACGGATCTCACGGAGCAAAGGCATATGCGAGAATTGGTCACGCTGGCGCAACCAATTCTTGGTCCATGAACTCCTCCTCACCCTGTTCATGGACCGGGCTCGTGCCAAGGTGTTAACCGCAACACCGAGCCCCTGCACAGCACGAACTCGTTCCCGAGTACGTCCACACTCCATGGCTTCAAAACGGTCGGCTGATCAAACAAACAACTTAACAGAACGCACTGAAGAACAGCAAGGCCTATGAAGAACGACCTGAAAAACAGGAACGAGCGGACCAGAACGGCCTGAGAACAGGTAGGAACTGATCCACACGCACTGAAAGCCAGATACAAACCTCACAAGCACAAACTGAACGGCAGAAGCGAACGAATTAAGCAGAAGTCTGAGAAGCGCGAATCGTCTCTAACCAAACGTCAACTAACACGCGATACACACGAGATCAGCTGACGGGGCCCAAAGGGTGTCGTTTGGGATCTCGAGCTTCCTTTTTCTAGTCCCGTCGTACGTGCTGTACGTCATCGCGTGAACCGCCGGACTTTTTGCGTGATCGTGTGTGGTCAAGTCCGTTCGCTTTTTAGTCCAGCGTACCTAGCGGGAAAGTCCAGCGGATTGTCCGCTGGACTTAGGTCCGCCGGGAAAAGTCCGTACGTGTGTACGAGGCATTAGGCTTGACCCACTGAAGGAAGGAAGGTTTTTCTGATGCTCCAGCAAATATCAGGTACTTTAAACCCAAACTTGATGTTTACTATCTTTTTGATGAAATCCTTTATATTAATATTTAGCCTTTGCTCTTTCTTCTTTTTTTTTAAAGGTTAATTTGGAAGCACTTTTGGAAGTGTTTCTGAAAGGGTATTTTTTCCAGCCAAATTTTCTGTAAACATTATAAAAGCTTCTTTAAGGTAGGCTTCTTAATAGTTGGTATTTTATTAATACCTTTTGATTTTATTCAAATGTTTGTGACTTTATATACCTTCTGATTCAGATGGATTATCAGATTTCCCTAAAATTTGCTATCCATCTCTATGATGCCTTCAAATGGTCCTGCTCTGCTTTTCCACAGTTTTGAATGATTTTCCTAAGGTTGGTACCAGATCAGCGCATGCATTCTGCCTGTTAACAGATGGTTCTATGTTAAATTTTGTATGTAATATTGTTATTGTATTGACATATTTTTGTATAATTGTCTGTTTTTTCACATTTATCTTCTTTATTATAGTGATCAGTCTACACCTACAGTGTTCATTGTAAAAGAATCTCCTGAAGAAGCCCTAACAGACGAAACATGTAGAGATAACAATTTACATTATCTTTCAATTTATTATGGATTTTATATTTAAATAAAATGTATATTTTTCTATATATATTTCTCTTTTTGTTATGTGTGCCCTTGAAAAGTCCCAACAATTCTCTTCTCTATATTCTTATATTCTATTATTATATTCAAGAGGGATGTGGCGCTTTCAATATAGTCTTTCCTTGAGACTTGCTCTATAAATTTAATTTCTCCTTTGTGCTACTATTGACCATTCGTGTTACTTTCATTATGGTTAAATATATTATTATTATTATTATATTATATATTATTACTTATTATTTAAATAAATTCCATCATTCTTTGAATAGACTTCCACTCGGTGTCCTATGCCTTGTTAAGGGTTCCCATACCCTCTGGGACAGGCCATCCTCCCTTGGGCTGCCGGGATATCTGCTTTCTTGGTAAGATGATCCATTTCGGGGGTACCCATAGCAGATATTCATTATTATATCATGCTATTTTATGCTACATGTGTATTGTTATTTCTTTTTTGACTATTGTATGTTCTCTTTATTCATAGTTATATGATAATCGCTCTATAATCTTTGTGTCTATGTACAATTTAGCTCCGGAAGAAGCTGTAAACTTCATCCACGAAACATGTAGAACAATCAATACACAGATGGTGTTTTCTGATTATCTTTGTTGGTTTAAAATAATAATATTGTATTATATTATTATATATTTTTGTAATAAAAATTAAAAAATCTATAACTGTCCATTTCAATTGTTGTACGGTACCACTTAAGTCCATTACAGCCTCCCCTTTTCAATCTCTTCTCATATTGTCGGGACAAAGGTTCCAAATGTAAATATTTAATACTATTGTGGCACTCCTCCTTAAACACATTTCATTGACTAAATTAACACCTTAAGACAGTAAGTATGTTAACTGGCTGAGTCACAAGTTGAAAATAAAGTATAAAAAAAATGGAAAAAATAAAACTAAGGTTTAGTAAGCTGCAATATATTACGTTTGATTTTTGTTTTTTAAAGCTTTATCTTCTCACTCAGTCTAGGGCTCCAGTGATAAGGGGTATTAATTAATATATTTTTCACTCCAGCAGGGTCCCTCCAGCAGTGTGACCCGTCCCATGAAGGCCCTTCATCTAAATCATTCCTGGTCGCAGTCACACTTCAGCCTTTTCCATGTACAGTGCATATGATGAGGCTGAGGGACTGCTCACTGCCCAATGTTCTGACACACCCCCTGAACACTGCCATAATCAGCAGTGGGTCAAATCGGTGTTCAGTTTTGACCGCAGTGACAAGAAAGCAGGAAGGAATTTTTTTTTTCAAACTAATTTCTAACAGTGTATATGGTTTTTGTTTGGTAAAGTCTATTCATTTTCAATTCAAATGTTGAAAGCAAATGAAAACTTTCAAAACGACAAACAAATGTTCTGAGAGTTTACATACCAATTCTTCTAAGACTTTTTATTCCAAATCTTATCCATCTATGGCCAACTTAAGCAGACTGCAGTGTTCCCTCACATGGAGGTATTGAGTGACTGATTGAATAGGAAAGTAACCTTTCCATTCCTGTCTTGCCTTGAATTCTAATAAGATAAAAAGAGATCGTACACACGATCGGAATTTTCGTCGGAAAAAACTGTGTCGGTTTTTCAGACGGAATTCCGCTCAAGCTGTGTTGCCTACACACGATCACACCAAATTCCGACGGTCAATAACACAGCGGCATAAAACACGTTCGACAGCACTATAAAAGGGAAGTTTAATGCTTCCGAGCATGCGTCGAATTGTTTCCAAACATGCGTCAGAATTTTGCGTGTCGGAATTGCATACACACGATCGGAAAATCCGATAGAAAGGTTTTCCGTCAGAAAAATTGAGAACAGGTTCTCAATTCAAAGTCCGTCGGAAATTCCGACAGAAAAAGACCGTTGGGCATACACACGGTCGGAAAATCCGATGAAAAGCTCCCATCGGACTGTTTCCATCGGAAATTCCGATCGTGTGTATGCCGCATTAGAGTTAAAAATACCACTAAAACCTCAGTTTTCAAAGCGACATATTTGAAGTTTAAAGCTGAACTCCAGGAATTCAGCCACTTAGTACAATAGCCTGGATTACTAGCGGTGAAGTCCAATGAGGTGCATACCACCTCATGGACTTATCTTCCTAATTTACAATTTGTCTTTTTACAGGGTGCTGGGAACATAGTTATCATTATACTTCTGACACTCCTTTGCTGGACCTTCTGGTCTCAGCTACTGCAGCTGCAGAGTCGCATACAGCCACTGGGCCCACCCCTCCCCTCCTCCTGCCCGATCATAGAACGCTTTGTTTTATGTGAACTAAAAATAATACAAAGCCATCTGTGATTGAACAGCGGAGGGGTGGGCAAAGCAGCTGCTGTATGAGACGCTAGTGTACCCTGGTAGTGTAGAAAAAGCTGTACTCCAGGAGTCCTGTACAACTGTCAGATGTATAGTAAATAAAGGTGGCATGCAACTCATTGGACTTAACTCATAGCATGCCAGGTCATTTTACAAAGTGACTGAATTTCTGGAGTTTAGCTTTAAATATCCAGTCAGTATAGTCCTGTGAGAGATGGACACAGGAGGTTAGAGAGACATGCAGAATGTGTTTTGAGTTGAATCTGTAATTGGTCTGTATTCAGGGTCACTCATCTGTCCTTAACTGCAGGTAACCACTGGTTGTGCCAATATACAAGAATAGTGAAAGCTCCTCTCAGGGTGTCATTGGTGTGTACAGGTTGAGCAGCCGCAGCTGTTTGCATACACCTGTCATCCCAGCCACAGGAATCTTCTGATTCTTGCCTTTGGAATCTGGAGTATGCAGATAATCGCCCATGTGGAGGAGGCCTAAGTTGCCTCTAAATAGTCAAACTTGAGGCATACTTTGGGGATGGAAAAGCACAACTCAAATGGAATCAGCAAGCCCCTTTATTCTACTTCTTCACTATTTACTAGGACCCTCCCCCTTCACCCACCTTCACCCCCCTTATAGCCCTAAGTTTTCTTTTTTAGCCATTACTGATATAACTCGTGTGCATATGTGTTGGTAGTACATTATCCCAACTCCATTCTCTGCATGTTACAGATGCCCAAAGTGGACCAAGAGTGCACACTGCACTACAAATGTGCCATGGGCAATAAAAACAAAAAATTGCGGGGGCGTGGCCGGAAGCCGCACCTGATGGCAGCTTAACTCTCCAGCTCTCCACCAGCCCGCTCGACAAAGCACCCCAGGGGACAATCCACTGCCATCCTATGGGCAGATCACGGACCACAAGGTCGTCCGCAGCCAGGGGAACATCCTTACCCCCTCCAGGAACAGCTACCGACCTCCATTCCTTCTTCCACCTGATGGACCTCCCCGGATCCTCCGGTACCCGGTGCGGTGAGTCACACTTCTCCCCCTGGCCCCCGGGAGGCCCCGCAGCTAGCCCTGCAACAGGCCGGTCCGGCCTACTCCCCCAGGTCGTCAGGAACTGTATCCCCTGATGGGGTGTGCCAGCCTCCACACTCACCCCATAACGAGCCCCCACAGCCTCCTATGCCCCCAGCCAAGATGGGATCCCCTTCCCTGCAGCACAGTGATACACCATTGGGCGGGATGGGCCCCTCATCAGACCGTATATTTCAAGAGGCCTTGCAACTAGGCCCAAGCCTGACCATGCAGGTCACGCAATGCTCGGGGGCAATCCCCCGCCCGTTTAGGACAGCCTCATATCCCTGCACCTTAGCCTCAGACCCGGGATCCCCCACACCCTCGGACTCTCCACAGACTTTCCAGCCTTACCACCTCCTGGAAGGCCCACACCTTGGACACTTTAAGAGCCAGGCGGCTCACACAGAGTCACCCACTATGCAACCATTGAACCGCCACCCCCCAAGGCTCAGACATTGCTATCCCCGCAGGCCGCGGGCCCCACACAAGACCGAAACACCCCCCACGCCTCATATGCACAGACAGTGCTCCCAGGCTCTCCATCCCCCCAACAAGGGGGGGCAAGGAGCTACCCAACTCCGACATCTTCATGGGGGGCCACATGGGACTCACTGCCCAGGCCCACTTACTCGGCCCAAGGAGAAGACACACGCTTGCCCCAACCCCAGCCACCTCGACCTAACCTACCGCAACCAGACCCTGGGGCAGCCCAGAATTTCCCCCCTCAGTGGCAATTATACCTGCAAGCAATTCCCACCAAAGAGGATTTCAAACAGCTAGTTGAAGATGTGAAGTCCACTTGCCGTTCGGAAATACAAACCATTCAGGAAGGCCTTAAACACTTAGCAGATAGGGTGGAAATGGCCGAAGAAGAAATTCAGGAAACCAAAATTGCTGTACATAGAGCTCAATTACAGGGAGCTGACCACCGCACCCTCCTGAGAGACATGCAAAGACACATAGAAGACCTGGACAATAGGGGGCGCAGGAACAACATCAGGGTGAGAGGCATCCCTGAAGCTGAGGGCCCAGAGGACGTACAAATAATCCTGCAAGATGTGTTTAACAATCTTCTGGGGGAACCCCCCACTAAATACATTGAAATGGACAGGGCCCACAGAGCCCTCCGCCCCAAAAACGCATCCTCCAAACCCAGAGATATAATCTGCAAGATTAATTCATTCCCCTTGAAAGAGGACATTATGCGACAAGCTCGCCTGGCCCGCAAAGTGACCTTTAAGGACTCTCAAGTACATTTATTTCCTGATCTATCATGGATCACCTTGCAGAAGCACAGATTGCTCCAACCCCTTCTACACATCCTGCAAGATGAAAACATTCCCTACCGCTGGGGATTCCCTTTTAGCCTTACAGCTAAACATCAGGGTAAATCGGCTATCCTGAGGTATCCCGAAGATTTACAGGACTTTTGCGCAGAACTGGGAATCCAACCCCCACAACTACCGGATTGGGACCTGGTGGTCACGCCACCTCCCCCACCTACGCTTTGGCAGAAATTTCCCCCGTGACAACGTCCACGGAACAGAGAAGCCTCCCAGAAGAGTGCCAAACACAGAAATGGCTGATTCATCCTGGCACACTGTCACGTACCTGGTGGTGCGAGCCCGATATTGCAGAGAGAGACCTCCCTTGCGTCTCCCACTCCTGGTTCCCTGGTAGGGTGACAGGAGACCCAGGAGTGAGGAGGAGCACGAGTGCCTGGCAGGATCAACAGACCGGTGGAGTGACAACGTCAACTCAGCGGACAAGGTGGGTGATCTGGTTAGCAGAGTAGACCGGATCTGGATAGGTGAACTGGTTCGGTCTAGCAGGTAGGATAGCAGAGCAGGTTGGGTCCGGATGGACCGGCAGGATCAGCAAGCAAACAGGATAGCAGAGCAGGCTGGATCTGGATGGACAGCTTAGCAGACTGGATAGCAGAGCAGGCCGGAACTGGACAGGTGAGCTGGTTCAGCAAGTAAACAGGATAGCAGAGCAGGCTGGATCTGGGTAGACAGCTTAGCAGACTGGATAGCAGAGCAGGCTGGGTCTGGATGGACCGCTTAGCAGACTGGATAGCAGAGCAGGCCGGAACTGGACAGGTAAGCTGGTTCAGCAAGCAAACAGGATAGCAGAGCAGGCTGGGTCTGGATAGACAGCTTAGCAGACTGGATAGCAGAGCAGGCTGGGTCTGGATGGACAGCTTAGCAGCCTGGATAGCAGAGCAGGCCGGAACTGGACAGGTAAGCTGGTTCAGCAAGCAAACAGGATAGCAGAGCAGGCTGGGTCTGGATAGACAGCTTAGCAGACTGGATAGCAGAGCAGGCTTGGTCTGGATGGACAGCTTAGCAGACTGGATAGCAGAGCAGGCCGGAACTGGACAGGTAAGCTGGTTCAGCAAGCAAACAGGATAGCAGAGCAGGCTGGGTCTGGATAGACAGCTTAGAAAGACTGGATAGCAGAGCAGGCTGGGTCTGGATGGACAGCTTAGCAGACTGGAAAGCAGAGCAGAAAGCAGAGCAGGCCAGAACTGGACAGGTAAGCAAGCCGACAGGAAGCAGAGGCTTGGAACAGACTGGATCAGTACAGGTGATCAGGTCTAGCACAGGAAACAGAACTTCAGAACGAACTGGAGCAATACAGGTGATCAGGTTCATCACAGGAAACAGGACTTCAGAACGGACTGGAGCAATACAGGTGATCAGGTTTATCACAGGAAACAGGACTTCAGAACGGACTGGAGCTATACCGGTGATCAGGTTCATCAGAATAGGCCGGGTCAGGAATCAGGCTGGCATCAAAGTACAAGGGGATGAAGCAGAAGAATTGTCACAACAAGCCAAGGTCGGGTACAGGCAGATAGCTGAATAGTCACAGGTAAGCCGGGTCAAACAGGACAGAGGTATCAGGATCAGGTTACATACACCACAACGCTGTAGCGCAGACAGCGGGGACCGTCTGCTCAGGCCAGGTTTAAATAGGCTACCTGGCGCCAACAAGAGCGCGCACCTGTCTCCCTGTGCGTGCGCCCGTGCGCGGCCGCACACGTGCACGCGCCCCGGCGCGCATGTGCATGCGCAGTGGCGCCTGTGGGCCAGGATGGCCAGGGTTCAGGTTTCTGGCAGGATCTTCATGACACACACCTTCTTTATTGATCCCAAGAGAAGCCCCCATGGCAGTTTGAAGAAACTATAGATTAGACCCTGGACACTCCTGCATTGCTAGTCCCCCCGGGTGCTTCAGTTTTCTCTTGTTTACCCCCCAGTTTTACTGTAAGGGCTGGTTCTTTCAGGAGACCCGAGGGCTGGTTCTCACTGGATCTCGACAGCAGGTGAGTTCTCCCCCCCCCCCGACACAACATCATGGCTAAGATAAAATATACACGAATCTGGGGCGTGACCGGATGCAGGTGAGCGAGTGAGAGAGTGAGGTGAGAACATGCCGCATCCCTCTGCCTCTCTGCTCATGCCTTGAATGCGGACCCGATCCCCGTGCCTTCCTAGCACCGACACCTGCTTCCCAGAACGAGGCTGCGCAGCTGAAGCGAGGCAGGGTTGAGTCTTCACCCCTCCAGAATAGCCTGCTTAATAAGTACATACCTCTGTGTGTGGCGTGGACGCCGGACTCCAGGAGGGGAACGACGAGGAGAGACAAGCGGGCTGTTTACTTTCACTTTCACTATCAGCGGGGACTTGCTATCTCTGTGAGTCTGTGGGAGCTGTGGCAGCTTGTCAGGGCGCCTATTCCAGGGGGAGGAAGCGGAAAGGAGAGAAGGGAAGAGAAAGGAAAAAAAGAAAAAAGAAAACTGCCCGGATTCATGTGACGGCTTCTGCACTACATATCCACGCATCTGGCATCTATCATCGACTGTCATCCATCGCCACAGCCACGGTGGGGTGAGATAAAGGAAGTTTTTATCTTTGTTGTTTCTTCCCCCTCCTATAGTATTTCCTGCTTTACTGTTACCTAGATGCAATATGGAAGTTTGAAGGAGCCAGTAAATCACTAAGGGAAATTAAAAGGGAGCAGCTCACGGTGCCTGTTCGCTGTTGATACCCCAATCTTGTGGACTGTGCGGTCATATAGTATCTCTTGATTTACTGCTACCCTGATTTACTATGGAACTCTGAAAAAGCTAGTTAGGGAAATTAAAGGAGACTTGCTTTCTGTGCGTTTTTTTTTTTTTTTTTTTTTTTGCTGTATACTTCAGTTGCTCCATTCCTGTGGACTGTGCGGCTATACTAAGAGAGTAACCGAGAAATTTGTTGGGTGAAAACCCTGGTCTGCTCGGACTTTTTGAATTTTTATATATCTGCTATAATAGCCATCTCACGTAAAGGGGGTCCCTCTGCTTGCCCGTCCTTTCTATGTGTATATTTTCATTTTTTTCTTTTCTCAGGATTTTTTTTGAAGCATGTTCTATCTAAAAAAACAAATTATGCCTTCACAGCGTACTACAAAGGCAAGTCAAGCTGCCAGCCAGGCAAGTCAAGCAGCAGCTAAACTTGAGAAATTTGCACATGTTCCAGGTCAAACCGTAGCTCAGACCCCCCCAAAAAACTTACCACTGAACCAACATGCCCACTCTAGTAAGATGGGCGGAGCCACAGGGGGCAGGAAAAGCCAAGGGCAACCTCAAATAAACTCACAAAACATACAGCAAATGCAGATGGAGGGGAGTGAACCTGGGGGGTCCCTGGGTCAGGTAACGGAGGTAACACTGTTGCCGGGGGCAGGGCCCGACATTAATACGGGACCAGAGCCTACTTTGAAGGAGGTTTTGGAGGCCGTTAATTCCTGTAGATCATCCTTGAAAGAAATGTCTGATCAATTGAAGACAATACGCAATGAAATGTCTCTGGTTAGAAATGAGCTACAAAAAGTCCAAGAGAGAACCACAACCCTTGAGAACAGATTGAGCTTAGTGGAGGACGACTTGGCCCCTTTAAAACGCGATATGAGCGTAATTAAAGAGATGCTGAAGAAACAAACGAATAAAATTGATGAAATGGAGAACAGGCTGAGAAGGAAAAACTTGCGCATAATAGGCCTCCCAGAACACTCAGAGGGTGCAGACCCTGCCGCTTTTCTTGAAAAATGGCTTGGGGAGATATTTGGACAGGACTCATTCTCCTCATTTTTGGCTATAGAGAGAGCCCATAGGGTCCCTTCTAGACCTCCCAACTCGGGGGCTCCCCCAAGACCTCTGTTGGCAAAATTACTATTTTTCAAAGATAAAGTTACGATAATCCGTAAAGCGAGAGAAATGGGCAATATACTCTACAATGGCACAAGAGTGTCTATCTACCCTGATTACTCGCCAGACCTCCAGCGAAGGAGAGCCAAATTTGGAGAAGTAAAACGCAAACTGCGTCAAGTCAATATAACATACGCCCTGTTATATCCAGCTAAGTTGAGGGTTATGGCCCCGGGGGGGACTATCTTTTTTGAAACCCCTGAAGGAGTGGAAGAGTGGCTAATAAAACATAATAATAATAAAACATAAGGAATGCTTTTAGAGGACGATCAGGACTGATTTAACATGCTGACTTTTTGTTTTTTTTTTTTTTTTTCTTCCCTCTTTTGGGGGGGTTCTGGGAGGACTGGGTTGCATTGCTACTTGATTTTGGGTGGGGGTGGGGGGGGGGGGGGGGGTGACGCACAGGCCGGAGTTATACATTTTTTTTTTTTTTTTTTTTTTTTTTTTTTTTATTTTTTTTTGGGGCCTGTGTGTCGCCCCCCCTCCCCCTCCCCCCCCCCTTACCCCACTGGGGGAGGTGGAGGGAGGGGGATGTAACGTATGGGAGAATGTAAACACAGGGTGTGCCAGGCCTGTGTTTGGGGGGTGCAGCGGAATGGTCTTTTCGCCTTTCTGCTGTGCTCGTATACAGGGGGGCTCATCTTTGTTGTGTGGGGGAAGGGGGAGGTATGGCTAGATGTGGGGTTGGGGAGGGCTAGGGAAGGGGATGATGCACTTGTAGTGTTACTAAATTTTTTCTTTATGAGGTGTGCATGGGTAGGTCACAGTAGAAGGCCCCCGGTCGAACCAAGGGAGGTTATGAAAGTGGGAAGTATGAAGAGTGATAGACTGGATGCATGGGGGAGAGAGAGTTTTAATATGTTCACATGGTTTAAGGATGAGTGGGAAAAATATATACAGGTTGAAAATCACGCTTACAAGATAAGCTTAATTTGTAAGAGTTCACAAATATTATACACAGGGGAAACAAAAAGGAAAAAGGTAAAAATGAGAAGTAGGAGAAAAACTTCTTTGTATATATTACTGGGCACGAGTTTAAGAAATAACTTTTTTGTAGAAATTGGAAAATATCACACTCACTAATGATTAGAAACACACAGGTTGGAAAGAAGCTGGTTACCATATGTTCATGGAATATTAGGGGATTGGGAGACAAAGGGAAAAAAACTGCAGCACTGTCTATGGTTGGATCTTATGGGGCGTCAATAGTGTGTCTCCAGGAGACACATCTCACTAATGTCTCCATCCCCAGACTTGGATGGGGAAAGTTTGCTCCACAGTTTCATTCGACTCATTCATCTTTCTCTAGAGGAGTCAGTATTTTGATCAGCTCGGGGATTACTTTTAATTGTATTCAAACTAAGATTGACGATCAGGGACGGTATATATTTTTACATTGCAAGATAGAGAATAAAGATATTCTGCTGGCTAATGTCTATATTCCACCGCCGTTTGACATTAAAGTCCTCCTCGACTTTGTGGAGTTTGTTCTGGAGAGGCCGGGTCTCCCGGTTCTGGTTATTGGTGACTTTAACACGGTCTTGGATCCACTAATGGACAGATTTCCTGGGGGGACCCATAGGGGGGGGTCAATGGATAGCCGTTTTTCTCGCTTTCTGGAGGAAATAGGGCTGAAAGATATTTGGCGCCTGAGGAACCCTGGGATCAGGGGATATTCATGCTTCTCTAGCACATACTCAACATTGTCGAGGATTGACATGATGCTCGGTAATGATGCTCTGTCAAATCTGGTAGACAGTATTAGGTACATGCCTAGGGGTCTTTCCGATCATTCCCCACTGTTGGCTTCAATTGAAGTAGGGGTAAGAAGTAGTTATCGTGAATGGAGAATTAACCCCTCCTGGTTGGAGCTCATGGGAGATCCCAAAGAGGTTGTGAATACCCTGAAAGAATATATAGACCTGAATAATGGCTCAGCTCCCCAGGGGGTAATCTGGGATACAGTCAAGGCCATTCTCCGGGGACTATTGATCCAGCAGATCTCAAAAATAAAAAAACACTCAAGGGAAGGGGAAGAATCCGCTGCGAGTAAAGTCTCATTTGAAGAAAATAAGTATATTAATAATTCAACATTAGCAAATCTTGAGAAATGGAGTAAAGCACAAAAAGAATATCGCTTAATTTTATTGGCCAAAGCAGAACAAAAATATATTTTTCATAAACAAACTGCATTTGGGGAGGGGGAAGGAATAAGTAGAATGTTGGCTCACCTAGTTAGAACTAACTCACCTCCATCAACAGTACCGATGATTAATACAGGAGCAGGTAGCTCATCTACATATATACCAGACATAGTGGACACGTTCCGTTTGTACTATGAGAACTTGTATCACTCTAACCAAAATGATATGACTGTGGAGATGGATAGTTTTTTTGAGAGGTTGGCGGTCCCCTGTCTCTCTGAGGAGGACAGGGCTGCTCTTGACAGCCCTGTCACCCTGGAGGAGATGCAGCGGACCATAAGAGAGATGGCAGGTCAGAAAGCCCCTGGACCGGACGGCCTTCCCATCGAAATCTATCGACGCTATGGAGAGGTACTTCTCCCCGAGTTGCTGAAGACACTTAATTCCTCGGCAGCGAAGGGTGAACTTCCTTTGTCAATGATGGAGTCAACCATAATTGTAATTCATAAGGACGATAAGGATCCATTACTCCCCGCTTCATATAGACCAATTTCATTACTGAACTCAGACACGAAGATCTTAGCGAAGATCTTGGCAGCAAGGCTAAATAAAGTTATTCATAAACTGGTCCATAAAGATCAATCGGGTTTCATCCCGGGAAGATCTACTAGTATTAATATCAGACGGCTTTTTCTGAATCTTCAAATCCCGACGGAAGAGAGGGGTAATAGAGCCGTCCTTTCTTTAGACGCTGCCAAGGCCTTCGACACCTTAGAGTGGAAATATTTAGTGAGAACTTTGACTGAATTTCAGTTTGGCCCGAATTTTGTTAAATGGGTGAGACTCTTATATGGATCTCCTGGGGCAAGAGTGAGGGTTAATAATGAATACTCTTCCAGGTTTCGATTGCTGAGGGGGACAAGGCAGGGGTGCCCATTGTCCCCCCTCCTTTTCGCCCTCGCAATCGAACCTCTGGCCCTCTCTCTCAGAGCCTCTCCAGTAATAAAAGGCTTTAAACGTGGGGACCTAGAAGAAAAAGTGATATTGTACGCGGATGATCTGCTTCTATTACTTAATGACACACAGGACTCTTTACGGGAGACTATGGGTAGAATTGAAGACTTCGGACTTCTGTCTGGCCTTAGGATAAACTGGGAAAAATCTAATTTACTCCCAATTGACTCAATGAAATGCTCTCTGCCTCAGGAGGCAGAAAGGCTCCAAATAGTTCATCAAATAAAGTATCTAGGCATAACCATTTCGAGGGACCCCAAACAATTTATAGTGGAGAATCTGAGTCCACTTCTTGTTAAATTTAAAGGGAAAATCCAAATATGGAAAAAACTCCCCCTTTCACCTGCAGGTCGCTGTAATTTAATCAAAATGGTACTTATGCCCCAACTGTTATACATACTCCATAACTCCCCAATATGGATTTATAAAAAATGGTTCGTTAAGGTGGACACAATATTTAGAGAATTAATCTGGAAAGGGGGCATATCCCGTATCGGCCTTAAGACTTTGCAACTTTCAAACCAATTGGGAGGAGTTGCGTTGCCCCATCCTTTTAGCTATTTTTTAGCCGCGCAGCTTCAACACATTGGGGGAAGCGAGGCCAGCAAAGATGGGCAGGAATGGAAGATTCTCCTCTATAAATCGGTACATAACTCTCTAATAGAGATATTGGAGGCAGGGTCTTTTCAGAGGGGGCTGCCTACGCAGGATCTGATGGCAAGAACATGGAGAACGGCAAAAAAAATACTTGGGTATAATGGCTATACAGTTTACTCCCCCATGTGGGAAAATAATAACTTGGGTGAGATACAAAAAATGGGGATTATTAGAGAATGGGACAGATTGGGGTTGAAGTATATTGCCCAGTTTTATCATGAGGGGGTGCTCAGAAGTTTTCAGGACCTAAGGACCCAATTTTTGCTCCCTAAGAAGTCCTTTTTTAGATATTTGCAAGTGAGGCATGCTCTTATTGAACAGTTTAAAGATTCGACTTTAGAATGGACTAGTATCCCGATACTACAGAGTATAGTAGGGGCTGAGACCCGAAAGGGGTTGATATCTAAAATATACTCACATATACATAAAGGGAGTCGGGAAGGGCCCCAAATAAATCCCCAAAAAATCAAATGGGCTAACGACGTGGGAAACATTTCGGATGCACAATGGGAAAGGATAATAGAGCTCGCCCCTTGGGTTTCACTCTCCCCCCCTCAGAAGATGTCACATCTATTTCTTTTATATCGTGTCTACTATACCCCGGTGAAACTGTTCAGGTTTGGGTGTAGAAAGGATGATACTTGTCCTAGATGTGGAAGATCGGGAGCAGATCTTATCCACATGTTTTGGAGATGTCCCAAATTATATCGATACTGGCATGAGGTGGTGGCTAGGATCGCCCAGATTTTTAAAATCCACTTGGATCTAGATCCCATTCTTTGTGTCTTGGGGGGGGGGTGGAGGGTAGAGGCAGGCCAGGGGAGACCCAATTAGCGATTTTGCGATGCCTATTCCAGGCCAGGATACTGATTGCCCAGAAATGGCAGTCCCCCCTTCCCCCTTCAGGTGAGGAGTGGGAACAAAGTATGGAGAGGGTGATCCTTAAAGAGAGAACTACCTACATTAAACAAGGGAACTTTGATAAATTCCAATTGTTGTGGAAAACATGGAATGAAAAGGATAGAAACACGTAATAATAATATACTGGAGTCTTATCTAAATGAAGCGTAATAAAATAGTAGGGCGAGGAAGAACTAGAGGTGGGTGTGTGAAAGCTGTATGAATGGTGTGGGGAGAGAGTTAGGCATAATCATTTAACAAAACTCATTAGCTCTTCTAATACTTTTTATGTATTAACTGATGACTGCCTATTGGATGTAGGAATATGTATGAAATGTTTTGTATAGCTGTAAATGTATTAAATAATCAATAAATATATAAAGTAAAAAAAAAAAAATTACCCAGGTGGATCAGCTAATTACGGCTTTAGCTCCTGCAATTAGACTGGTAACTATGGAGTAGCAGATGAAATAAACAGAAAGGATAAAGAGAGCGTTTTCCCTTTAGCTAGTTTATGTGAAAAAAAACATGTAAATAAATAGAGAAAAGACAAGCTGACACTTTCCTGTTACTTTGTTGCCGATTTTCTTTATATAATGGTCCTTTTCCTTTTTTCCTCCGTTTCTATTGGTTCTCCAATTTGCATATGTAGAAAGGAAACAAAAAAGAAGAACCCATTGCGCAGCGCTCTGGAGAATGTGTCAAGTGAGTGTGTAATGCAGCTTACTCACATGCACCCAACGCTTTTGGATCGATGACTCTGTATAACAGTCCGGCTTTCTGTGGGGCTGAGCGCCCTGCTGGTCCTCACTTCGTGTGGACTCGGTGACGTCACTAGGCTCCTCCTCCCTTGAGTCACCGAGTCCACACGAAGTGAGGACCAGCAGAGCCCCACAGAAAGCCTTTCTTTTTTTTTTTTTTTTTCTTTTTTTTTCAGTTATATTTAGTCTGATTTTTTGTGAAGCTATTGAAAAAGAGAAAAGGGAGACGGGCACTATCAAAGGGAGCATATAAGAGAGGAAAACAGGAGAGAAAATAAGAAGTTAGATTACATGAAAAACTCTCCGGATACGCTGGGAAGAAATTTGAATAAATAGATATATAATAAGCATGTAGACGGTAGAGATTAAGATATGATTTGTAATAATATGTATACTCTTTATTGCTCCTGTTTGGCTGACTTACCTTTATGTTTGCCCGTATCCGGTGTTAATAAAGTATAAATTTAAAAAAAAAAAAAAAAAAAAAAAAAGAAACGTCCCCCTGACCCAGGTGCCCTACACGCCAGAATTAAAGATGTAGAGCTGATGGAGAAGATGACCGCCAGGGTGAAAGACAGGTTGGAAGCACACGATATAGTGTGGAACCCCTGGAACCTCCAAAAGAGCAGAACCTGATCGGACATACTGGACCACCATGGTGACAACCTTCTCTTACTTCTCCTTTCCCCCCTCTCTCTCTCTTTTCTTGCTTTCCCTCAAGAGTATTCTTGCGACTCTTGTCTCTCCTCAAAAGCAGTTACAAGCACCCACTGGTATGGGGAACACGAGTCCCTCGCTCCATAATAATATAGACCGACGTGGATATTAATGACCCAGGAAGAACTTAGTGACTATTAGTCAAAATGCATATGTTGACCTAGATGTGTCATTTCTTCCCCCCCCTCTTAAGTTTATAAGTTTGTGAATCCCTTTTTTTTTTCATGAGCGAAAGCACATGCCACATTCTTTACTCTGTTTGTTTGATTTATCTGTATTGCACATTTCTTGAATAAAATGTTATTTACAAAAAAAAAAAAAAAATTGCTAAGAGAAAGGGGAAGGAGTTTTTTTGGCAGAGGTCTTAAAAATGTACAGAGTTCATTAGTAAGACCTCATCTGGAAAATGCAGTTTAGTTTTGGGCACCATTGCACAAAAAGGATATCAGGGAACTGGAGAAAATGCAGAGAAGAGCAGCAAAACTGATAAGAGGCATGGAGGAGCTCAGCTATGAGGAAAGATTAGAGGAACTGAAGTTATTCTCTCTTGAAAAGAGGATATATGATCAACATGTATAAATACATAAGTGTTTTTTTTATTGGTTTTTTTTTCCCTTTTATTGGTTGAACTAGATGAACTTGTGTCCTTTTTTAACCACACTAAATATAACTATATGCCGATATTAAAAAATTGGTACCTCGCGCCAAAAAAATAAATTAATTTAAATAAATTAAGAGCTGCTCCTCTAGCTAAGGTAGGTGAATCTACTTTAGATGATAGTGAATAAGGTGTGAGGGGGCACTCAAATGAGGACCATAGGTCCAATACAATGTGCAATAGTATTTACGTATTCTATAAACATACCTCTATATTCATAATAAAGTGCAATGTGCCATACTGGAATAAATACAATCCATATACATAATAATTGTAAACAAAAAAAGTGAAAAGTTGATAAAGAATTAATGACAAAAGTATTAGTGAATTTGACTCTTCTGTACTGTTATCTTGTAAGTATCATCAATAGCGAACAGTCCATCACCAACTGGAAATAATACACCCAATGTGCTCCATATGTGGGTTCAGCTTACCAGATAGAAGTGACCTCTTTAATTAAAAAGCAGGTCAAGTAACGATTTTAGCAAGGTAAACTTGCTCAATGAAGGAGACTGTTGAGGAAAAAATTCCTCCTCCGCAAGATCATGGAACGGGGTATGTGTGAAAAGATATAAAAGGGAAACCAATAGTGTAATCCTGTTTAAAAAAATCAAGTAAAAAACAAAGGCAAGTGACTGCTTATATATATCACGCCTTAGCCCGGTACTGAGGCGACTTGCGTGTGTCTGGATCTAATTGTGCCTCCCGGCTCGCACTCGCTGCCGCCGTGCATTCCACTGTCCAGCGCGAACAACAACGACCGGAAGTGACGTGACCAAAAAGCGCCTCGACGTAAGTTTCATATTGCTATGTCATCAGGAATCGTTTTGTAGCAATACGAAATGTACGTCGAGGCAGTTCTTGGTCACGTCACTTCTAGTCCCTTTGGTTGTTCGCGCTGGACGGTGGAACGCACGCTAGCAGCGAATGGGAGCCGGGAGGGATATGCTTTGTTTAAATTTCATGTCGGAGGTTTACAACCACTTTAGGGTAAAAGAAAACCTCCCCACTAACCATTCTCCAACCCCCAAACACTTACCTGAGTCCTCAGTGATCAAGCACTGTCCTGGCTGCAGCTCTTCTCCCTTGATTTACTGGTCTCACAGGAGACACAGGCAAGCAGCAGGAGCCTGTCCATCCAATCCTGAGTAGGGAGAGGGGGGCGTGGCCAAGCCATGCTCTGTGTGTCTATGAACACTTAGGTGTCCCCATAGCACACGGCTTGCTATGGGGCAGTGTTGCCAACCGCCAGTATTTTTACTGGCAGCCAGTAAAAAACAGGCACTTTTCTCCTGCCAGTAAATGCCAGTAAGAGGAAAAGGTTGCCAGTAAAAAATATGGCCGTGACGCTTGACTCGGAACTGGGCAATCGCAGCTCGGGTCCGGAGCCGGCCAGGACCATCCAAGTACCTACTACAGTGTGTTCGGGAGGTACCAGCGGGAGGCGGGTGTGGCGGAGATGGTGCTTGAGCATGTTGTGTGATGTCATGGTGCAAGGGAGCCAAGCCAGGTGGCCAGAGCCTCGTGTGCGGGTCTGTGGGACGGGAGCAAGGCAAGCCGGGAGCAGGACTGTCAATGCTATTTGGACTGGAGGGGACTGAGAGGACCACCTGGCATGGAGAGAGACTGTCACTGTCACTCAGGATGGGACGTGTCAGCGATCTATGCTGCTGCACACTGCTGCCAGTGTCACTGTGAGAGCCTGCCCCTGAGTCCTGTCCCTGATCCACTTACTTACTATATTTAAAATAGAATAAGAAATATGCTTTTTGCCATATCTACCTTGAATCACATTGCTAATTGCATATTGTACTCATTTGTAGCCTAAATACTGAAATTTGCACTTACAACTGTAATTTAGTAACTTTTGGAAATGCCAGTAAAACCGTGGCTGTGCCAGTAAATTTTTTGTGTCGTGTCAGTAAATTTTAATATGGTAGGTTGGCAACACTGCTATGAGGGCACATGCAGGAAGAAGGAGCAGAGAGCGTTGGCTGGGGACCTTAGAGGAAGAGCTAGGGGACCGCTCTGTGCAATACCATAACTTCTTTTATATTACAAAAAAAATGGTTTTATTATCACTTTAAGACAGCATAAGCCACTGTAACCAAAACACAAATATGAGACATAGAAGCCCAACCCTATATACCAGATAAATCTGGGCCAAGTGGTATTTGAAAAGCAAATAGTCTGAAAAAATGTTAGGTTCATTAAAGATGAGTGTCACAAGGTTCTGATGCATGTCTGAAGTCGTGTATTGGAGAATGACCAGGGGACAATGTATGAACGTCATATAAATAGCATGGAGCATCATGCTTTCTGTGACCCTGTGTGCTATTTTTAACACAAGTGGGAATCTCCATACCTCAGGAACTATTTTAAAGAGTCTCTAAATCTGAAACACAAGTTTGCTAATACAGATGAGTTATTAATTGCAGCTATACTGTAAGTAGATGGGGTAGAAGATTCGGGCACATATCAGTAGCATTTACTCACCTTCCATTTCCCCACAGCCCTGATCTACCGCCAAAATACCCAGCACTTCTGGGTGAGAGGAAACACCTCACATTTCCCTTGCCTTTTCATGCATGGGATTGTGGGAATGTGGGGAGCAGGCAGGTCTTTGTAAAATGTATTTTGTTAAAAGACTTACACAGAAATCTCAGGCAGCCTTTTAGCGGATCACGGTGATGCAAGAGCATGGGGAAGGTAAGTACATGGTCCTTAGGTTCCCTATATTAAAGTGGACTTGATACTTTGCCCAGCATTAGTACAGGTTTACTTTAACCACTTCAGCCCGGAAGATTTGGCTGCTGAATGACCGGGCCATTTTTTGCGAATCGGCACTGTGTCGCTTTAACTGACAATCACGCGGTCGTGCGATGCTGCACCCAAACAAAATTGACGTCCGTTTTTTCCCACAAATAGAGCTTTCTTTTGGTGGTATTTGATCGCCTCTGCGGTTTTTCTTTTGTGCACTATAAACAAAAAAAGAGCGACAATTTTGAAAAAAAAACACATCATTTTGTACTTTTTGCTATAATAAATATTCCCCCTTTTTTTTTTTAAAAAAAAAAAGCTAATTTTTTCTCAGTTTAGGCCGATATGTATTCTTCTACATATTTTTGGTAAAAAAAAAAAAACGCAATAAGCATATATTGATTGCTTTGCGCAAAAGTTATAGCGTCTACAAAATAGGGGATAGATTTATAGCATTTTTATTATTATCTGCGATCTGCGATTTTTATCATGACTGCGACATTATGGTGGACACATCGGACACATTTTTGGGACCATTGACATTTATACAATGATCAGTGCTATAAAAATGCATTGATTAATGTAAAAATGTCACTGGCAGTGAAGGGATTAACACTAGGGGGCGATCAAGGGGTTAATTGTGTTCTCTGGGAGGGGATTCCAACTGAAGGGTGAGGGGACTGACTAGAGGAAGTGACGGATCGTGGTTCCTAGCTAATAGGAACACACGATCTGTCACTCCTCTCAGAACAGAACAGGGAAGTGTGTGTTTACACACACTCGTCCCTGTTCTGTGTCTCCTGCTCACGATTGCTAGTGGCCAGTGGTCATCGTGACCGTCGGCCACGAGCATCGGCGCCCCCGCTGTACTGTACCCACTCCGGCTGCGCGCGCGCCTTCTATCCTGTTCCCGCAAGCCGACGTATAGCTATGACGGTTCGCGGGATCGTCCCGACCTGCTGCTGTAAAATGACAGTGGCTGGTCGGCAAGCGGTTAAGATTTATGTCAAATACTGCCTGATGATAGACTGAGCCACAAAGCTCAAAACTAACAAATCCCCAACCAATCAAGAGTATTTGAAATTTAAAATCTGGTGTTGGATTTATGGTTGTTTGGGCTTCTATGTGCTTGTTGTTGTTCAATTGTTTAGTCGTGTCCGACTCTTCGTGACCTCATGGACCAGGCTTTGTCCTCTTCATTTTTTTCCTTCCAGCATCAGGGTCTTTTCCAATGAGTCCTCTCTTCGCATTAGGTTGCCAAAGTATTTGAGTTTCAGCTTCAGGATCTGTCCTTCCAGTGAAGATTCAGGGTTGATTTACTTCAGGATTGACTGGTTTGATCTTCTTGCCATCCAAGGGACTTTCAAGAGTCCTCTCAAACATTATAGTTCAAAAGCATAAATTCTTCAATGTTCAGCCTTCCTTATTGTCCAACTTTCACAACCATAGGTTACCACTGGGAATACCATAGCTTTGACTATATGGCACTTTGTCAGTAGGGTGATGTCCAGTGTTGGTCATCTTACTTTAAAAAAGTAATTAGTTAAGTTACAAATTACTTCTCCCAAAAAAGTAATCGAGTTAGTAACTCAGTTACTACATTGTAAAAGTAATTAGTTACTCAGCAAAGTAACTGACTTTTTTTTTTAATATTCTTAGGGGCGGGTCTAGTATTACTGTAAGCAAGGGGCGCGTTCCCCCTGCACGTCTATTTCCCCTCTGTACCCCCCTGAACGTCTGTTCCCCCCCAACACATATATCTGTTTCCCCTCTGTACCCCACTACACATCTGTCCCCCACACACACATATATCTGTTCCCCCTCTGTACATCTGTCCCCCCCCCAAACTCACGGATCGGATCGTTGCTCGGATCAGAGTCACGGATCGGATCATTTTTCAGATCAGCAAATAATAATTGAATTTGCAAAAACCTTTGAAAATTCCACCACCATAAAGCCCCCACTGTAATATGCACAATCTCCCCCACTGTAATATCCATGTAATCTCCCCAACTGTAATATTGGCTGAGTATAGCTGGGTACGGCTGAGCATGGCTGGGTACGGCTGGGTATCACCGAGTATGGCTGGGTATTACCGTGTATTGCAGAGTATGGCAGAGTATGGCAGGGTATGGCAGAGTATTGGCAGGGTGTTGCAGAGTATTGGCAGGGTGTTGCAGAGTATTGGCAGAGTATGGCTGGGTATTGCAGAGTATGGCTGGGTATTGCAGGGTATGGCTGGGTATTACCGAGTATTGCAGAGTATGGCTGGGTATTACCGAGTATTGCAGAGTATGGCTGGGTATTACCAAGTATTGCAGAGTATGGCTGGGTATTACGGGGTATTGCAGAGTATTGGCACGGTATTGCAGAGTATTGGCAGGGTATTGCAGAGTATTGGCAAGGTATTGCAGAGTATTGCAGAGTATTGGCAGAGTACTGGCTGGGTATTGGCAGGGTATTGCAGAGTATTGCAGAGTATTGGCAGGGTACTGGCTGGGTATTGGCAGAGTATTGGCAGGGTATTGCAGGGTGTTGCAGAGTATTGGCAGGGTATTGGCTGGGTATTGCAGAGTATTGGCAGGGTGTTAGAGTATTGGCAAGGTATTGGCTGGGTATTGCAGAGTAGTGGCAGGGTATGGAGGGATGGCTGCTGCCATCCGATCTCTCCCCTCCACTGTACAGATCTGTACACAGAGGGGAGACCGGCGTCATCTTGACGCCGGTTTGTTTACAAGTGATCGCTCCGTCATTTGACGGAGCAATCACATTGTAAACGGCCGACGGTTGCACCAAGATGGCCGCCGCTCCGGAGCTAGGCCGGAGCTAGGCCATCGGGTGCACCAAGATGGCCGCCGCTCCGGAGCTAGGCCGAAGCCGTGGCCTTTCTAAAGGCCGAGGCCGCGGATGGCTCCGCGGATCGCGGCGGGTAATTGCGGTAACGCCGCCCCAGTAATGGGAACGGCGTTAGCGTGAGGGGACGAGTAACCGTTTACTTTAGCGGCGTTAGTTCCATCACTGGTGATGGCTCTGCTTTTTCTAATGTTGTCTAGGTTTGCCATTGCTTTCCTCCCAAGAAGCAAGCGTCTCTTAATTATTCTCCTTATGGTACTACAATTTTCATATTTTTTGCCACCTGTGTCCCATTGGGGAGATTTCCACCCGCATGTTCCAACCACATCTACTGTGCTTATCAGTGAAGAGCTTCACAGAATGTAGACAGCAGTGTTAGCTTACTTTCACTAAATCTTCACAAAACTAAAACTTGCCACAATTTTGGACCTAATTTTTTAAAGGAAGACAGTTTCTCTAGCATTTGTCCATTATTCAGCAAGATTGTGTTAGGCAACATCACTTTTCTGACTAACTCCATGGTAGCATCTGAAAGGGTAGAATCTGCCCATTCGCATGCTGCCACAGGAAAGGAAAATTATGGTAAGTATTTGATAACAATTTTCTGTTTTCCCAGTTCATTTTGCTATAAAAAAATAAATCAAAGAATTGAATAGGATTTTCCACAATATCGTGCCATATGTCTCTACAACCAAGAGCTGTGAACTTCAAGTTTAACTGCAACACCACACACTGAGGGATCTAAAATAACAGTGTGTCCAATGATTTACATAAATGTTCTATGATGCATGTTTTGGGTCCTGAAGAAATTCAATTCACTACTTGTGTAATTGGGATTGACACAATGTTCTTGTTGGTATTTGCTGCAAGTGGGCTATGGAATGTTAATTCCCATGTCTATCTTAAAGGGGGATTCCACCCTAAAGTGGAACTCCCGCTTTTCGGAACCCTCCCCCCCTCCGGTGTCACATTTGGCACCTTTCAGGGGGGAGGGGGGTGCAGATACCTGTCTAAGACAGGTATCTGCACCCACTTCCGGGCATAAACTCCCGTGGGAGTTTACGTCACCTCCTGTCCCGGCGCGCTGTCTGCCGGGACACACACGTGACCCGGCAGACGGCGCTGAAGATTCTCATTGCGCCGCGCGACTCGCGCATGCGCAGTAGGGAATCGGGAAGTGAAGCCACTTCCTGATTCCCTCACCGAGAATGGCGCCGGCTACAGCAGGGAGCCGAGCGATCGATCGGCCTCTGCTGCCGACACCGCTGGACCCTGGAACAGGTAAGTGTCCATTTTTTAAAAGTCAGCAGCTGCAGTATTTGTAGCTGCTGGCTTTTAAATTTTTTTTTTTCAGTACAGTCCCGCTTTAAGGGAAGGCTCCAAGCCACCTTGCATAGTGTTAGTCTGAAGTTCCCTGTTTATACTAGAATTAATGTTTTCCTTTAAGCATACAAAGGCAGCATTACACATTCAAGTGGAACTGTAGGCAAAACTGTTCAGCTAGTCTTGTGATCCAGACACCCTAGCAAGACAACACAGCCAAGTCAGTAAACTCACTTTTCACTACTAGGGTTAAAGGGGTTGTAAACCTACGTGTTTTTTCACCTTAATGCATCCTATGCATTAAGGGGAAAAAACACCTGGCAATGACCGCCCCCCCCCCCCCCCCCCAGTGATCAGTGCTATAAAAATGCATTGATTAATGTAAAAATGTCACTGGCAGTGAAGGGATTAACACTAGGGGGCGATCAAGGGGTTAATTGTGTTCTCTGGGAGGGGATTCCAACTGAAGGGTGAGGGGACTGACTAGAGGAAGTGACGGATCGTGGTTCCTAGCTAATAGGAACACACGATCTGTCACTCCTCTCAGAACAGAACAGGGAAGTGTGTGTTTACACACACTCGTCCCTGTTCTGTGTCTCCTGCTCACGATTGCTAGTGGCCAGTGGTCATCGTGACCGTCGGCCACGAGCATCGGCGCCCCCGCTGTACTGTACCCACTCCGGCTGCGCGCGCGCCTTCTATCCTGTTCCCGCAAGCCGACGTATAGCTATGACGGTTCGCGGGATCGTCCCGACCTGCTGCTGTAAAATGACAGTGGCTGGTCGGCAAGCGGTTAAGATTTATGTCAAATACTGCCTGATGATAGACTGAGCCACAAAGCTCAAAACTAACAAATCCCCAACCAATCAAGAGTATTTGAAATTTAAAATCTGGTGTTGGATTTATGGTTGTTTGGGCTTCTATGTGCTTGTTGTTGTTCAATTGTTTAGTCGTGTCCGACTCTTCGTGACCTCATGGACCAGGCTTTGTCCTCTTCATTTTTTTCCTTCCAGCATCAGGGTCTTTTCCAATGAGTCCTCTCTTCGCATTAGGTTGCCAAAGTATTTGAGTTTCAGCTTCAGGATCTGTCCTTCCAGTGAAGATTCAGGGTTGATTTACTTCAGGATTGACTGGTTTGATCTTCTTGCCATCCAAGGGACTTTCAAGAGTCCTCTCAAACATTATAGTTCAAAAGCATAAATTCTTCAATGTTCAGCCTTCCTTATTGTCCAACTTTCACAACCATAGGTTACCACTGGGAATACCATAGCTTTGACTATATGGCACTTTGTCAGTAGGGTGATGTCCAGTGTTGGTCATCTTACTTTAAAAAAGTAATTAGTTAAGTTACAAATTACTTCTCCCAAAAAAGTAATCGAGTTAGTAACTCAGTTACTACATTGTAAAAGTAATTAGTTACTCAGCAAAGTAACTGACTTTTTTTTTTTAATATTCTTAGGGGCGGGTCTAGTATTACTGTAAGCAAGGGGCGCGTTCCCCCCTGCACGTCTATTTCCCCTCTGTACCCCCCTGAACGTCTGTTCCCCCCCAACACATATATCTGTTTCCCCTCTGTACCCCACTACACATCTGTCCCCCACACACACATATATCTGTTCCCCCTCTGTACATCTGTCCCCCCAAACTCACGGATCGGATCGTTGCTCGGATCAGAGTCACGGATCGGATCATTTTTCAGATCAGCAAATAATAATTGAATTTGCAAAAACCTTTGAAAATTCCACCACCATAAAGCCCCCACTGTAATATGCACAATCTCCCCCACTGTAATATCCATGTAATCTCCCCAACTGTAATATTGGCTGAGTATAGCTGGGTACGGCTGAGCATGGCTGGGTACGGCTGGGTATCACCGAGTATGGCTGGGTATTACCGTGTATTGCAGAGTATGGCAGAGTATGGCAGGGGGTATGGCAGAGTATTGGCAGGGTGTTGCAGAGTATTGGCAGGGTGTTGCAGAGTATTGGCAGAGTATGGCTGGGTATTGCAGAGTATGGCTGGGTATTGCAGGGTATGGCTGGGTATTACCGAGTATTGCAGAGTATGGCTGGGTATTACCGAGTATTGCAGAGTATGGCTGGGTATTACCAAGTATTGCAGAGTATGGCTGGGTATTACGGGGTATTGCAGAGTATTGGCACGGTATTGCAGAGTATTGGCAGGGTATTGCAGAGTATTGGCAAGGTATTGCAGAGTATTGCAGAGTATTGGCAGAGTACTGGCTGGGTATTGGCAGGGTATTGCAGAGTATTGCAGAGTATTGGCAGGGTACTGGCTGGGTATTGGCAGAGTATTGGCAGGGTATTGCAGGGTGTTGCAGAGTATTGGCAGGGTATTGGCTGGGTATTGCAGAGTATTGGCAGGGTGTTAGAGTATTGGCAAGGTATTGGCTGGGTATTGCAGAGTAGTGGCAGGGTATGGAGGGATGGCTGCTGCCATCCGATCTCTCCCCTCCACTGTACAGATCTGTACACAGAGGGGAGACCGGCGTCATCTTGACGCCGGTTTGTTTACAAGTGATCGCTCCGTCATTTGACGGAGCAATCACATTGTAAACGGCCGACGGTTGCACCAAGATGGCCGCCGCTCCGGAGCTAGGCCGGAGCTAGGCCATCGGGTGCACCAAGATGGCCGCCGCTCCGGAGCTAGGCCGAAGCCGTGGCCTTTCTAAAGGCCGAGGCCGCGGATGGCTCCGCGGATCGCGGCGGGTAATTGCGGTAACGCCGCCCCAGTAATGGGAACGGCGTTAGCGTGAGGGGACGAGTAACCGTTTACTTTAGCGGCGTTAGTTCCATCACTGGTGATGGCTCTGCTTTTTCTAATGTTGTCTAGGTTTGCCATTGCTTTCCTCCCAAGAAGCAAGCGTCTCTTAATTATTCTCCTTATGGTACTACAATTTTCATATTTTTTGCCACCTGTGTCCCATTGGGGAGATTTCCACCCGCATGTTCCAACCACATCTACTGTGCTTATCAGTGAAGAGCTTCACAGAATGTAGACAGCAGTGTTAGCTTACTTTCACTAAATCTTCACAAAACTAAAACTTGCCACAATTTTGGACCTAATTTTTTAAAGGAAGACAGTTTCTCTAGCATTTGTCCATTATTCAGCAAGATTGTGTTAGGCAACATCACTTTTCTGACTAACTCCATGGTAGCATCTGAAAGGGTAGAATCTGCCCATTCGCATGCTGCCACAGGAAAGGAAAATTATGGTAAGTATTTGATAACAATTTTCTGTTTTCCCAGTTCATTTTGCTATAAAAAAATAAATCAAAGAATTGAATAGGATTTTCCACAATATCGTGCCATATGTCTCTACAACCAAGAGCTGTGAACTTCAAGTTTAACTGCAACACCACACACTGAGGGATCTAAAATAACAGTGTGTCCAATGATTTACATAAATGTTCTATGATGCATGTTTTGGGTCCTGAAGAAATTCAATTCACTACTTGTGTAATTGGGATTGACACAATGTTCTTGTTGGTATTTGCTGCAAGTGGGCTATGGAATGTTAATTCCCATGTCTATCTTAAAGGGGGATTCCACCCTAAAGTGGAACTCCCGCTTTTCGGAACCCTCCCCCCCTCCGGTGTCACATTTGGCACCTTTCAGGGGGGAGGGGGGTGCAGATACCTGTCTAAGACAGGTATCTGCACCCACTTCCGGGCATAAACTCCCGTGGGAGTTTACGTCACCTCCTGTCCCGGCGCGCTGTCTGCCGGGACACACACGTGACCCGGCAGACGGCGCTGAAGATTCTCATTGCGCCGCGCGACTCGCGCATGCGCAGTAGGGAATCGGGAAGTGAAGCCACTTCCTGATTCCCTCACCGAGAATGGCGCCGGCTACAGCAGGGAGCCGAGCGATCGATCGGCCTCTGCTGCCGACACCGCTGGACCCTGGAACAGGTAAGTGTCCATTTTTTAAAAGTCAGCAGCTGCAGTATTTGTAGCTGCTGGCTTTTAAATTTTTTTTTTTCAGTACAGTCCCGCTTTAAGGGAAGGCTCCAAGCCACCTTGCATAGTGTTAGTCTGAAGTTCCCTGTTTATACTAGAATTAATGTTTTCCTTTAAGCATACAAAGGCAGCATTACACATTCAAGTGGAACTGTAGGCAAAACTGTTCAGCTAGTCTTGTGATCCAGACACCCTAGCAAGACAACACAGCCAAGTCAGTAAACTCACTTTTCACTACTAGGGTTAAAGGGGTTGTAAACCTACGTGTTTTTTCACCTTAATGCATCCTATGCATTAAGGGGAAAAAACACCTGGCAATGACCGCCCCCCCCCCCCCCCCAGCCCCCCCATTTTACTTACCTGAGCCATGGAACTTGACCCACAGGGGACGTGCTGTCTCTCTGCCTGGAGCTCTCGGCTCTTGATTGGATAGATTGATAACAGCACAGCCATTGGCTCCCGCTGCTGTCAATCAAATCCAATGACGCGGGCGCCGGGGCCGAGTCCTGCATTCGGCCTCTATGGATGCCGAATGCTGGACTCGGGAGCATGCTCGCAAGGTAACCCCCTTGGGAGAGCACTTCTCCTAGGGGGTTATCTGAGGGGGAGGAGCTGCAAAAGCCACCGGGGGACCCCAGAAGAGCAGGTTCGGGGCCACTCTGTGCAAAACGAGCTGTATGATATGTTTGTTATTTAAAAAAACAAAAAAATTAACCGTTACAGTCACTTTAAGCTTGTTGACTAACTCACCCACCCCGTAAATAAATATCAAGCGTGTCACCTGCCACCAGATGCCATCGGTCACCCCCAGCAGAGTCTCTTGTTACATCAGGTGCTCCTATCAGAGTCCGTCCTTACATCAGGTGCCCCCAGCAGAGTTTGTCCTTATATCAGGTGCTCCCAGCAAAGTCCGTCCTTACATCAGGTGCCCCAGCAAAGTCTGTCCTTACATCAGGTGCCCCCAACAGAGTCCCTCCTTACATCAGGTGCCCCCAGCAGAATCCCTCGTTACATCAGTTGCCCCCAGCAGAGTACCTCGTTACATCAGGTGCCCCCAGCAGAGTACCTTGTTACATCAGGTGCCCCCAGCAGAATTCGTCCTTATATCAGGTGCCCCCAGCAAAGTCCGTCCTTACATCAGGTGCCCCAGCAAAGTCTGTCCTTACATCAGGTGCCCCCAACAGAGTCCCTCCTTACATCAGGTGCCCCCAGCAGAATCCCTCGTTACATCAGGTGCCCCCAGCAGAGTACCTCGTTACATCAGGTGCCCCCAGCAGAGCCCCTCCTTACATCAGTGTCCCCAGCAGAGCCGAGTCCTTACATCAGTCTCCCCAGCGGAGCCCCAGTCCTTACATCAGTGTCCCCACCAGAGCTCAGTCCTTACATTAGGGTCCCCAGCAAAGCCCAATCCTTACATCAGTGTCCCCAGCGGAGCTCAGTCCTTACATCAGTGTCCCTAGAGGAGCCCAGTCCTTACATCAATCTCCCTAGCAGAGCCCCAGTCCATACATCAGTGTCCCTGTCGGAGCCCAGTCCATACATCAGTGTCCCCAGCGGAGATCAGTCCTTACACCAGTGTCCCCAGCAGAGCCCAGTCCATACATGAGTGTCCCTAGCAGAGCCCAGTCCTTACATCAGTGTCCCCAGCAGAGCCCAGTCCAAAAATCTGTGTCCCCAGCAGAGCTCAGTCCTTACATCAGTGTCCCCAGCGGAGCCCCAGTCCTTACATCAGTGTCCCCAGCAGAGCCCAGTCCTTACATCAATATCCCCAGCAGAGCTTGTGTTCAGTGGAGAGGGGAGAGGTCTCCGATCCATGCAGCCAATCGGCTTCAGTGTACAAGAGAATTGTCTACTTGTACACTGAAGAGAGACCCTGATTGGCTACCCCTCCCCTCTCCACTGAACACACAGGGAAATAGTACTCGCGGCGGCTGCGGCAGCCTTCTTTTCGTAGCCCGCTGCTATTTTTGCCAAAAACAGTCCCGGGACAAAAGCAAAATTCCAGGATTTTAATCGGGACGAGCTCTGATCGGGACGAGGGTCCCAAAATCGGGATTGTCCCGGAAAAATCGGAACTGTTGGCAAGTGTGCACTTGCTTGCCGACTATTCCTCCTCAACACCTTCAGCACATCACTTGCTTGTACTCCCAGGATCAAGGATCAGTGTAGAAAAAATATGACAGTCCTTGGTGCTAGTTGTCCTACACATGGCTACTGCTCAGGACAACCTCTTCAGGCCCTGCCTGTCAGGAACGGTGTTATTACCTGGATTGCCTGTCACTGTTTCCTTGGGCATCAAAGGGTGAAGTTCTGTTGGCCATCAGCAGGGGTCTCCCAGCCAATGGACATTGTCAGGAACGGTGTTATTACCCGGATCGCCTGCTGGTGGCACTATTTCCTTCGGCATCAAAGGGTGCAGTTCTGTTGGCCACCAGCAGGGGTCTCCCAGCCAATGGACATGCTAGTGATCAAGCTGCACCTGATGTGGGACTGCTGGGAAGTATATAAGCCCGTCCTTCACTGAGGCTCTGCGCTTCAGAATTCCTTCCTGCAAGCCTTGTCCCTGCCTGTGCTGATCCTGTGCCTGAAACCTGTTCCTGATCCGCTTCCTGCTCTGTCCTGGACATTGTTTCCCTACCTGGTTCCTGAGACCTGTCCCCTGATTCCTGCCTTGGCTTCCCCTTGCTTCTGCTTCCTTCACCTGGCCTCCTGTCCCCCCTGTTCTCTTCTCCCTGCCTTGTATATATGTGTTCCATTTCCTTGTGTGTATTTATAGTTAGTTGGATTAGGGTTTTGGGGTTTGCTGTGCATTATTTGTGTTCTTACTTGTTTGTGGTTTGCTGTGTTGGTTTTCACGTGTGTCTTTATCCTTTAATAAATATATTTTATCACTTACCTTTGAGCCCGATTCCTTTAGTGCAGCCCATTGATCTGTTCACTTGTGCTGGATGCCTGTGTTTAGGCATCTCTCATGACAGAATTCTGAAGCCATAAAAACAGATCGGCTGCACTTGGGAATTGGGTCTGGACACTTGCTATTGCCAGGAAAAATGCATCTGGAAGATATTTTGTATCCCTCGCTCCTGGCAACAGATGACAGAGATTATTGTTATCAGACTTTGGGTGACTATACTAGGGAGCAACTACTGGAGTGCATCCGTATAGCCCATGTTTTCGTTGATCAGGGCAGTTTTCTTTTTGAGGACGTGCAGCCTCTGATCAAGATTTGTACAGAGCTGGCCCTGCCCTGTATTCCTGAGGGCCATGATGATTTCACTCCCCCTTTTAATATTAACCAGGTTGTATCCCTAATATGGCTTTTTGAAGATGATCCTGCCGACTTTTGTGAGCACTACTCTGGCTGTTCCCCACAGGTGATTGCTGAGTGCATTGTGTCTGCTCAGTCTTTTGTTAGACAGGGAAACTTAAATCCACAGTTTGTACAACCCATACTTTCAGCATGGTCTGACATTATGCAATTAGCCCCAGCCAAACAAACCACTTCTGCCATCAGACACCAGCCTACCCGAATGTATGTTTCCCCATCACCCATACCAAACCCAGTTTCCACCCAGTATACACTGCTCCCAACTAAATACTCATATCCAGTCTCTGCTCCCTGTACCTATCCTGCATTTAACCCTCCTGCCTCTTCTCAGCTGCCTACAAATCCACAAGAACTTCCCCCAGCTACTGTTACCTCTTCTCTGCCATATCCCAATCCTCCTTTCCTGTCTGCTGCACCCCCCACCTACAAAGCTTCAGTGACCAAGTCAAAGAAGAAACTAAAGTTTTTCCAAACCAAAACGATCCTGCCATTAATCCAACCTGCTTCCACACCCACCAATCTGTCCCAGCCTGAAGTGCCAGAGTTCCAGCCGGAGGTGCCAGCATTCCAGCCTGAAGAGCCTGTGCCAGCCCTCCAGCCTGACGTTCCAGCCTTCCAGCTGGACATCCCAACCTTCCAGTCTGATGTCCTGGTGCCGGCCTTCCAGCCTGATGTTCCAGCCTTCAAGCCTGACGTCCCAGCCGTCCAGTCTGATGTCCTGGTGCCAGCCTTCTGGTCTGATGTCCCTCTGCCAGCCTTCCAGCCTGATGTCCCAGCCTTCCAGTCTGATGTCCTGGTGCCAGCCTTCCGGCCTGATGTCCCAGCCTTCCGGCCTGATGTCCCAGCCTTTCAGTCTGATGTCCTGGTGTCGGCCTTTCAGTCTGATGTCCCGCTGCCGGCCTTCCAGCCTGATGTTCCAGCCCTCCAGTCTGATGTCCTAACCCTCCAGCCTGACGTCCCAGCCTTCCAGTCTGATGACCCGCTGCCAGCTTCCCAGCCTGATGACCCGCTGCCAGCTTCCCAGCCTGATGACCCGCTGCCAGCTTCCCAGCCTGATGACCCGCGGCCAGCTTCCCAGCCTGATGACCCGCGGCCAGCTTCCCAGCCTGATGACCCGCGGCCAGCTTCCCAGCCTGATGACCCGCGGCCAGCTTCCCAGCCTGATGACCCGCTGCCAGCTCCCCAGTCTGATGACCTGCTGCCTACCTTACATTCTGATGACCCACGGCCAGCTGCCCAGCCCGATGTGTTCCTGTCTGCTGCCCAGCCCGATGTGCCTGCTGCCAAGCCCGATGTGTTCCTGTCTGATGCCCAGCCCGATGTGTTCCTGTCTGATGCCCAGCTTGATGTGCCTGTGCCTGCTGCTCATCTTGATGTGCCCATGCCTGCTGCCCAGCTTGATGTGCCCGTGCCTGCTGCCCAGTCTAAAGTGCCCATGCCTGCTGCTGATGTGCCCATGCCTGCTGCTGATGTGCCCATGCCTGCTGCTGATGTGCCCGTGCCTTCTGCTGATGTGCCCGTGCCTGCTGCCCAGCCCGATGTGCCTGCTGCCCAGCCCGATGTGCCTGCTGCCCAGCCCGATGTGCCTGCTGCCCAGCCTGATGTGCCCGCTGCCCAGCTTGATGTGCCCATGCCTGCTGCCCAGCTTGATGTGCCCGTGCCTGCTGCCCAGTGTAAAGTGCCCATGCCTGCTGCTGATGTGCCAGCTGCCCAGCCTGATGTGTTCCTGTCTGCTGCCCAGCCTGATGAGCCACTGTCTGCTGCCCAGCCTGATGAGCCACTGTCTGCTGCCCAGCCTGATGTGCCACTGTCTGCTGCCCAGCCTGATGTGCCACTGTCTGCTGCCCAGCCTGATGTGCCACTGTCTGCTGCCCAGCTTGATGTGCCACTGTCTGCTGCCCAGCCTGATGTGCCACTGTCTGCTGCCCAGCCTGATGTGCCACTGTCTGCTGCCCAGCCTGATGTGCCACTGTCTGCTGCCCAGCCTGATGTGCCACTGTCTGCTGCCCAGCCTGATGAGCCACTGTCTGCTGCCCAGCCTGATGAGCCACTGTCTGCTGCCCAGCCTGATGACCCGAAGCTCGCTGCCCAGCCTGATGACCCGAAGCTCGCTGCCCAGCCTGATGACCCGAAGCTCGCTGCCCAGCCGGATGACCCGGAGCCTGCTGCCCTGTCTGTTTTTATTTCCAGATCTAAACTTCCAGACCCTGGTGGCACGCCTCCCAGTAGGTTTAGAGACTCTGGCCGGAGAGCGCAAAGAAGTCTGCAGTCACAGAGGAGACTTTTTGGGACTCTTCCACTTTTACACGCACTGCCAGATCTAGGGCAGAATGGAGTGTCCGGAGGCCACTCCTTAGGGGGGGGGGAACTGTCAGGAACGGTGTTATTACCTGGATCGCCTGTCACTGTTTCCTTGGGCATCAAAGGGTGCAGTTCTGTTGGCCACCAGCAGGGGTCTCCCAGCCAATGGACATTGTCAGGAATGGTGTTATTACCCGGATCGCCTGCTGGTGGCACTATTTCCTTCGGCATCAAAGGGTGCAGTTCTGTTGGCCACCAGCAGGGGTCTCCCAGCCAATGGACATGCTAGTGATCAAGCTGCACCTGATGTGGGACTGCTGGGAAGTATATAAGCCCGTCCTTCACTGAGGCTCTGCGCTTCAGAATTCCTTCCTGCAAGCCTTGTCCCTGCCTGTTCTGATCCTGTGCCTGAAACCTGTTCCTGATCCGCTTCCTGCTCTGTCCTGGACATTGTTTCCCTACCTGGTTCCTGAGACCTGTCCCCTGATTCCTGCCTTGGCTTCCCCTTGCTTCTGCTTCCTTCACCTGGCCTCCTGTCCCCCCTGTTCTCTTCTCCCTGCCTTGTATATATGTGTTCCATTTCCTTGTGTGTATTTATAGTTAGTTGGATTAGGGTTTTGGGGTTTGCTGTGCATTATTTGTGTTCTTACTTGTTTGTGGTTTGCTGTGTTGGTTTTCACGTGTGTCTTTATCCTTTAATAATATATTTTATCACTTACCTTTGAGCCCGATTCCTTTAGTGCAGCCCATTGATCTGTTCACTTGTGCTGGATGCCTGTGTTTAGGCATCTCTCATGACACTGCCAGCCCTCATGGCTGCTGCTGCTGCCTCTCTCCTGCCCATACTTTCACAGTCCTCTCTTCTGGTTCTGCACCCATCCCAGACTGCTCTCTCCTCTCAGACGGGCCTCCCCAGTCCTCCTGACTGTGCATCACTCACCAGCCCTCCCGGCTGCGAACTGTTCTTCCTCCCAGGAGACTTGCCTTGCAGTGCTCTCTCCCGCTGTCCTCTCCTAGTTCCTGTGCCTCCGGTTCCGGATACCTCCACGTGTTCTCAGAGGGTCCCGTCGGCACCCGAGCTCAGGCCCAAGGTCACCCCCCTAGACTGGGGAGCTCCTTCAAAGGCCACTGACAGCCTAGCACTCCATCTCCAGCTTTCTCACGAACACCCGTCCCCCAGCTGGGCTGACCACCGGTATTTAAGGAGGCCTGCCCCTGCCACTACCAGTTGGGGATGGGTCAGGGCTCCTTAGAAGACCCAAACAGCTGGGGATTGGTCAGGGCTCCTTAGAAGACCCAAACAGCTCCACCTCCCCTCTACACCTCTCTTTCCAAAAAGTACCAGAACATTCTGGAAAGAAGTTAGAGGTCTCAGTGATGCTGCTTGTGAGTCACCAGCTCTACACTGGGCAACTCCCAACCCAGATCAAAACAAACAAGCCTAGCTACCAGCTAGGCTTGCCTAAATTTTCCTACTCTGCCAAAAACCCTATTGACATCTATCTAGCAACTAGGGATGGGCTTTATGTTCGGGTCTTACATGAGTTCGACTCGAGCATTGGCTGTTCGCCGAATAGCGAACAAGTTGGGGTGTTCACGGCAAATTCGAAAAGCCGCGGAACACCATTTAAAAGTCTATGGGAGAAATCGAAAGTGATAATTTTAAAGGTTAATATGCAAGTTATTGTCATAAAAAGGGTTTGGGGACCTTTGTCCGGGCAGGGGACATGTATCAATGCAAATTTTTTTTTTAAAACGGCCGTTTTTTCAGGAGCAGTGATTTTAATAATGCTTAAAGTGAAACAATAAAAGTGTAATATTCCTTTAAATTTTGTACCTGGGGGGTGTCTATAGTATGCCTGTAAAGTGGTGCATGTTTCCCCAGTTTAGAACAGTCCGAGTGCAAAATGACATTTCTAAAGGAAAAAAAAAACTGTCATTTAAAAGTACTAGCGCTAGCGGCTATAATGAATTGTCGGTCCGGCAATACACATAAAAGTTCATTGATAAAAACGACATGGGATTTCCCCACAGGGGTGCCCTGAACCAAAATTTAAAAAAAAAAATGCGTGGGGGGCCCCCTCAAAATCCATACCAGACCCCTAAGGTCTGGTATGGATTTTAAGGGGAACCTCGCACCAAATTATTTAAAAAAATGGCGTGGGGTCCCCCCAAAAATCCATACCAGACCCTAATCCAAACAAGCAACCTGGCAGGCCGCAGGAGAGAGCGCCCCCCCCCCCCTCCTGAACCGTACCAGGCCACATGCCCTCAACATTGTAAAGCCCCATACACACGGTCGGACTTTTTCATGGATTCTGTCCGATCGGACAAGGTTGTTGAAAAATCAGACCGTGTGTATGCACCATCGGACAGTGTTCGTCGGTTTGACCGACGGACAAAGTCTTATCTCCTGCTGGAAATCTTTGCCGTCAACACGGTCCGATCACACCAAATCCGATCGTGTGTACGGTTGTCCGACCGGACAAAGTGCCACGCATGCTCAGATCACATTACAAGACCAAAGCTATTGGCTACTAGCCTCTACGTAGTCCCGTCGTAGGCAACAAACGTCACCACGTTCAGAATGATCGGATTTTCCGACAACTTTGTCCGACCGTGTGTACGCAAAACCAACATCGGACAAAGTATGACGGACATGGTCCGACGGACCTGGTCCGCGGATTGTCCGACCGTGTGTATGGGGCTTAAGGGTGCTTCTGGGTAGCCCCCCAAAGCACCTTGTCCCCATGTTGATAGGGAGAAGGGCCTCATCCCCACAGCTCTTGCCCGGTGGTTGTGGGGGTCTGTGGGCGGGGGGCTTATCGGAATCTGGAAGCCCCCTTTAACAAGGAAACCCCCAGATCCCGCCCCCCCCCCCCCCCCGTGTGAATTGGTAATGGGGTACAAATGTACCATTTCACAAAAAAAGTGTCAAAAATGTTTAAAAATACAATAGACGGTTTTTGACAATTCCTTTATTACTGTCTTCTTCTTTCCCCGCTTCTTCTTCCATCTTCTTTCTTCTGGTCTTCCTTCTATGTTTTTCTTTTCTTCTTCCTCCATCTTCTTCTTCCCCTGCTTCTTCCTCTATCTTCCTCCGCTTCTTCCTCTGCTCTTCTCATCCGGCATCTTCCTCTGACTTCTTCTTCTCTGCTTCGTCCTCCGCTGGTCCCTCTCAATGGGGGAAAGCCATAAGGAAGTCCCCGTGCATCAGATGGGGGTGGGGTCACCGGGTGGCCCCACCCTCAGTTATATAAGAACTGTCACCTGAACAGAAGCATCACACAGTGGAAGACTCCCATTGAGGCGGATTGTGAGGAGGACGAAGCGGAGAAGAAGAAGCCGGAGGAAGATGCCAGACGAGAAGAGCGGAGGAAGAAGCGGAGGAAGATAGAGGAAGAAGCGGAGGAAGATAGAGGAAGAAGTGGGGGAAGAACAAGATGGAGGAAGAAGAACACCGAAGGAAGACCAGAAGATGGAAGAAGAAGCGGGGAAAGAAGAAGACATTAATGAAGGAATTGTCAAAAACTATTGTCTTTTTTTTTACACTTTTTTTGTGAAATGGTACGGGTACATTTGTACCCCATTACCAATTTACACGGGGGGTTCGGGATCTGGGGGTCCCCTTGTTAAAGGGGGCTTCCAGATTCCGATAAGCCCCCCTGCCCACAGACCCCCACAACAACTGGGCAAGGGTTGTGGGGATGAGGCCCTTCTCCCCATCAACATAGGGACAAGGTGCTTTGGGGGGCTGCCTCAAAGCACCCTCCCAATGTTGAGGGCATGTACCTTGTTGCCAGCCAGTTGCCAACCTTTGCCTGTTCCTGACGTTGCAGTTGTTCCTGAATCCATACTTACCTGCCTGGCTCTCGCTGAACAGTTCTGGTGATTAGTCTTCACGCCTTTCTCCGAGAGGATCCTGTATCTCCAAGCTCCAGCCTTCAGCCTGCAGGCACCTGCACCCCTTCGTTGCCCCAGCACTCCCTGTCCCCACTACCAGAGGTGTTGGGACCGGAACCGTGCAAGTGGCCACCCTCAGCATTTCGGAGTCCGCTGTAAGGTACGTGACAAAGCCACAACCCTTTTAAGCCAGTTGGGGGAGCTAGAGTAGACTAAAACAAAACCTGTCAGGGCAGTAGATAAGGTCAGATAAGGTCAAGGCCAGACAGGAAGAATACAAGCAGAAAAGAACAGAGAAGAAAGTTAATATTTAATATTAATATTTATTTTTTACTAGTAATGGCGGCGATCATCGATTTTTATCGTGACTGCGACATTATGGCGGACACATCAGACATTTTTTACACATTTTTGGGACCATTGTCATCTATATAGCAATCAGTGCTATACAAATGCATCGATTCCTGTGTAAATGACACTGGCAGTGTAGGGGTTAAGTGTGTCCTAGGGGCGTGTTTCTAACTGTGGGGGGGGGGCGTGGCTGTGTGTGACACATCACTGATCTCTGCTCTGATCACAGGGAGCAGAGATCAGTGACACTGTCACTAGGCAGAATGGGGAGATGCTTGTTTACATTAGCATCTCCCCGTTGTTCCTCTCCGTGAGACGATTGGGAGAAGTCAATGGATCCCTAGTAATTGAAGGGGTTGTAAAGGTTTGTGTTTTTTCACCTTAAGGCATAGGATGCCTTAAGGTGAAAAAACACAAACCTTTACAACCCCTTTAATTACTAGGGATCCATTGACTTCTCCCCAAGTTTGGCCTGGTTGTACCTTCCTCTTCTACCCCCAGGTGGCTGGGCACTTGGAGATATTAGATTGAGAAGGACAACTTAAGGTCAGGTTATGGGTATATGGGGTATCTCAGCCAATGGGCAGGGATTTTGTTGAATCCCTTTGGCCTGCTGGGAGACCCTATATATTCAGGTCAGGTCAGGTGATCCGGGTTCTTGTGTGCCACCCAGACTGGCGTCTGGGTGGATGTGTGTCGTCTGCCCCGGGCTGCTAGGCCTGAGATTGGGCCTATCCCGGGGGCATCAGGCTGCCAGGTTGTGTGAGGGCCTATCCAGAAGTAAGAGGGCAGCGCAGGGTTGGGACTGCCACTTGCAGTCCAACCAAAAGTGATGTTTCTGCCGGCCGGAGAATCTGTCAGTGGTCGGTGGTAGAAGAAGCTGTCGCCACAAAGGGACCAATCGCCTTTACCAGGGACCACAGTAAGTAACTTAAGCAAGTACCAGAGAAGCATTCTCACCGAATGGGCAAGGTGGAGAATCGGGAAACTTCAGGTGTGATCAAGTCAGGGACCTAACCAACAGAGGTGACGCTTGCAGAGAAGCCTTGTGTGCCAAGCTAGGGCCCAAGCCGGTCAGCGGGGGTGAAGCTTGAAGGTATCCGAAGTGCCAAGCTAGGGACCCAGCAGGGAAGCGTGGGTGACGCTTGAGGGAGATAACACCACAAAGCCTTGAGGAGCTCACGGGATTCAGAGTCAGTGAATCAGAGGGTCCAGTGAGAGACCAGGAGTTCAAGGGGCTGAAGAATTACAAGAACAGCAGAGTTGTAGTACAGCAGAGAGAACTGTTACTTTGAGTTAGAAACTGTTTAAGTACTGTTACCATAGGAGACAGAAATCTAGTGCAGAAGTGGCACCTTGCTGGGGCCTTTCCCTGTACGGCTGTTCTCCTATTAAAGTCTCAGAGTCTGCCATTTGAAATTGCAACTAATTAAAGGGGTTGTAAACATTTGTGTTTTTTCACCTTAATGCATCCTATGCATTAAGGTGAAAAAACACCTGTCAGCGACCGGGCCCCCAGCCCCCCCACCCTGTTTTGCTTACCTAAACTCTCGAACTTGACCTGGCGGGGGGGAGCTGTCTCTCTGCCCGGGGTCCTCAGCTCTTGATTGGATAGATTGATAGCAGTGCAGCCATTGGCTCCCACTGCTGTCAATCAAATCCAATAATGCAAGCACCGGAGCCGAGTCCTGTATTTGGCCTCTATGGACGCCGAATTCTGGACTCGGGAGCACGCCGGCAAGGTAACCCCCGAGGGGAAGCGCTTCTCCGAGGGGGTTATCAGATGTGGGGAGGAGCCGCGATAGCTGCCGGGGGACCGTCGAAGATGAGGTTCGTGGGCGCAAAACGAGTGGAGGTAAGTATGATATGTTTGTTATTTTAAAAAAATACCTTTACAATCACTTTAAGGGTGTCCTGTCCCTAACCCTCTTTCCCCTAAGAAAATATAAAAAGGGCTGTCAAAGAAATAAAACCTCTTTTTACATCCAAGAAGTGTCTGGCGCCCAATAACTTTTACCACCTTTGCATCCACTATGCCTCACAACCCACCACATATTGAAGGATGTCAGCTATCTTTTGCCTTGAAGGTTCTCATTAGGCTGGAAGAGGCCAGAGATTCTGCTACATAAGTACCTGTAATAAATAAATAAAATGTCTGGGCAGATTATGAAGTTGAAAATGGTGTCTTTTCCTGAAATTCCTACCCTAAAGATCTTTGCTATATACTTTGTGTAATACATTTCGTTCAGATTAGGTGAAACTTTAGAGGAAAGAAGCATAACTTCTATCAAAGGCAGTCTGCATGAATGCTATTTTTTGAATCCCGAGCCTACAGCTTCATATTATTTTCATTGTTATGATCTTAGCAATGTGTTCTTTCTCCATAAATGATGTCCTCACCAATAACATGATCCGAAATGTGAGCATGCCTGTCTAAAAATAGCAGTGCGAGAATAAGCCAAGAATGGGAACATTCACCACACAAGTGTCTACAGCTCAAAGTGTTACAATGGTATAACCTGCTGCCATGGAAACATTACACAGCTACATGCCATGCATCATAGCACCAAGTAAAAAGGGCAATCTGATATAACAGTTAACCAGCCTTACAGCTGGAGATTGTTACTGGCCTGCAATGTTAACATGAGCTCATCTGGCTTCATCTAAAACATAAATATTGTTTTAAGCCTTCCCTTATAAACAAAAAAAATCAACTCTACAGAACATTGCAGAGTCATTAACACTAAACATGTAGTGTTGCTGCTGTTACAGCTGGGTTTGTTTAGTAAAGTTGGCTACAGGCATTAGATGGCTATCAGATATTCAGATGCAATACTGAGAATATTTTCATAGATAGGCCATAGATAGCGGCCATGGTGGGCATGTTTATAACAAACAAAAAAATGTGGTTTGGTTATAGGCCCAGTCACTTACAGCTAAATCCTTGCAATGGCTAAAAAGTAGCTCCACTTTTGTTTAAAAAAAAAAAAAAACCAATCATCTCTGGTTAATCAATCCACATTGCAAGTATTTTCTTTCACTAGTACAAATTGGATGCAGGTTTCCCACTAACCATAAAAGCATTGTGGTCCCCACCATTGATTAAAATTGATCCCTGTCTCCTATATTCCAATATGCTCTGATATATGTGAATAAATATGTACTCTATGTTTTCCCATAATAAAATCATTCATCCATATATATATATATAGTAACCATAGGGAAATCATCCAAAATATAGTGTCCTCCATGATCTAAATCAGTGGTTCTCAACCTTACTAGTGCCGTGACCCCTTGATAAAATTTCCCAAGTTGTGGGGACCCCTAACAGTAAAAGTAATTTGCGCCCCTAATGGACATTTAGCGCTCCCTGAGTCCCTTCCACTCGTACAGTATTGAAACCCCTTATGGTACATTTTAGGATGTACCACTCCTTCTCTTTATTCTCCTTTCTTTCTTTTCCCCCCCCCCATCCCTCTCTCTAGCCGTCTTTCTTGTTCTTTCTCTTATTCTTTCTCTGCCTTTTTCTTTGTTCCTCCCCCTCTTTTCCTCTCCCTTCAATGTATTCTCTATTTTTATTCCTTCTCTTACTCCTTAGTGGGGAGTGGGGAGAATGGGATGAGTGGCAGTAATGGTGGGTAGTTGGGATGCGTGGCAATGCTGGGGGGAGTTCTGATCAGCCAACTTGGGTGCTCTTGATCTTGGCTGCAAAAAGGCTGGGAGAGCGGACCTCGGGAACAGCCCAGGATTCGGTTGACCTTGGCAAATCATTATTGGACCCCCAGGTTGAGAACCACTGATCTAAATGAAAAGGAGGAAGGAATATATAGTACAACCGATTTGCTCACATATATATATATATATATATATATATATATATATATATATATATATATATATATATATATATATACTGTATCCCTATCAGGGGTGGACTGACAACTCATGGGGTCCCCGGGCAATAGGAGATTATGGGGCCCCCAGGCAATCAGAGATTATGGGGCCACACAGTATACACACACACAGTATACAATCCCACCGTATACACATACATGTACACACAGTATACACAGACATATTTCTATTGGCTGAGAAGGTACTGGAGAGGTGGGGCAGCTATAATCTCGGGATTTTTAGACCAAAAGGATGTCAGTAAGGGACATTTCAGAAACAGATGTAAAAAAAACACAGATTTTTACATACTGTCCCTAGTTTTACTGAGGCTGGCAACCCTGATGGGGCCCCCTAGTGGCCCGGGGCCCTCGGGAAGTGCCCGAGTGGCCGAATGGTCAGTCCGCCCCTGATCCCTATATATACATATGCTGTACATGTGGGAACTACTCCTGCTTTTTAGGCTGGATGCCTTCTCATGGCTATACATACACAGATGTCTAGCTATGTGAACATTTACTATTGGATAAGTACTTTACCATGGTGAGGTGTTAATGGTATTAGTTTTTTGTTACATTGATTTTTACAAGGATGGGGGGTAGTTTTATGTTTGACTTCATTTTTGCAAACCTTGTTTCTCTATTCCTCTTTTTTTGGCTAAATTTCATTTTTGACTAGTTCCATTCTATATTACCTGTCATAAGCCTATGGCCACATATGATGATATTATATTAGTCTTTACCAACTGTACCACCTATATCTTTATTACATATGTGGCCATATGTCTTTTGTCTGTTTTGTCTTGGTTGTGATATATATTACTTCCTCCTTTTCATTTAGATCATGGAGGACACTATACTTTGGATGATTTCCCTATGGTTACTATATATATATTGATGAATGATTTTATTATGGGGAAACATAATGTACATATTTATGCACATGTATCAGAGTATATTGGAATATAGGAGACACGGATCAATTTTAATCAATGGTGGTGACAACAATGCTTTTATGGTTAGTGTTTTCTAGTTCAACATCTTATCTTTCTACAGCATACATGTTTTCATTGTTTTGTCTATATATATATATATATATATATATATATATATATATATATATATATATATATATATATATACATATGCAAGGTGTGTGTGTATATATATTTTCTATATGGGTTTTTCTTCTTATGTTTCTTACGTGAATCACATGCAACAGGAAGTCTTTTCTTCTATTTTGATATAAAAAGATATCCAAGGAATTAAGAATGCTAATCAGCAGTGTCAACCTTTAATCAAGAAGTGGAAAATGAAGGGTTCTGTTGAAACCAAACCACGGTCAGGTAGACCAACTAAAATTTCAGCCACAACTGCCAGGAAAATTTTTGGGATGCAAAGAAAAACACACAAATATCTTCAGGTGAAATACAGGACTCTCTGAAAACATGTGTTGTGGCTGTTTCAAGATGCACAATAAGGAGGCACTTGAAGAAAGATGGGCTGCATGGTCGCGTCGCCAGAAGAAAGACAATACTATGAAAATGCCACAAAGTATCCCGCTTACAATACGCCAAACAGCAAAGAGACAAGCCTCAAACCTTCTGGCACAAAGTCATTTGGAGTGATGAGACCAAAATTGAGCTTTATGGCCACAACCATAAATAATACATTTGGAGAGGAGTCAACAAGGCCTATGATGAAAGGTACACCATTCCTGCTGTGAAACACGGAGGTGGATCGGTAATGTTTTAGGGATGTGTAAGCTACAAAGGCACATGAAATTTGGTCAAAATTGATGGCAAGATGAATGCAGTATGTTATCAAAAAATACTGGAAGAACATTTGCATTCATCAGCCAGGAAGCTGCACATGGGACGTACTTGGACATTCCAACATGACAATGATCAAAAACACAAGGCCAAGTTGATCTGTCATTGGCTACAGCAGAATAAAGTGAAGGTTCTGGAGTGGCCACCTCAATCTCCTGACCTCAATATCATTGAGCCACTCTGGGGAGATCTCAAACGTGCAGTTCATGCAAGACAGCCCAAGAATTTACAGGAACTGGAGGGTTTTTGCCAAGGGGAATGGGCAGCTTTACCATCTGAGAAGATAAAGAGCCTCATCCACAAATACCACAAAAGATTTCAAGCAGTAATTGATGTTAAAGGGGGGCAATACACGGTATTAAGAACTGCGGTATGTAAACGTTTGATCAGGGTCATTTGGGTAGTTTCTGTTTCTGATTTAAAAAGAGTAAACACAGTTGATTCATAATAAATGGCTTCAGCCAAATACTAACCATGTGTGAAAGAAAAGTTTTTGTGTTATCTTTTATATTCTTTGAAAAATGGCCAAGAAATCAAAAAATTCTGCCAGGGTATGTAAACTTATGAGCACAACTGTATGCCATTGAAAACCATATACCGTATATACTCGAGTATAAGCTGAGTTTTTCAGCACATTTTTTTGTGCTGAAAATGCCCCCCTCGGCTTATACTCGAGTCAAGCGCTTTTCTGCAGCAGAGAATTACATCAATTACATTACATTAATCTCGGGGGCCACTTGGTGCTAGGAACCCCAAATTTGGTGTGCAAATCCAGTGGAACTAGCACTACAACATATCCATGGGGTTCCTAGCACCAAGTGGCCCGAGATACGGGGCACCAAAGTCGGTTCGGAAAATGTCATTCTCTGCTGCAGATAAGTGCTTGACATTTTCCACCATTTTCTTTCACTGGGTTTGCACACCAAATTTGGGGTTCCTAGCACCAAGTGACCCCGAGATACGGGGCCCCAAAGTTGGTCAACTGTGTCCATCTTCAGCAATGTCAGCAATGTCATTTCGGGACCCTTTGGTCCAGAGACTCCAAGTTTTGGCTGCAGCTAGGGGGCAGCTAGGAACCCTTAACTACCAAGTTTGAAGTTCGGGGGACCTATGGCTGCAAATGGGCACAGTGAGGCATCCAAATGGGCACAGTGAGGCTGCAAATGGGCATTGTTGACCCTCTTTTCCACTTACAGTAGCTGAGCATTTCTCACCCTAGACTCGAGTCAATAAGTTTTCCCAGTTTTTTGCGGTAACGTTAGGTGCCTCGGCTTATATTCGGGTCGGCCTCGAGTATATACAGTAACCTACTTTTCATGCATTTTTGATGCAGAAAAAAAAACGCACTGGACTGCATGTTGTGTGCGCTCACCTTCTCTACCCAGGGTTTTCGGCTATTTATTGGATAGATTGATAGCAGCGCAGCCATTGGCTCCCGCTGCTGTCAATCAAATCCAATGCTGGACTCGGTGGCACGCCTACAAGGTAACCCCCAGGGAGAAGCTTCTCCCAGGGGGTTTACCGATGCAAGGAGGAGCCACAACCGCCGCCGGGGGACCCCAGAAGAGGTAAGTATGATATGTTTGTTATTTAAAAAAAAAAAAAAAAACGAAGGTTTACAATTACGTTAAACCCAAATGCAAACATTTATTATATTGCAGCGTACCAATTGTTATTTTATTTTTTAGGCTTTCTTTTTTTTCTACTTTCATCTGGTGATCAAGCCTGCTGTTTTTCAAAAGCACAAGCTCTAATGCCGCGTACACACGACCGGAATTTCCGATGGAAACAGTCCGATGGGAGCTTTTCATCGGCTTTTCCGACCGTGTGTATGCCCATCTGTCTTTTTCTGTCGGCATTTCCTACAGACTTTAGATTGAGAGCCTGTTCTTAATTTTTCCAATGAAAAATCGGAAATTCAGATCGTGTGTATGCAATTCCGACACGCAAAATTCTGACACATGCTCGGAAACAATTAGACGCATGCTCGGAAGCATTAAACTTCCCTTTCATAGTGCCGTTGAACATGTTGTATGCTGTGGTGTTATTTACCGTCGGAATTTGGTGTGACCGTGTGTAGGCAAGACACTTTGAGCGGAAATAACATTGGAATTTCTGACGGGAAAACCATCAGAGCTTTTTCCAACGAGAATTCCGATTGCATGTAGGCGGCATAAGAGTGTATTAGATTCAAAAAGAGACAAGCCATTTTCAACTTACAGGGGTGCTTCAAATGATCAGCTTTTATTTATTTATGTAAAACCTTTATCCCAAAAGGAAAAAAAACTACTGTAAATTAATATAAAGTGTGAGCTGGTGTTTGGCTCCAATGTATTAGTGTATCTAAATTTGCTAGTACATTTAATACTCTCCTCCTCCCAGACTGACACTGCTGCTGTCTGCTGTGCCCCCTTGCATGTTCTTCCAGAGTGGGGGCACTCTAATACAGGAGGGTTGTTACTGAGCTGATCCCCAGGTGAAAACAGATGGAAGAAAGCCTAAAAAAAGAAAAAGAATGTAGCCATCACATCTAATGATTGGTAAGCTGCAATATATTGCATTTTCCTGGCGGCTTCATGTCAGCACATCTGGGTATATGCTCTGCCCCCTCCCCCATGCCTCTATTACTTAACTCATATAAATTTGAACCCACCTACAGCCTCTGTGTTCTTCTTTTTTCCTCCTATGCACAGGACCTAGGTGTGCTCCTCTACCTGGCTGGGCTAAAGGGCTGACCTTCCGTCCATGTGTGTGGAGTAGGCTGGACGCAGTCCCTGATGTCTCTGCTAAATGACCCATAATCCAGGGAGCCCCGCTGCTGGTCCTTGGGCGGCTTTTTTCAGGGCTAACAGCCTTGTCTGGGGTCCGCTGGGTCTATGTAAAATGGGCAGTTGTGTTGGCAGAGTCTCCCCTATGCATTTTTACGGTCGGATGGCGGAGGATGGGTGAGCTAAATTTGAAAAATGCTTTGTATCCAAATGAATGCTGCATTGCTGGGTATTTTTGTGCCTTGCTCCCTGCAGCCACTATGCATAGCCTGATCTTCTTCACAGGGAGTACTCTGAAAAACAGGTAACACTTTCTTCACACATGGCAATAACCTGTTGGTGGCATTTCCAGAGAAGGTAGAGGAGTCACCTGTGGATGACTACTGGGCCAGCCATGGCCTGTTGAGGTATGGGAGGTTGAAAAAAAAAAGGGAGAAGCATGTTTATGAGGTCTACAACTCCATCAGAATATTAGTGTAATTCTGTTGCAAATTCCTACCTTTTTGTTGTTGTTTTGAACAAAATTTTTCATTATGTCCTATTACAAGGTTTAGCTCATTAACCACCTGGTGAATCAGGGATGTAGATGGAGACTTCAGTCGTTCAGGTGCTTATCTAAAAACAATTTTTCTTTAATTATTTTTATGGGCTGGTTTGTTAATTGGCACGCAAAACCCTGTGGAAAGGTTAAATAGTTACATAGTAGGTGGGGTTGAAAAAAGACACATCAAGTCCAACCCATGTGTGTGATTATATGTCAGTATTACCTTGCTTATCTAATAGTTTCTTGAAACTATCGATACTCCCCGCTGAGACCACTGCCTGTGGAAGGGAATTCTACATCCTTGCTGCTCTTACAGTAAAGAACCCTCTACGTAGTTTAAGGTTAAACCTCTTTTCTTCTAATTTTAATGAGTGGCCACGAGTCTTGTTAAACTCCCTTCCACAAAAAAAAGTTTTATCCCTATTGTGGGGTCACCAGTACGGTATTTGTAAATTGAAATCATATCCCCTCTCAAGGGTCTCTTCTCCAGAGAGAATAAGTTCAGTGCTCGCAACCTTTTCTCATAACTAATATCCTCCAGACCCTTTATTAGCTTTGTTGCCCTTCTTTGTACTCGCTCCATTTCCAGTACATCCTTCCTGAGGACTGGTGCCCAGAACTGGACAGCATACTCTAAGTGCGGCCGGACCAGAGTCTTGTAGAGCAGAAGAATTATTGTTTTATCTCTGGAATGAATCCCCTTTTTAATGCATGCCAATATTCTGTTTGCTTTGTTAGCAGCAGCTTGGCATGCCATTGCTGAGCCTATCATCTACTAGGACCCCCAGATCCTTTTCCATCCTAGATTCCCGCAGAGGTTCTCCCCCCTGGTGTATAGATTGCCTTCATATTTTTGCCACCCAAATGCATTATTTTACATTTTTCTACATTGAACCTCATTTGTCATGTAGTTCCCCACCCCATTAATTTGTTCAGATCTTTTTGCAAGGTTTCCACATCCTGCAGAGAAGTTATTGCCCTGCTTAGCTTAGTATTGGCTGCAAATACAGAGATTGAACTGTTTACCCCATCCTCCAGGTCGTTTATGAACAAATAAACAGGATTGGTCCCAGCACAGAACCCTGGGGGACCCCACTACCCACCCCTGACCATTCCGAGTACTCCCCATTTATCACCACCCTCTGAACTTGCCCTTGAAGCCAGTTTTCAATCCGTGTACTCACCCTATGGTCCATGCCAACGGACCTTATTTTGTACAGTAAACGTTTATGGGGGACTGTGTCAAATGCTTTTGCAAAATCCAGATACACCACATCTACTGGCATTCATTTATCTATATGGCAACTCACCTCCTCATAGAAGGTTAATAGATTGGTTTGGCAAGAACGATTCTTCATGAATCCATGCTGATTACTGCTAATGATACCGTTCTCATTACTAAAATCTTGTATATAGTCCCTTATCATCCCCTCCAAGAGTTTACATACTATTGATGTTATTCTAACTGGTCTGTAATTCCCAGGGATGTATTTTGGGCTCTTTTTAAATATTGGTGCTACATTGGCTTTTCTCCAATCAGCTGGTACCATTCCAGTCAGTAGACTGTCAGTAAAAATTAGGAACAATGGTCTGGCAATTACTTGACTGAGTTCCCTAAGTACTCTCGGGTGCAAGCCATCTGGTCCTGGTGATTTATTAATGTTAAGTTTCCCAAGTCGAAATTTAATTCTGTCCTCTGTTAACCATGGAGGTGCTTCCTGTGATGTGTCATGAGGATAAACACTGCAGTTTTGGTTACTGAACCCCCCCCCCCCCCATTTACCTTGTGAAGACAGAGGAGAAGAATAAATTCAATACCTTTGCCATCTCCCCATCCTTTGTAACCAGATGTCCTTCCTCATTCTTTATGGGGCCAATATGGTCTGTCCTCCCTTTTTTACTGTTTACATACTTAAAGAATTTCTTGGGGGTTTTTTTGCTCTCCTCCGCTATGTGTCTTTCATGTTCTATCTTAGCCGTCCTTATTGCACCCTTACATTTCTTGTTGCATTCTTTATAAAGTCTGAATGCTAAGGATGAACCCTCAACCCTGTATTTTTTGAAGGCCTTCTCCTTTGCTTTTATATGCATTTTTACTTTGGAGCTAAGCCATCCAGGACTTTTGTTTGCTCTTTTAAATTTATTACCCAATGGGATGCATTAGCTAATGCCCTTATTTAATATGCTCTTAAAGCAAACCCATCTCTCCTCCGTGTTCTTTGTTCCTAAGATTTTATCCCAATTTATGCCTTCTAGCAAGGTTTGTAGGTTTAGGGAAGTTGGCTCTTTTGAAATTCAGTGTCTTTGTATTCCCCTTATGTTTCCTATTTGTGTGATTTATACTGAAGCCAATTGACCTGTGATCGCTGTTACCTAAATTGCCCTGTATTTCCACATTCGTGATCAGGTCTGTATTGTTGGTAATCAGTAGATCCAGTAACGCTTTATTTCTAGTTGGTGCATCTACCATCTGACCCATAAAATTGTCCTGCAAGACATTTAGGAACTGGCGGGCCTTAGATGAATACACGGTTCCCTCTGCCCAGTCCATGTCTGGATAATTAAAATCCCCCATTATGATAACACTTCCCATCCTTGCTGCTAATCCAATTTGTGATACGATATCTGTCTCCCCTTCCTCCTCAGGTTAGGGGGCCTATAGCATACTCCCAGTATTATTTTTCCCTTAGCTTCATCCCTTTGGCTCTCTATCCATAAGGATCCCACCTCCTCCCTAGCTCCCTTAGTGATGTCATCAGGTTATCTTTTGGCAATTAGCAGTATCAGAACAAAACAGCCCTCTTCAGGCTCTTCAATAAAGAAGACGTGGATGAACATGACTGTGTGAATCGTGCTTTGATTAAGCAACCATATATGAGGATGATGATACTTCATACACTCAAAGGAGTTATTCCCACTTACCCTCTGAATGGGTTAAATTCTTTGGCAAGGAGCAGTCTCATAGCTATACCCAAGCAAACATCCCTCATCAGACTTTAGAAGAGGAATACACGGATGGGCATGACAGTATGTATCCCACTGGCTCAAGTAGCCAGGAATAAGGATGACACCTAATAGGATGTCACATTCAATAAACACATTGCCAACACACTCTAAAGGAGTGGTTTCTGCTCACCCGTTCAAAGGGTTATCTGCTCTGGCAATGAGAAGCTGCCTAGCCATAACATGTGAAACAGACAATTTTACGAATTTCCGGATGGACATGACAGTATGTATCCCACTGGCTCAAGAAGCCAGGGATAAGGATGACACCTAAAAGGATGTCACATTCAATAAACACATTGTCAATACATGCTAAAGGAGTGGTGTCTGCTCACCCTTTGAAAGGGTTATCTGCTCTGGCAATGAGAAGCTGCCTAGCCATACCAGGCGAAACAGCCCATTTTCCGAATTTCCGAATGGACATGACTGCATAAATTCGGCTTTGTTCAAGCAACCAAGGATAAAGATGATGACACCTAACAGATTGTCACATTCATTAAGCCTGTGGTCAATACATTCTAAAGGAGTGTTTTCACTCACCCTGTGAAAGAGTTACCGAGCAGTCTCCAAGCCTTCCCAGGCAAACAATCTGCTTCAGATTCTTCCAGAGAGAAGACAGACGAACATGACTGCAAGAATGTTACCTTGTTTAAGCAACCTAAGATAAAGATGACGACAACACCTAACCGGTTGTCACATTCATTAAGCATGTGGTCAATACACTCTAAAGCCCCATACACACGGTCGGATTTTCGCATGGATTCTGTCCGATCGGACAATGTTGTTGAAAAATTCGACCATGTGTATGCACCATCGGACAGTGTACGTCGGATTGTCCGACGGACAAAGTCCTATCTCCTGCTGGATAGATTTTTTGACAACACGGTCCGATCACACCAAATCCGATCGTGTGTAGCGTTGTCCGACGGACAAAGTGCTACGCATGCTCAGATCACATTACAAGACCAAAGCTATTGGCTACTAGCCTCTACGTAGTCCCGTCGTAGGCAACAAACGTCACCACGTTCAGAATGATCGGATTTTCCGACAACTTTGTCCGACCGTGTGTACGCAAAACCAACATCGGACAAAGTATGACGGACATGATCCGACGGACCTGGTCCTCGGATAATCCGAGCGTGTGTATGGGGCTTTAAGGAGTCTTTTCCACTCACTCTGTGAAGGGGTCATATATGGTGCCAATGAGTAGTCTCAGAACCTCCTCGGACAAATTAACCCTTGTCAGCTTCTTCCCCAGTAGAGGTGAATAAACATATGATTCCTACTTTGTTCAGGCAGGCTGTGATTAAGATGATGGTGACCGAGTTGTCACAATTCAGCATATGGTCAAGACACTCTAAAGGAATCGCTGAATTCATCTTCTGCAAGGGCCATCTATTCTGGCAATGTCCAGTCTTCTATTCAGGGCCTTCTCAAGCCAATTAATCTTCTTCATTCTCTTCTGAACAGGAAGATGAGGACAACCTTTGTCCAGATTGGTAAGGTTGTTGAAATGCCTTTGAGTAGAAGTGAAGCTTTGGAAATATTTTAAGTACCTCCAGAGGCCAGCTTGACAATGTCCTTATGTTGGATGGATCAAGTGCTCGTTCTACAAGATTGAAGTATGTTGTCACAACAGGATGTCAAAGTTATGCCCTTTTGAACTGAAAGATGTTCAAGGTTTGGGATCACCCCTCTGGTCAGCGTGTGTCCCTTGTGGGATTGGCCATATACATGACCTTACCATTAGAAGATGTTGTGGCCTTCAAGGACAAACGCTATCACTGCATTTTTCTTGATCGTAGAAGGTCAAGCCTAAATTTAATAGTGGTCAGTTTGGCTTCCTGCCTCAAGATGAATGTCTGCTGAGTTAAAGGAGACCAAAAAACTCAAGAGTCAGTTTCCACGCTTACTCTCACTCCAGAGAGCTTAGCTTCTGCATTTCTGGCTGAAGTCAGTAAAGAGTTCCATGTCAGGAGGCTTTCTGTTATTTTGGGATTGTGCCACCCATACATGCCTTATGGGAACTATGTGGCTCCTCTGTGGACATGGGTACGGCTTTGGTGATTTACACGTGGTCCATTAAGGCAAGCATTTTAGGCCATATTTGGAGATATTTCATCCTTCACGTCTCAGATTGGGCCATAGAAATTGCCTCGCTATGACAGCTCAGGTAGGCTCAGTTTAACTCTCGCTCCCGTTCAAGTTAGGTTTCTGGACCAGTGGCCTAAACTTATGGTTGAAGAAACTAAATCATCTGCAATGTTCCGGGGTAAGCCTGTCCTTGTAAAGTTGGATTGCTAAAGAGGATTATAAGACCCAGGCTAAACAGATTGGAGAAAGATTTAAAATAAAGGGATATTATGATTTATGGATAGAAAATCAGATTCAAAATTTAAATGAAATGGATAGGACAACTATGTTACAAAACCATCCTAAAAAGATATTTCAACAAGAAGCACCTTGCCTTCTATTGGACTACAACACTCAACACAGAGACATAGCCAAATTGATTCAGCGACATTGGCATATTATTAAAAAAGACAAGGATTTTAAGAAGATTTTACCAGAGAAACCAAATATAGTTTACAAAAGAGCACCCACCATTAGAGATCTCAATGTAAAATCTGTAGTTGAACCCCCCCCAAATCAACACACTCTTTTTTTCTCCGGAAAAGGATTTTATCCCTGTCGCAATTGCTATGCTTGCAGACACTGACAAAAATTTAAAAGAAAACTTACAGAATTTAAAGCTACTAATACAGGACAAACTTTTAACATTAGAGACTTTATAGGATGCCACACTGAGGGAGTTGTATATGTTTTACAGTGTAGCTGTAACCTCCAATATGTAGGCAGGACCAAAAGGGAACTCAAAGTAAGAGTACAGGAGCATGTCCAAAACATCAAAATTGGCTTCCCCAAACATAATGTATCAAGGCATTCTGCCCAGGTACACAATAAAGACCCTACACAACTCCAATTCAGGGGTATAGAAAAATACAATAAGGCATGGAGGGGCAGCCACATGGTCAGAACCATCAGTCCAAGAGTCCAAATGGATACATAGCATGCAGACTCTTACCCCTGGAGGTATGAACATAGAGTTCGACCTTAACTGCTTTTTGAGTAATTATTAACTGGCATTTTACCATAGACAGAATCCACCTTAGGCCCTCTACATTTCCATTTTTTTTATTCCATTTTCTTTGTTGCTCAATTTTATATACATTTTTTAATTATGTATATTTTAAATTAATATTCCTATTAGTATATCTACTACATGTTTATTAATATAATAATATTTTAGCTCTATGTTAACTGAATGTGTTTACACATATACTTTATGGATATGAGCTAATATTCAATTGCCTTTCAGGATATTTTTCAACAGAAAAAAAAGAAAAACAGAAAACATGATATTTTTAATTACATTTTTTATTAGATTCTCCATATCATTGTAAGTTCTTTAGGGCACTTTCCTGTTTCATTCTGTATGTACACTGAATTAGCCTTGTATAGAACTTAAACTCTTTGTCTATGCCTTATAATACAGGACATTCATTATATTATATTGCAGCATTGACACATATACATATATTTTCACATGTATATTATGGATCAGCCACGGCAACATTGAACTATAGAACATGCCTTACATATTATACTAGTATGTCACTATATATATTCATCACTATATCTATATTAAATATCCCGTTTTACATCATAGAATATTGACCGCCATACATAGCGTATTCAATATTGTTGAAAGAACCGCTATATAAATATAGAGGTCCCCACCAAAAAGATGGCCGTGTCCATATAGATATACATAATAGATTTTCTCATCTACAAGAAAATGGCCGCTACGTATAACACATTTACCCACGGCAAAATGGCCGCGATGTAGACAAAGCATCTACCGCAACAAAGATGGCCGCACAAATACTTCCGGTTCTGACAATACTTAAATCAGGCCTGTACAACCAATCTGTTTCCCTAGATGAAGACATGTGATGTGTCGTAACGTAAAAGGACCGTGAGAGGGCGCTGAGAACGCTACACACACTTTGTTTCCCATTTTGCTTCTTTTAACTGTAACATTGTAAGAGTCCATTTTTAGATATTTAATAAACATCTCTATACCTTTTAAACATACTGCACTAGTGGAGGCTTCTTTCTCTCTTTTTTTCCCCTAATTATGCTGTGGTGATACCAGAGCGATCCAGGACACGTTTGTGGAGGAATTAAAAAAGGGGAGAAATACTATTGACCTCATCTGCAGTATACATTAGCCTAAACAGGACCCTGTCAGAAGTATCTGAATAACACCAATTACTGTTTATGCGAGATACTACATAGCTATAAGGTGAGAGTTCTGTGAGACCATTATACAGGAGAAAACATATGGAATCCTATATGAATAACATCACTGAATAACACAATTTATGAAACACAAAAACTAACACCCAGTCACATATTTGAAAATCGTTGATATATATTATTGTGACTTGGAGGGTGCGTCCATTTGACTCTCTATAGACTATTAATTCAACATATATAAATATTTGGACTATTTAACGTCAATTTTTTTCTCCAATCCATTCATTCATTTTCCATTTATATTTTATATTTTTTATTTGCTGTTCTACATCTGCTGTTTTTATACGATTAGACTTATTGGAAGACATATATAGGAACCGCTTTTTTATTGCTATTTGCACATGACACTTTTGATATTTTTATCAGTTTTCAGCATTATATATTTTGTCACTTTATTATTGGCATTCATTTGCACTTTATTATTGGTATCCAGATGCACTGTGACACCTTATTCACTTGAGGACTATTGCACTTTATTATCCACTTATAAGATAGCATCTTATTACTGTTCGATATTGCTTTTATTTTTAGAGATTTTGTTTCTCTTATATTAGTGATTTGTTTCACATTGCGTGATATCACTTTATATATATTTTATCCTTGGTTTTGTGTTATTGTGAACACTATTAGATTTTGCTGCAATTATTTTGATACGTCACTTTATTATTTTGTAGATAGACATTATCATTCAATACTCCACGTAGCGCGAAGGACACATGTATTTATATTTCTGTTCATTCACATTTTCTACCTTTGCTGCTATGATGGATGTGTTTACATTCATGGAGAATAAAAAATGTCAATCTAGATGAGGTATTTAACCCACAAAATAAAACATGCAATATTGACCTGGAAAGTCTAGTCAGGAAGTTATGACACCATATGGAAAAAAAGTAAACCTATGGTGGGACACTAACACATTTGAAGGATACATAAGGGAAAATATTGTCCCCAGAAGATTACGGTGGGAATTACCACCTAATGATGGATTGGTAGATAAGGAATCAATGGAAGAATGGTTTGAATTCTTCAACAGTAAAAGTGTAGATGGCCTAAAATTCCTGTTACAAAGGAAACTCAAGAAAACTAGGCTAATAGAACAACAGATTGAAGAAATCAAACAAAAACTGGAACCACACAAGGAGCCCGCAGATTTCAAAAAACTTGCCACACAGCTAAATAAAGATCTCATCGCTAAGGACTTAGAAGTCCAACAACGGAAAATTAAGAAATACCAATGAGATATGACAGACTACAAAACGGACCAAGTTTTCAAATGGCAAAGCAAATTGGAGCAAACACAACCTGAATCCACATACTCAACACCAGAAAGAGAAGTTAGAATTCAAGATCCCACTACATCCCATGTATACAATCCACCAAGATGGGAGGATAGGAATGTACATACTGAAACATGAAGACCACAATATGATCAATGAAATAATAACAGGTATGGACAACAAACTCCAAAAAAAACTGGGAAGAAACCTTTTAAGAAACCTTTTAAAAAAACATATAACAATTGGCAACATAACGATAGAAACCAAAGGGATAACAGAGGACCTCCTTACCAACAAGAATACTATGGTGGATACGGTAGAACACCTATACCTACCTACAACAGATTTGACTCAATTAGAGATTATCATGACCAACATTATGATAACCAATGCCATTACCCAAACCAGTACGATTACAACACACAACATCCTTTTTTAGACAGAGTGTCAGGAAAATAGCGCCGGACGATCGGGCCGCGCTCCAGTGCGCATGCACGGGGGTTCGGCGCTCCGGCGCATGCGCACTCGTGGCTCATCGGTCCGGCGCTCGCGCATGCGCACTGGCGCGCGCCTGTGCGCACTGGCACACGGTTAGCGTCCCCTGGGCGCCTTTAAAAGCTGCCTGACGCACAGGCACTTTGCTGGTCTGTCTTTCCAGCTTAGTACCTATATTCCTGTGACCCCAAGTACCTGTATCTGCCCTTTTGTCTGTGTTTGACCCGGATTGCCTTGACTCCTGCCTCTCTCCTGGACCTGGACCTTGACCCCCTGGCTTGTTTAAACTGACTCCGCTCTTCTCCTGTGCTTGACCCCCTGCTTGTGACCGAGACCTGCCTCTTATCTCCTTGTCTGACCTCCTGCCTGTGACCTGGACTTGCCTTGTGTCTCCCCAGACACCTTTCCTCAGCCTGTGTTTGCCACCCAGTGACTATTGTGCTAGACCCTCGGCCGGGTCCTGAATACCTGCCTGCTGCTCCAGTTCCCTTACCTTGGAAATCAGGTCCCGCTTGTGGCTCTCACCACCCCCTTGCTCAGGGCTGCACAGACTACCAGTCACCACCTGTGTTTGACCCCCAGCCTGGTTCTTGGGCTCCTGCCTTTACTACCTGTTGCCCGTCTGCCTGCCCGGGCCCAGTCATCACCTCCTCCGGACCTCCACGCAAGCCCTGCCCACCTGACGGGGGTGACCTGTGCCTCCTGGTGCCAATTGCTCTCTGTACCACCTCCAGGGGGCAAACTGCGCTGGGTCGCAAGGGTGAACCGCTCTCGGCATCTCGGCCTCGGTAAGTAAGTTTCTGACACAGAGAGAGGAGAGATTACTCTCCTCGGAGACAACCACAAGACACAAATCGATCACCCAGGAGAAGACCTCAGGAAGATCAGATAAGAAACAGCCCAGAACGAAGAGAGGACATAGAGCGTGAAAGAGACTCCAAGCGAAAAAGAGAGTAGTCGGAGAAAACGTAGTCAATCTGAGTGGTATCTCCATCATGACAGAATAACTAGCAGTGTTGGATAAAGGATTAAAACATGCACCTGCAAAAAATTTAAACAAATTCAACACATATATAGGGATACAAAAATACATAAAGAAGATCAATATCAAGAAATGTATTATGATTAACCCTTGGAGACCACAAAATGCAGCAACAAATACCTCCCAGACATCAGTGCATAGTATGTTACGCAACAACTCGGTATACAATCCACAAGTTTCTAATAATCAACATATAGAGGTATTCAAGAATTTGGTTTTACAAGACCTTGAATCTCTAAAACTAAGAAGACCTCAGACCCCATCCATATAAAGGAGGGTATCAAATTACTTACTGAAAGGAATGATATTGTAATCAGTCCAGCAGACAAGGGGGGAGCAGTAGTACTCCAATCCAAAGAGCAATACCAAAATCAGTTAAACAGACAACTACACGATGAAGAAACCGATATTAAATTACTGGGGAATCCAACCACAAAATACAAGAAAGAGTTAGAATTATTAGTGAATTTGGGAATTTAGAAGGATATGCTTAAAGGGGGATTCCACCCTAAAGTGGAACTCCCGCTTTTCGGAACCCTCCCCCCCTCCGGTGTCACATTTGGCACCTTTCAGGGGGGAGGGGGGTGCAGATACCTGTCTAAGACAGGTATCTGCACCCACTTCCGGGCAAAAACTCCCACGGGAGTTTACGTCATTTCCTGTCCTGGCGCGCTGTCTGCCGGGACACACACGTGTCCCGACAGACAGCGCTGAACATTCTCATTGCGCCGCGCGACTCGCGCATGCGCAGTAGGGAATCGGGAAGTGAAGCCACTTCCTGATTCCCTCACCGAGAATGGCGCCGGCTACAGCAGAGAGCCGAGCTGCTGGCTTTTAAAAAAAAAAATTTCAGTACAGTCCCGCTTTAACCCAAAAGAATCCAAATATCTCATACCAGAGGCATGTAGAATCCCGATCAGCTATACAGTTCCGAAAATTCACAAATGTAAAGAAAACCCACCAGGAAGACCTAACGTTAATGGGATAGACTCCCTGACATCCAGAATGGGTCAGTATTTAGAGCACTACATACAACCAGCAGTCCAACAAACCCAAGCATATCAAGGATACCAAGCACACGTTACAACTTTTGGAAAAATTCTGTTTGAAGTATAATTACTTTTGGCATAATCAGTCTTACTACAAACAGGCAATAGGAATTGCCATGGGTTCTAAATTTGCACCAGGAGTGGCAAACGCCTTCATGGCTCAATGGGAGGAGACAGCAGTCTATACTGACACCCCTGCCGAACTCACTTTATATAAAAGGTAAATTTAAAGTCCAAAGTGTAGTGCTCAAAATATAAATCAAAGTGAAATGTAATTGTGTGTAATAGTCCGTCAATCAAATTACAGATGATATAATATGAATCCTCCACCAAGCTTCAGTGCACAAAAATGAAAGCACACCACACCCACGTGCTATCAATCTGCTTACCAGAAAGATATGAAAAACGAGCGATGTAATCATATAATGCAAGAGGTCAGTGGTTGAACTTGATTGCTGCAATTGGTAGGACAGTATCCAGAAATAACAGTAGAGGGCAAGACTCACAGCAGTAGATCAGTGTATTGTGCGCTACGTCCATCTTCAGAAGGAATGCAGAGCTTTTTCTTCACCTCACAGTCCACCATATTATATACACAACATTGGTTGTCCTGAAATAAAAAAGAATGCCGGCAACTCGATTGCTTCTTTTTAAATCTTTATTGAGCATAAACAGCAGTGCGACATCAAACCGCTAACATGTTTTGGCAAAAGCCTTCCTTATAGCATGCTATAAGGAAGGCTTTTGCCGAAACATGTTAGCGGTTTAATGTCCACTCCCTGGACGTCCTCCTGTTTACTTCCTCTCTGCGCGCAGCCGCGGGCACGCATCGGGGAAGTTCTGTGTTGGCCGTGTCCCTTGGACACAGCCAATTACAGATCGTGCTAAATGGCCAATCACATCGGTCATTTAGCACTGGATCGGCGTGTCCAATGGGAGGTGATCTCATATGTAAACATATGAGATCATCTCTCATCGCCGGCTCTCCCTCCTCACACAGAGACAGCGTGTGAGGAGAGAGAATTTCCGTGCTGCAGCTGCAGCATCAGTGAAATGTAAGTTAACACTCACACAGTGAAACACACACACACACACAGTGAAACACACACACAGTGAAACACATACACACACAGTGAAACACACACACACATGCCCACCTGTCCCCAGTGACACCTGTCCCCAGTGCCACTTATCAGTGCCATCTGTCCCCTGTGCCACCTGTTAGTGCCATCTGTCCCCAGTGCCACCTGTCAGTGCCATCTGTCCCCAGTGCCACCTATCAGTGCCATCTGTCCCCAGTGCCACCTATCAGTGTCATCTGTCCCCAGTGCCACCTATCAGTGCCACCTGTTCCCAGTGCCACCTGTCCCCAGTGCCACCTGTCCCCAGTGCCACGTGCCACCTGTCCACAGTGCCACGTGCCACCTGTCCCCAGTGCCATGTGTCATCAGTGCCACCTGTCAGTGCCACGTATCAGTGCCACCTGTCAGTGTCATGTGTCATCAGTGCCACCTGTCAGTGTCATGTGTCATCAGTGCCACGTATCAGTGCCATCTGTCATCAGTGTCAGGTGTCATCAGTGCCACATATTAGTGCCATCTGTCATCAGTGCCACGTATTAGTGCCATCTGTCATCAGTGCCACATCAGTGTCACGTGTCATCAGTGCCACATATTAGTTCCATCTGTCATCAGTGTCACGTGTCATCAGTGCCACGTATTAGTGCCATCTGTCATCAGTGTCACATGCCATCAGTGCCACGTATCAGTGCCATCTGCCATCAGTGCCACGTGTCATTGTCCTGGTGCTCCAGGGCCTTCAAAAGTGTAATAGGTAGTCAACAAGTTAGATGTGTAATTTATGCTCCTAGAACACGTGATGGTGCTCCCTGCATGTTGGGCCTCTCAGTGGCCAGGCTGTGAAAAAGTCCCACACATGTGGTATCGTAGTACTCAGGAGGAGTAGTAGAATGTATTTTGGGACATTATTTGTGGTATACACATTTCATGTGAGAGAAATAACCTATTACAATAAAAAAAAAAAAATCTTCATTAAATAAATAAAAAAATCCTCATATTGCAAAGAATTGTGGGAAAAAATTACAACACCATAAACCTCACCATGCCTCTTACTAAATACATTGGAATGTGTACTTTTCAAAAATGGGTCATTTGGGGGGTATTTGTACTTTCCTGGCTTGTTCGGGTCACAAGAAAGGAGGCCACCAGTACATCAGGTGTGATCAATTTTTTATGATTTGCACCACAGCTTTTAGACTCTCTAACTTTCACAAAGACCAAATAATATTCACTAATTTGTTTTTTTTTGTACCAAAGATATGTAGCAGTATAAATTGTGGCCAAAATTCATGAAAAAAAAATAATAATTTGCTAAATGTTATCACAGAAACAAAGAAAAATTTGTATTTTTTCATTTATAGCGCAAAAAATAAAAAACCCAGAGGTGATCAAATACCAGCTCTATTTGTATGAAAAAAAGGACACAAAAATTTATTTGGGTACAGTATTACATTATTGAGTAATTGTCATTAAAATTGTGAGAGCACCAAAAGCGCGAGGGGTGCCTTGAGATTGTGTGGTATTTTAAAGGGTGTCTCGACAAGGTTGAGAAACACTGCAGTAGAGGATGTCAAGTCATCTGTGCCCAGTCTTGCCACAAATTAATGGAGTTAATCCAGCTTTGAGCAATCCTCTTGTCTTTTTTTACTAAGATAAAAAAGACACACAGAAAAATTTGTGTCATCACATCCACATTGCTGTGATTGATATCTCATTTCTTTCTCTCATGCACAAGCATGAGAGCAGAGGGAGTGTGTCTGATTCCAGCTTCACAAAGCTACTAGCCAGGAATCCTCCACTGGTGCTGAATAGATGTGACATGCGCACAATCGCGGGGGCCGCAAACGCGCTCTGCTTGTGCTGTGCATGCAGTCAGGACTGATCTGAGTGCACTTTTTATTCTCCAGAAGTGAGGTTCAGCCTTGAGACGCTGTAGAGGTGGGTGGGGAATCATGTGACATCACGACTCCACCCCCGAGCACCAGCAAAGAGACTCGCCCACCGATACCCGAGCTTTACGGGGCTCCTACATCGAAAGGGGTCAAGATTTGAAAGATAAGGATACATGCAGGAGGTATATATATATATATACAGTGGTGTGAAAAAGTGTTTGCCCCTTCCTCATTTCCTGTTCCTTTGCATGTTTGTCACACTTAAGTGTTTCGGAACATCAAACCAATTTAAACAATAGTCAAGGACAACACAAGTAAACACAAAATGCAATTTGTAAATGAAGGTGTTTATTATTAAAGGTGAAAAAAAATCCAAACCATCATGGCCCTGTGTGAAAAAGTGATTGCCCCCTAAACCTAATAACTGGTTGGGCCACCCTTAGCAGCAACAACTGCAACCAAGCGTTTGCGATAACGTGCAATAAGGCTTTTACAGCGTCCTGGAGGAATTTTGGCCCACTCATCTTTGCAGAATTGTCCTAATTCAGTTACATTAGAGGGTTTTCGAGCATGAACGGCCTTTTTAAGGTCATACCACAACATCTCAATAGGATTCAGGTCAGGACTTTGGCTAGGCCACTCCAAAGTCTTCATTTTGTTTTTCTTCAGCCATTCGGTGGTGGACTTGCTGTTGTGTTTAGGATCATTGTCCTGCTGCAGAACCCAAGTTCGTTTCAGCTTGAGTACACGAACAGATGGTCGGACATTCTCCTTCAGGATCTCTTGGTAGACAGCAGAATTCATAGTTCCTTTTATCACGGCAAGTCTTCCAGGTCCTGAAGCAGCAAAACAGCCCCAGACCATCACACTACCACCACCATATTTTACTGTTGGTATAATGTTCTTTTTCTGAAATGCAGTGTTCCTTCTACGACAGATATACTTGGACACACACCTTCCAAAGAGTTCCACTTTTGTCTCATCGGTCCACAGAATGTTGTCCCAAAAGTCTTGGGGATCATCAAGATGTGTTGTGGAGAAATTGAGACGAGCTTTGATGTTCTTTTTGCTCAGCAGTGGTTTTCTCCTTGGAACTCTGCCATGCAGGCCATTTTTGCCCAGTCTTTTCCTGATGGTGGAGGCATGAACGCTGACCTTAACTGAGGCAAGTGAGGCCTGCAGTTCCTTGGACGTTGTTGTGGGGTCTTTTGTGACCTCTTGGATGAGTCGTCGCTGCGCTCTTGGGGTAATTTTGGGCGGCCGGCCACTCCTGGGAAGGTTCACCACTATTCCATGTCTTCGCCATTTGTGGATAATGGCTCTCACTGTGGTTCGCTGGATTCCCAAAGCTTTAGAAATAGCGTTATAACCCTTTCCAGACTGATAGATCTCAATTACTTTCTTTCTCAATTGTTCCTGAATTTCTTTGGGTCTCGGCATGATGTGTAGCTTTTAAGGATCTTCTGGTGGACCTTACTGTGTCAAGCAGCTCCTATTTAAGTGATGCCTTGATTGTGAACAGGTGTGGCAATAATCAGGCCTGGGTGTGGCTAGAGAAATTGAACTCAGGTGTGGACAACCACAGTTATAGTATGTTTTAACAAGGGGGGCAATCACTTTTTCACACAGGGCCATGATGGTTTGGATTTTTTTTCGACTTTAATAATAAACACCTTCATTTACAAATTGCATTTTGTGTTTACTTGTGTTGTCCTTGACTATTGTTTAAATTGGTTTGATGTTCCGAAACACTTAAGTGTGACAAACATGCAAAGGAACAGGAAATGAGGAAGGGGGCAAACACTTTTTCACACCACTGTATATATATATATATATATATATATATGTATACACATACTGTGCCTTTAGTTTTATCTGGGTCATCAGTGGGTTAACATCCACTTTAACCAAGGACCGAGCCTCTTTGTGAGATTTGGTGTTTACAAGTTAAAAACACTTATTTTTGCTTGAAAATTACTTAGAACCCCCAAACATTAAATATATATATTTTCTAACACCCTAGAGCAGGGCTCAAAATTTCAAGTCCTGAGCTACTAGCCAGGCCTTAAGGGTTACTCGCCACCAGTTGCCCCGCCCAACCCCTACCCTGCCCCGCCCCTAAACCCGCCCTCATAAATTATCTCATTAAATGACACCTTTAATGTTTTATGCAATTAAGTTATAAAAATATTAACAACCTTAATGTTAATGCAGCCTGTGTCCCCCCCATGTGCAGCCTGTGTCCCCCCCATGTGCAGCCTGTGTCCCCCCCATGTGCAGCCTGTGCCCCCCCCCATGTGCAGCCTGTGTCCCCCCCCCCATGTGCAGCCTGCCCCCCCCCCCCCATGTGCAGCCTGTGTCCCCCCCCATGTGCAGCCTGTGTCCCCCCCCATGTGCAGCCTGTGTCCCCCCCCATGTGCAGCCTGTGTCCCCCCCCCATGTGCAGCCTGTGTCCCCCCCCATGTGCAGCCTGTGTCCCCCCCCCCATGTGCAGCCTGTGTCCCCCCCATATGCAGCCTGTGTCCCCCCCCCCCCCCCCATATGCAGCCTGTGTCCCCCCCCCCATATGCAGCCTGTGTCCCCCCCCCCCATGTGCAGCCTGTGTCCCCCCCATGTGCCCCCCTGTGCCCCCCCCCCATGTGCAGCCAGTGTCCCCCCCCTATGTGCAGCCTGTGTCCCCCCCCCCATGAGCAGCCAGTGTCCCCCCCCCATGAGCAGCCAGTGTCCCCCCCATTTGCAGCCAGTGTCCCCCCCATGAGCAGCCAGTGTCCCCCCCCATGAGCAGCCAGTGTCCCCCCCCATGAGCAGCCAGTGTCCCTCCCCATGAGCAGCCAGTGTCCCCCCATTTGCAGCCAGTATCCCCCCCATTTGCAGCCAGTGTCCTCCCCCCCCATTTGCAGCCAGTGTCCTCCCCCCCCATGTGCAGCCAGTGTCCCCCCCCCATTTGCAGCCAGTGTCCTTCCCCCCATGTGCAGCCAGTGTCCTCCCCCCCCATGTGCAGCCAGTGTCCCCCCCCCCCCCATGTGCAGCCAGTGTCCCCCCCCATTTGCAGCCAGTGCCCCCCCCCATGTGCAGCCAGTGTCTCCCCCCCATTTGCAGCCTGTGTCTCCCCCCCATTTGCAGCCTGTGTCCCCCATGTGCTGCCTACCTGTGGAGGAGAAGAGAGGAGAGCTGCCACTGGGAGATCACAGCAGGGAACATTCAGACTTTTGTTTCATAAGCTGTGAGTGTTCCCCCGCGGCGCGCCGTCACATAAGCTCCTCCCCTTGTCCGGGGAAGTTTGATACAGGTCACCCGTCCTAGGATTGGACGGGTGATCTGTCTATCAAAGTCCCGGAAAAGGGGAGGAGCTTATGTGACGGCGCACGGCGGGGGAACACTCACAGCTTATGAAACAAAAGTCTGAATGTTCCCTGCTGTGATCTCCCAGTGGCAGCTCTCCTCTCTTCTCCTCGCCAGCCCTCAAAAATCACTCGCAAAATGCGAGTGTGCGAGTGTAATTTTTGAGGGCTGCCCTAGAGAATAAAATGGCGGTCATTGCAATACTTTTTTCACATTTGCGAAGCAGTCTTACAAGCACACTTTTTTTGGAAAAAAAAAATCACTTTTTTGAATTAAAAAATAAGACAAAAGTAAAGTTAGCCCGATTTATTTTTATATTGTGAAAGTTAATGTTACGCCAAGTAAATTGATATCCAACATGTCACGCTTCAAAGTTGCGCCTGCTTTAAAAAAAGTCTACAGGTTGCATCTTTTGAATTACAGAGGAGGTCTATGGCTACAATTATTGCTCTCGCTCTAACAATCGCGGCGATACCTCACATGTGTGGTTTGAACACTGTTTTCATATGCGGGCGCCGCTCACATATGCGTTTGCTTCTGCGTGCAAGCTCGGCAAGTTTAAAAAATGTTTTTCTTATTTTACCTTTTCTTTTTTGATTTTTACACTGTTCTTTTAAAAAAAATTGTGTCACTTTTATTCCTATTACAAGCAATGCGAACATCCCTTGTAATAGAAATAAAGCATGACAGGACCTCTTAAATATGAGATCTGGGGTAAATAACCTCAGATCTCATATTTACACTAAAATGCAAAAAAAAAGAAAAAAAATCAAAATGTCCCTTTAAGAGCATTGGGTGGAAGTGACGTTTTTTTTTCACGTTGCTTCCCCTCACTCGTCTCCATGTCAGGCTAGGGAGAGGATCTGATTGCTTCCGATGCTACTGACAGCTCCGGTAAGCAGCAGAGGGCACCGGAGAGCGGCAGGAGGGGGGGCTCTCCCGCCGCCGATAAAAGTGATCTCACGCGAATCCGCCGCAGAGACCACTTTTACCTTTAAGCGGACCACCCGCTGAAGAAGAGGATAACGGGTTATGGTAGCTAGCTGCTACCATAACAACGGTACTCCTCTTCTAATTAGTGGCGTAAAACGACGGTGGGCGGTCCGTTAGTAGTTTAAAGGGATAGTTCACCTTTACCACAAAACTACCAATGCAGATATGGGGCATATGAAGATAAACTGTGCAGCTCTAACTATACATGAATAATACCCTTGCTATAGGTGTAGGCCATTTACATACCTTATGAAGCCTGACTTGAATAATCCCAGGATGTTGCTAAGTACTCCCAGGAAGTTGCTAAGTGAGGACTAGTCATCATTGCTCACCTCCACCATCACAGGAGTGAGCTTTCAAATGCTGAGCTCAGAGCTACTGCATCAGGGGAGAGAGAGTAGGTGAGGGGGTTTGAATCGGAGAACGAGCTCACTCCTGTGATGGTGGAGGTGAGCAGTGATGACTAGGCCTTACTTAGCAATGTTCTGGGAGTAGTCTAGTCAGTAGGGATGAGCCGAACACCCCCGGGTTCGGTTCGCACCAGAACCTTCGAACCGACCGAAAGTTCGCGCGAATTTTCGAACCCTATACGTTATAATGGACGCGAACGTTCGAAATCAAAAGTGCTAATTACAACGGCCAATATGCATGTTAATGTCATAAAACAGGTTTGGGGACCCGGGTCCTGCCCCAGGGGACATATATCAATGCAAAAAGAACTTTTAAAAACTAACGTTTTTTCGGGAGCAGTCATTTTAATGATGCATAAAGTGAAAAAAAAAAAGTGAAATTTTCCTTTAAATATGGTACCTGGGGGGTGTCTAAAGTATGCCTGTGAAGTGGCATGTGTTTCCCGTGTTTAGAACTGTCCTTGCACAAAATGACATTTGTAAAGGAAAAAAAGAAGCCATTTAAAACCACTTGCGGCTTTAGGTTTGTTCTTAAGTAGAATCTGAACAGGTACATTATGAAGTGTAGCTCCATCCCAAAAAAATATATTTTTAAGCTTTTTGGAGGACATAGGGAGGGGTTATCACCCCTGTAACATTTGCTGTCTTTGCACATCTGTTCAGAACATGTCACCTCACTTTCCGTCCCAATGACAAATGTTTTTGGAAAAAGTGGGGTTTTAATTGAAACAAGGATTGGTGATAAAGTATCAGTAGAGAGGAGATACCTTTTTCCCAAATTAAATCTAACAGGATAGAATTTCCCTTCCTAGGGGTAGATTTTCTCTCACTTCCTGTTTTCTCTTTCCATTTGCAAGTAGGAGTCGTTTGTAAGTTGGATGTTTGAAAGTAGGGGCCTGGCGTATATACTCTGCAGAAATTTGCCCTATTAGATGTTGGTGTAGCCACAAGACTGGTGGGCACAGGAATGGGCCCTGCTGTGAGTTAATAGATCAAGATTTGTAATTGCATGCACCTGTTGAACAGGGCAGAAAAATTTGGGGGTGGTGGTGGTGGTGGACGGTGTTGCCACAAGACTGTAAGCTCTCACAGTTACTCTTGGTGGGCGCAGGAATGGGCCCTACTGTGAGTTATTAGATCAAGATTTGTAATTGCAAGCACCTGATGAACAGGGCAGAAAAATTGGGCCTTTGGCGGTGGTGGTGGACGGTGTTGCCACAAGACTGTAAGCTCTCACAGTTACTCTTGGTGGGCGCAAGAATGGGCCCTGCTGTGAGTTATTAGATCAAGATTTGTAATTGCAAGCACCTGATGAACAGGGCAGAAAAATTGGGCCTTTGGCGGTGGTGGTGGACGGTGTTGCCACAAGACTGTAAGCTCTCACAGTTACTCTTGGTGGGCGCAGGAATGGGCCCTGCTGTGTGTTATTAGATCAAGATTTGTAATTGCATGCACCTGTTGAACAGGGCAGAAAAATTGGGGGTGGTGGTGGTGGTGGACGGTGTTGCCACAAGACTGTAAGCTCTCACAGTTACTCTTGGTGGGCGCAGGAATGGGCCCTACTGTGAGTTATTAGATCAAGATTTGTAATTGCAAGCACCTGATGAACAGGGCAGAAAAATTGGGCCTTTGGCGGTGGTGGTGGACGGTGTTGCCACAAGACTGTAAGCTCTCACAGTTACTCTTGGTGGGCGCAAGAATGGGCCCTGCTGTGAGTTATTAGATCAAGATTTGTAATTGCAAGCACCTGATGAACAGGGCAGAAAAATTGGGCCTTTGGCGGTGGTGGTGGACGGTGTTGCCACAAGACTGTAAGCTCTCACAGTTACTCTTGGTGGGCGCAAGAATGGGCCCTGCTGTGAGTTATTAGATCAAGATTTGTAATTGCAAGCACCTGATGAACAGGGCAGAAAAATTGGGCCTTTGGCGGTGGTGGTGGACGGTGTTGCCACAAGACTGTAAGCTCTCACAGTTACTCTTGGTGGGCGCAGGAATGGGCCCTGCTGTGTGTTATTAGATCAAGATTTGTAATTGCAAGCACCTGATGAACAGGGCAGAAAAATTGGGCCTTTGGCGGTGGTGGTGGACGGTGTTGCCACAAGACTGTAGGCCCTCATAGTTAAACTTGGTGGGCGCAGGAATGGGCCCTGCTGTGAACTATTAGATCAAGATTTGTAATTACCCGCCCCTGTTAAACAGGGGCTGAAAAATTGTGCCTTAGGCACTGGTGCTGGTGCCACAACACTGCAACCCCTCACAGATACTGTACTTGGAGCACAGCAGTCACACGTGTTGCAAAGCATTTTTTTAAAAAATTGTAATTACCCGCCCCTGTTAAACAGGGGCTGAAAAATTGTGCCTTAGGCACTGGTGCTGGTGCCACAACACTGCAACCCCTCACAGATACTGTACTTGGAGCACAGCAGTCACACGTGTTGCGAAGCATTTTTTTAAAAAATTGTAATTACCCGCCCCTGTTAAACAGGGGCTGAAAAATTGTGCCTTAGGCACTGGTGCTGGTGCCACAACACTGCAACCCCTCACAGATACTGTACTTGGAGCACAGCAGTCACACGTGTTGCAAAGCATTTTTTTTAAAAATTGTAAGTACACGCCCCTGTTAAACAGGGGCTGAAAAATTGTGCCTTAGGCACTGGTGCTGGTGCCACAACACTGCAACCCCTCACAGATACTGTACTTGGAGCACAGCAGTCACACGTGTTGCGAAGCATTTTTTTAAAAAATTGTAAGTACACGCCCCTGTTAAACAGGGGCTGAAAAATTGTGCCTTAGGCACTGGTGCTGGTGCCACAACACTGCAACCCCTCACAGATACTGTACTTGGAGCACAGCAGTCACACGTGTTGCGAAGCATTTTTTTATAAAAATTGTATGTACACGCCCCTGTTAAACAGGGGCTGAAAAATTGTGCCTTAGGCACTGGTGTGGTGGCATGGATCATTGAGGAGGAGGAAGAGGATAGTCAGTGAACATAAGAGGACAGTCACTCAGCATCAGCATAGGCAGTCTTGAAGGGATGTGATATTAAAAATTATTCGGTTATATCCGCCTCAGGTGCCTGGTAGCTGGTGGTGATCCAAGACTGATTCATTTTGATGAAGGTCAGTCGATCAACCGAGGCGGTGGACAGGCGCACCCTATGATCGGTGACAAATCCTCCAGCAGCACTGAATGTGCGTTCGGAAAGAACGCTGGAGGCAGGACAGGCCAGTAGCTCAATTGCATACTGTGCAAGCTCTGGCCAGTGATCCATCCTCAGGACCCAGTAAGCCAGAGGATTTTCGGTGGGAAAGGTGTCCAAGTCTGACCTTGCCCCAAGGTATTCCTGCACCATGTATATCAGACGCTGGCGATGGTTGCTGGAACCGATCATACCTTGGGGCTGCGGACTAAAAAATTGTCTGAACGCATCGGTCAGACGTCCACCTTCCCCACCGCTCCTTCTGCTACTGACCGAAGCCTCAGCAACTCGTCGCCCAGGACCAGGAGTTGGTAGCCTCCCAGTTTCTGGGAACGCGTTGCACAGACCTTTCTGCAAGGCCTCCCTGAGATGTCTCATCCTCTGCTCCCTCTGCGACGGCAAGATAAGGTCCGCAACCTTACCCTTGTACCGCGGATCAAGGAGAGTGGCCAGCCAGTAATGGTCCCTCTCCTTGATCCGAAGAACACGAGGATCCTTCCGCAGGCTTTGCAGGATCAGGGAGGCCATGCAGCGTAGGTTAGCTGAGGCATTCGGTCCGGAGTCTTCTGGGTCACTGAGGATGACATGATCGCCAGCCACCTCCTCCCAGCCACGTACAAGTCCACTGGTTTGTTGGGACTGTACATCATCCCTAAAAGACTGCTGCTGCTGATGCTGAGTGCCAGGCTCCACCTCCATGCTCACACAATCCTCCTCCTCCTCCTCCTCCTCCTCCTCATCCTCTTCCTGTGTGATGGGTGGGACAGAAGGAACACTGTCCGGATAAAGGGGGCCTTGAGAGGCAAGGAAGTCCTCCTCTTCCTGCCTCTGTTCTGCCTCAAGTGCCCTGTCCATTATCCCACGCAGCGTATGCTCCAACAGGTGGACAAGAGGGACAGTGTCACTGATGCATGCACTGTCACTGCTCACCATCCTCGTGGCCTCCTCAAATGGTGAGAGGACAGTGCATGCATCCCTGATCATGCTCCACTGACGTGGGGAAAAAAAAACCAAGCTCCCCTGACCCTGTCCTGGTGCCATAGTCGCAAAGGTACTCATTGATGGCCCTCTGCTGCGTGTGCAGTCGCTGCAGCATGGCCAACGTTGAGTTCCACCTGGTGGGCATGTCACATATTAGGCGGTTCTTGGGCAGGTTCAGCTCCTTTTGCAGCTCAGTCAGCCGAGCACTGGCATTATAAGATCGGCGGAAATGCACACAGACTTTCCTGGCCTGCCTCAGGACATCCTGTAAGCCTGGGAACCTGCCCAAGAACCGCTGCACCACCAGGTTGAGGACGTGAGCCATGCAGGGCACATGGGTGAGCTGCCCCTGTCGCAGGGCGGAGAGGAGGTTGGTGCCATTGTCAGAAACGACCATTCCTGGCTTAAGCTGACGTGGCGTCAACCACCTCTCGGCCTGCCCCTGCAGAGCTGCCAGAACCTCTGGTCCAGTGTGGCTCCTGTCCCCCAAACACACCAGCGCAAGCACGGCATGGCATCTTTTTGCCTGCGTACTTGCGTAGCCCCTTGTACGCCTACGGAGCACCGCTGGTTCCAAGGACAGAGCACTGGAGGAAGAAGAAGAGGAGGGGGTGGAGGAGAGAGGTGTGTCACAACCAGTAGCAGTAGTAGCGTTTTGGAGGCGTGGTGGCGGAACAACCTCCAACACTACTGCACCTTGTCCTGCATCCCTCCCAGCTGCCAATAGAGTGACCCAATGGGCCGTGAAAGAAAGGTACCGTCCCTGTCCATGCCTGCTGGACCATGAGTCAGCGGTAATATGCACCTTACCGCTGACCGCCCTGTCCAGCGAGGCATGGACATTGCCCTCCACATGCCGGTAGAGAGACGGAATCGCCTTCCGTGAGAAAAAGTGGCGTTTGGGAACCTGCCACTGAGGAACCGCACATTGAACAAACTCACGGAAAGGGGGCCGAGTCTACCAACTGAAAAGGCAGCAGTTGAAGTGCTAGCAATTTAGCCAGGCTAGCATTCAACCACTGGGCATGTGGATGGCTGGGAGTGTACTTCTTTCTACGGTCCAGCAGCTGGGGCAGGGAAATTTGCCTGCTGCAATCGGACGTCGGTGTACTGCAAGTACTTGGTTGTGACACACCTAATTCTACACCTTCAGTCCTCTCAGAGCAGCTTTCAGAGAGGACTGAAGGTGTAGTGGGGATGGAGATCCCAGCTGAGGAGGAGCAAGGAGAGGTCCGCTTAGTTCTTTGGTGTGGGTCTTTTATGTGTGCCTGCCAACGAGCTGCATGGTAGGTCGCCATATGTCTGGTCATGCTTGTGGTGCCCAAGCGGCTGATGTTTTGGCCACGCGAGATACGCTTGAGACAAATATTGCAAATAGCAGTGGTGCGATCTGATGCACTCGTCTCAAAAAAGGCCCACACCAAAGAACTTTTCTGATAACGTGCAGAGGCAGCGCCCTGCACAGGCGGAGCTCTGCGGTGTTGTACAGTTGCTGTGCTGGCCTCTACCTGGCCTCCAGGGGGCATCCTGCCTCGTTGGACATGTGACGCCGCATCCTCCTCCTCCTCGTCCTCCTCCTCATCCTCTCTCCCTTCAGGCACCCACGTGGAGTCAGTGACCTCATCATCCCCTCCCTCTTCACCACTAGAGCAAACCTGGCAGTAAGCTGCAGCTGGTGGAACAGTACTGCCAGATTCCTCAAGCTGGGTATCATCATCCGAGCCTTCGAATCGTTGGGCATCCTCCTGGAGCATGTACCCAACACTGTGCTCAAAGAGTTCGGGGGACTCCTCAGGAGGACATGGTGGGTCTAGGGAAGGGGTGGCTGATGATGCTCTGCCAGTACCCTGAGCCTGGGTGAGAGAGGATGAGGAGGATGAGGAGGGCTTGGTCATCCATTCTACCAAGCCTTCAGCATGATGCGGCTCCACATGTCCAGCTGCCGAAAACAAAGACGCGCGTGTCCCATGGCCACGTGCTGATGACGATGCACGACCACGTCCACGGCCACGGCCACGGCCACTAGAAACAGAGCCTGCCTGCCCTGTGTTCTTGGCTCTGCACGCTCTGCCTCCCCTTGGCGGTCTTCCAGCCATTGTAGTCGGTAGTCCTGTGGGTGCTGCTGAGAAGAATATATAGGAGCTCTGTGTGATGCCACTAACACACTAGAAGTCCTATGGGTGCTTCTGCAAAGAAAATAGAGGAGCTCTGTGTGATGCCACTAACACACTAGAAGTCCTATGGGTGCTGCTGAGAAGAAAATATAGGAGCTCTGTGTGATGCCACTAACACACTAGAAGTCCTATGGGTGCTTCTGCAAAGAAAATAGAGGAGCTCTGTGTGATGCCACTAACACACTAGAAGTCCTGTGGGTGCTTCTGCAAAGAAAATAGAGGAGCTCTGTGTGATGCCACTAACACACTAGAAGTCCTGTGGGTGCTGCTGAGAAGAAAATATAGGAGCTCTGTGTGATGCCACTAACACACTAGAAGTCCTATGGGTGCTTCTGCAAAGAAAATAGAGGAGCTCTGTGTGATGCCACTAACACACTAGAAGTCCTGTGGGTGCTGCTGAGAAGAAAATAGAGGAGCTCTGTGTGATGCCACTAACACACTAGAAGTCCTATGGGTGCTTCTGCAAAGAAAATAGAGGAGCTCTGTGTGATGCCACTAACACACTAGAAGTCCTGTGGGTGCTTCTGCAAAGAAAATAGAGGAGCTCTGTGTGATGCCACTAACACACTAGAAGTCCTGTGGGTGCTGCTGAGAAGAAAATATAGGAGCTCTGTGTGATGCCACTAACACACTAGAAGTCCTATGGGTGCTTCTGCAAAGAAAATAGAGGAGCTCTGTGTGATGCCACTAACACACTAGAAGTCCTGTGGGTGCTGCTGAGAAGAAAATAGAGGAGCTCTGTGTGATGCCACTAACACACTAGAAGTCCTATGGGTGCTTCTGCAAAGAAAATAGAGGAGCTCTGTGTGATGCCACTAACACACTAGAAGTCCTGTGGGTGCTGCTGAGAAGAAAATAGAGGAGCTCTGTGTGATGCCACTAACACACTAGAAGTCCTATGGGTGCTTCTGCAAAGAAAATAGAGGAGCTCTGTGTGATGCCACTAACACACTAGAAGTCCTGTGGGTGCTTCTGCAAAGAAAATAGAGGAGCTCTGTGTGATGCCACTAACACACTAGAAGTCCTGTGGGTGCTGCTGAGAAGAAAATATAGGAGCTCTGTGTGATGCCACTAACACACTAGAAGTCCTATGGGTGCTTCTGCAAAGAAAATAGAGGAGCTCTGTGTGATGCCACTAACACACTAGAAGTCCTGTGGGTGCTGCTGAGAAGAAAATAGAGGAGCTCTGTGTGATGCCACTAACACACTAGAAGTCCTATGGGTGCTTCTGCAAAGAAAATAGAGGAGCTCTGTGTGATGCCACTAACACACTAGAAGTCCTGTGGGTGCTGCTGAGAAGAAAATAGAGGAGCTCTGTGTGATGCCACTAACACACTAGAAGTCCTATGGGTGCTTCTGCAAAGAAAATAGAGGAGCTCTGTGTGATGCCACTAACACACTAGAAGTCCTGTGGGTGCTTCTGCAAAGAAAATAGAGGAGCTCTGTGTGATGCCACTAACACACTAGAAGCCCTGTGGGTGCTGCTGAGAAGAAAATATAGGAGCTCTGTGTGATGCCACTAACACACTAGAAGTCCTATGGGTGCTTCTGCAAAGAAAATAGAGGAGCTCTGTGTGATGCCACTAACACACTAGAAGTCCTGTGGGTGCTGCTGAGAAGAAAATATATAGGAGCTCTGTGTGATGCCACTAACACACTAGAAGTCCTATGGGTGCTTCTGCAAAGAAAATAGAGGAGCTCTGTGTGATGCCACTAACACACTAGAAGTCCTGTGGGTGCTGCTGAGAAGAAAATAGAGGAGCTCTGTGTGATGCCACTAACACACTAGAAGTCCTATGGGTGCTTCTGCAAAGAAAATAGAGGAGCTCTGTGTGATGCCACTAACACACTAGAAGTCCTATGGGTGCTTCTGCAAAGAAAATAGAGGAGCTCTGTGTGATGCCACTAACACACTAGAAGTCCTGTGGGTGCTTCTGAGAAGAAAATATAGGAGCTCTGTGTGATGCCACTAACACACTAGAAGTCCTATGGGTGCTTCTGCAAAGAAAATAGAGGAGCTCTGTGTGATGCCACTAACACACTAGAAGTCCTGTGGGTGCTGCTGAGAAGAAAATATAGGAGCTCTGTGTGATGCCACTAACACACTAGAAGTCCTATGGGTGCTTCTGCAAAAGAAAATAGAGGAGCTCTGTGTGATGCCACTAACACACTAGAAGTCCTGTGGGTGCTGCTGAGAAGAAAATATAGGAGCTCTGTGTGATGACACTAACACACTAGAAGTCCTGTGGGTGCTTCTGCAAAGAAAATAGAGGAGCTCTGTGTGATGCCACTAACACACTAGAAGTCCTGTGGGTGCTTCTGCAAAGAAAATAGAGGAGCTCTGTGTGATGCCACTAACACACTAGAAGTCCTATGGGTGCTGCTGGGAAGAAAATATAGGAGCTCTGTGTGATGCCACTAACACACTAGAAGTCCTATGGGTGCTTCTGCAAAGAAAATATAGGAGCTCTGTGTGATGCCACTAACACACTAGAAGTCCTATGGGTGCTTCTGGGAAGAAAATATAGGAGCTCTGTGTGATGCCACTAACACACTAGAAGTCCTATGGGTGCTTCTGCAAAGAAAATAGAGGAGCTCTGTGTGATGCCACTAACACACTAGAAGTCCTATGGGTGCTTCTGCAAAGAAAATAGAGGAGCTCTGTGTGATGCCACTAACACACTTCAAGTCCTATAGGTGCTTCTGGGAAGAAAAATATAGGTCTGTGTGATGGGACTAACACACTTCAAGTCCTATAGGTGCTTCTGGGAACAAAATATATGATCTCTGTGTGATGGGACTAACACACTTCAAGTCCTATAGGTGCTTCTGGGAACAAAATATATGATCTCTGTGTGATGGGACTAACACACTTCAAGTCCTATAGGTGCTTCTGGGAACAAAATATATGATCTCTGTGTGATGGGACTAACACACTTCAAGTCCTATAGGTGCTTCTGGGAACAAAATATATGATCTCTGTGTGATGGGACTAACACACTTCAAGTCATATAGGTGCTTCTGGGAACAAAATATAGGATCTCTGTGTGATGGGACTAACACACTTCAAGTCCTATAGGTGCTTCTGGGAACAAAATATATGATCTCTGTGTGATGGGACTAACACACTTCAAGTCCTATAGGTGCTTCTGGGAACAAAATATATGATCTCTGTGTGATGGGACTAACACACTTCAAGTCATATAGGTGCTTCTGGGAACAAAATATAGGATCTCTGTGTGATGGGACTAACACACTTCAAGTCCTATGGGTGCTTCTGGGAAGAAAATATAGGTCTGTGTGATGGGACTAACACACTTCAAGTCCTATAGGTGCTTCTGGGAACAAAATATATGATCTCTGTGTGATGGGACTAACACACTTCAAGTCCTATAGGTGCTTCTGGGAAGAAAATATAGGTCTCTGTGTGATGGGACTAACACACTTCAAGTCCTATAGGTGCTTCTGGGAACAAAATATATGATCTCTGTGTGATGGGACTAACACACTTCAAGTCCTATAGGTGCTTCTGGGAACAAAATATATGATCTCTGTGTGATGGGACTAACACACTTCAAGTCCTATAGGTGCTTCTGGGAACAAAATATAGGATCTCTGTGTGATGGGACTAACACACTTCAAGTCCTATGGGTGCTTCTGGGAAGAAAATATAGGTCTGTGTGATGGGACTAACACACTTCAAGTCCTATAGGTGCTTCTGGGAACAAAATATATGATCTCTGTGTGATGGGACTAACACACTTCAAGTCCTATAGGTGCTTCTGGGAACAAAATATATGATCTCTGTGTGATGGGACTAACACACTTCAAGTCCTATAGGTGCTTCTGGGAACAAAATATAGGATCTCTGTGTGATGGGACTAACACACTTCAAGTCCTATAGGTGCTTCTGGGAAGAAAATATAGATCTCTGTGTGATGGGACTAACACACTTCAAGTCCTATAGGTGCTTCTGGGAACAAAATATATGATCTCTGTGTGATGGGACTAACACACTTCAAGTCCTATAGGTGCTTCTGGGAAGAAAATATAGGTCTGTGTGATGGGACTAACACACTTCAAGTCCTATAGGTGCTTCTGGGAACAAAATATATGATCTCTGTGTGATGGGACTAACACACTTCAAGTCCTATAGGTGCTTCTGGGAACAAAATATATGATCTCTGTGTGATGGGACTAACACACTTCAAGTCCTATAGGTGCTTCTGGGAAGAAAATATAGGTCTGTGTGATGGGACTAACACACTTCAAGTCCTATAGGTGCTTCTGGGAACAAAATATATGATCTCTGTGTGATGGGACTAACACACTTCAAGTCCTATAGGTGCTTCTGGGAAGAAAATATAGGTCTGTGTGATGGGACTAACACACTTCAAGTCCTATAGGTGCTTCTGGGAACAAAATATAGGAGCTCTGCCTGCCTGCCACGAACACACTACAAGTCCTATAGGTGCTTCTGGGAACAAAATATAGGAGCTCTGTGTGCCTGCCACGAACACACTACAAGTCCTATAGGTGCTTCTGGGAACAAAATATAGGAGCTCTGCCTGCCTGCCACGAACACACTTCAAGTCCTATAGGTGCTTCTGGGAACAAAATATAGGAGCTCTGCCTGCCTGCCACGAACACACTACAAGTCCTATAGGTGCTTCTGGGAACAAAATATAGGAGCTCTGCCTGCCTGCCACGAACACACTACAAGTCCTATAGGTGCTTCTGGGAACAAAATATAGGAGCTCTGCCTGCCTGCCACGAACACACTACAAGTCCTATAGGTGCTTCTGGGAACAAAATATAGGAGCTCTGCCTGCCTGCCACGAACACACTTCAAGTCCTATAGGTGCTTTTGGGAACAAAATATATGATCTCTGTGTGATGGGACTAACACACTTCAAGTCCTATAGGTGCTTCTGGGAACAAAATATATGATCTCTGTGTGATGGGACTAACACACTTCAAGTCCTATAGGTGCTTCTGGGAACAAAATATATGATCTCTGTGTGATGGGACTAACACACTTCAAGTCCTATAGGTGCTTCTGGGAACAAAATATAGGATCTCTGTGTGATGGGACTAACACACTTCAAGTCCTATGGGTGCTTCTGGGAAGAAAATATAGGTCTGTGTGATGGGACTAACACACTTCAAGTCATATAGGTGCTTCTGGGAACAAAATATATGATCTCTGTGTGATGGGACTAACACACTTCAAGTCCTATAGGTGCTTCTGGGAAGAAAATATAGGTCTGTGTGATGGGACTAACACACTTCAAGTCCTATAGGTGCTTCTGGGAACAAAATATATGATCTCTGTGTGATGGGACTAACACACTTCAAGTCCTATAGGTGCTTCTGGGAACAAAATATATGATCTCTGTGTGATGGGACTAACACACTTCAAGTCCTATAGGTGCTTCTGGGAACAAAATATAGGATCTCTGTGTGATGGGACTAACACACTTCAAGTCCTATGGGTGCTTCTGGGAAGAAAATATAGGTCTGTGTGATGGGACTAACACACTTCAAGTCCTATAGGTGCTTCTGGGAACAAAATATATGATCTCTGTGTGATGGGACTAACACACTTCAAGTCCTATAGGTGCTTCTGGGAAGAAAATATAGGTCTGTGTGATGGGACTAACACACTTCAAGTCCTATAGGTGCTTCTGGGAACAAAATATAGGAGCTCTGCCTGCCTGCCACTAACACACTACAAGTCCTATAGGTGCTTCTGGGAACAAAATATAGGAGCTCTGCCTGCCTGCCACGAACACACTACAAGTCCTATAGGTGCTTCTGGGAACAAAATATAGGAGCTCTGCCTGCCTGCCACGAACACACTTCAAGTCCTATAGGTGCTTCTGGGAACAAAATATAGGAGCTCTGCCTGCCTGCCACGAACACACTACAAGTCCTATAGGTGCTTCTGGGAACAAAATATAGGAGCTCTGCCTGCCTGCCACGAACACACTACAAGTCCTATAGGTGCTTCTGGGAACAAAATATAGGAGCTCTGCCTGCCTGCCACGAACACACTACAAGTCCTATAGGTGCTTCTGGGAACAAAATATAGGATCTCTGCCTGCCTGGGACTAACACACTTCAAGTCCTATAGGTGCTTTTGGGAACAAAATATATGATCTCTGTGTGATGGGACTAACACACTTCAAGTCCTATAGGTGCTTCTGGGAACAAAATATATGATCTCTGTGTGATGGGACTAACACACTTCAAGTCCTATAGGTGCTTCTGGGAACAAAATATATGATCTCTGTGTGATGGGACTAACACACTTCAAGTCCTATAGGTGCTTCTGGGAACAAAATATAGGATCTCTGTGTGATGGGACTAACACACTTCAAGTCCTATGGGTGCTTCTGGGAAGAAAATATAGGTCTGTGTGATGGGACTAACACACTTCAAGTCATATAGGTGCTTCTGGGAACAAAATATATGATCTCTGTGTGATGGGACTAACACACTTCAAGTCCTATAGGTGCTTCTGGGAAGAAAATATAGGTCTGTGTGATGGGACTAACACACTTCAAGTCCTATAGGTGCTTCTGGGAACAAAATATATGATCTCTGTGTGATGGGACTAACACACTTCAAGTCCTATAGGTGCTTCTGGGAACAAAATATATGATCTCTGTGTGATGGGACTAACACACTTCAAGTCCTATAGGTGCTTCTGGGAACAAAATATATGATCTCTGTGTGATGGGACTAACACACTTCAAGTCCTATAGGTGCTTCTGGGAACAAAATATAGGATCTCTGTGTGATGGGACTAACACACTTCAAGTCCTATGGGTGCTTCTGGGAAGAAAATATATAGGTCTGTGTGATGGGACTAACACACTTCAAGTCCTATAGGTGCTTCTGGGAACAAAATATATGATCTCTGTGTGATGGGACTAACACACTTCAAGTCCTATAGGTGCTTCTGGGAACAAAATATATGATCTCTGTGTGATGGGACTAACACACTTCAAGTCCTATAGGTGCTTCTGGGAACAAAATATAGGATCTCTGTGTGATGGGACTAACACACTTCAAGTCCTATGGGTGCTTCTGGGAAGAAAATATAGGTCTGTGTGATGGGACTAACACACTTCAAGTCCTATAGGTGCTTCTGGGAACAAAATATATGATCTCTGTGTGATGGGACTAACACACTTCAAGTCCTATAGGTGCTTCTGGGAAGAAAATATAGGTCTGTGTGATGGGACTAACACACTTCAAGTCCTATAGGTGCTTCTGGGAACAAAATATATGATCTCTGTGTGATGGGACTAACACACTTCAAGTCCTATAGGTGCTTCTGGGAACAAAATATATGATCTCTGTGTGATGGGACTAACACACGTCAAGTCCTATGGGTGCTTCTGGGAAGAAAATATAGGTCTGTGTGATGGGACTAACACACTTCAAGTCCTATAGGTGCTTCTGGGAACAAAATATATGATCTCTGTGTGATGGGACTAACACACTTCAAGTCCTATAGGTGCTTCTGGGAACAAAATATATGATCTCTGTGTGATGGGACTAACACACTTCAAGTCCTATGGGTGCTTCTGGGAAGAAAATATAGGTCTGTGTGATGGGACTAACACACTTCAAGTCCTATAGGTGCTTCTGGGAAGAAAATATAGGTCTGTGTGATGGGACTAACACACTTCAAGTCCTATAGGTGCTTCTGGGAACAAGATATATGATCTCTGTGTGATGGGACTAACACACTTCAAGTCCTATAGGTGCTTCTGGGAAGAAAAATATAGGTCTGTGTGATGGGACTAACACACTTCAAGTCCTATAGGTGCTTCTGGGAACAAAATATAGGAGCTCTGCCTGCCTGCCACGAACACACTACAAGTCCTATAGGTGCTTCTGGGAACAAAATATAGGAGCTCTGCCTGCCTGCCACGAACACACTACAAGTCCTATAGGTGCTTCTGGGAACAAAATATAGGAGCTCTGCCTGCCTGCCACGAACACACTTCAAGTCCTATAGGTGCTTCTGGGAACAAAATATAGGAGCTCTGCCTGCCTGCCACGAACACACTACAAGTCCTATAGGTGCTTCTGGGAACAAAATATAGGAGCTCTGCCTGCCTGCCACGAACACACTACAAGTCCTATAGGTGCTTCTGGGAACAAAATATAGGAGCTCTGCCTGCCTGCCACGAACACACTACAAGTCCTATAGGTGCTTCTGGGAACAAAATATAGGAGCTCTGCCTGCCTGCCACGAACACACTACAAGCCCCTCTTTCTAAACCAATCTTTCTAAATGAATCTATCTAACTCAATCTCTATAAGTAAATCTCTCTAACTAACTAAATCCAGCAGAGTGTCACAGAACTATCCTGCTCTATCTGCGCCGGAACAGCATGTGACCGGCGCAGACGGCGTGGCGGCCTTTTATAGGGGGGGGGCGTGTACTAAAGCCCCGGAGCTGTAATTGGCTACAGGCGTCCTGCCTGTAGCCAATTATGGCTCTTCGAGTTTCCGGCGCTGTGATTGGCCAAGCATGCGGGGTCACAGTGCATGCTTGGCCAATCATCAGCCAGCAATGCATTGCGGGGCCGCTCGCATCACACGAACGTGATGCGAGCGGCCAAAATAGTTCTGGGCTCGCCGAGCGAGCGAACACCCGGTGCTCGATGCGAACATGGGTTCGCATCGAGCACCGGGCCCATCCCTACTAGTCAGTATGTAAATTGCCTATATCTATAATAAGGGTATTATTCATTTTTAGTCAGAGCTGCACAGTTTGTTTTAATCTACAAACATCTCTTACCTGCGTTTTCAGTTTTTTTTGTAAAGATGAATTAGCCTTTTAAGTTCTGCTTCCTACAAACTGAAGAATTGTGTCCTGAAAAAAAAAACATGATTCCTGAGGAAAGCTTGGAGATGTGCCACCATATTTAGAGTTTAGTATCAACACTCTTTTCTTGCTGCTTTTTAAGAAGGTGTGGACTGTTAAAACAGTTATGGAGAGTTGTTGAAGTGCACTAGTACTCAAAAACAGCATGGAGATTTAATATGCAGAAAAATACATTGCATCATCATTTCCAGAGTTTTAAACTTTGGAGGTCCTCTAAAAATAATGTAAGCTAGGTGTAGACTCAATGTATTTGTTTATACATCATTTACAATTTTACATCAACACACAGGGGGAGATTTACTAAGACTGGAGAGTGCAAAATCTGGTGCAGCCCTGCATAGAAACCAATCAGCTTCCAGGTTTTATTGTCAAAGCTTAATTGAACAAGCTGAAGTTAGAAGCCGATTGGCTACCATGTACAACTGCACTGGGTTCTAAGTTCTCTAATTATAGTAAATCTCCCCAATAGTATGTGGTTGCCTTCTAAATAAGGCTGTTTCTAAAGAGATCTGAATATATTACAATTGGGCCAAAACAGCTAAAAACTGAATAGAAATGAGAAGAGTATAGTCATTTTCTTCAACTAATCCTCCCTGCCCCTTTTCAACTTATAGTGGACCTTTTCCTTTTTCTAAAATTCACATCAGCTTGCAGCTCTGATGTGAAATCCTCTAAGTCATTTCATTAAAAAAAAAAAAAAGGTTTTTGCTGTTACTTCCTTTTGTGTTTCCATGTCCAGGTTTTACTTAGGCACTGGTGATGTAGCCAGGGCCTCACAGATGGGAAAGCAATGTCACCAGTGCCTTCAGGGAGATGTACTGAAGTGCGTGCTCAGTACAATACTGCAAGCTAAAGTGCAAAAATTATGGGCTGGTAATAAGGAAGAATCCAGCTGACGTTATTTTGAAAATGGTGCATGGGGGGCCAGAGGAGAGGACCATGCTGTCACAAGGGATGTTGTTCATTAGTACAACTATTACACCGTGCTTACGTGCAAACGCATATGTAAATGCTTACGTCCCGCACGCATATGTAAATGGTGATCGCACCACACAAGTGAGGTATTGTTGTGAATGTCAGAGCGAGAGCAATAATTCTAGCACCTCCTGTGCAACTCTAAACTGGTAACCTGTAAAGGCGTTTAAAGCGTCGCCTATGGAGAATTTTAAGCACAGTAGTTTGCCACCATTCCACGGGGAGATACAATTTTAAACCGTGACATGTTGGGTATCTATTTACTCTGCATGACATCATCTTTCACATTATACAAAAAAACACCATTTTATTCTATATATAATGTTTGGGGGTTCTAAGTCATTTTCTAGCAAGAAAAAGTAGGTTTTTACATGTAGGCGCAAAGTGTCAGAAGTGGCCCGAGTACGAAGTGGTAATGGAACTGCACTTTAAAAAAAATGCTAGTGGGAAGGCTTTTTATTGCAGGAAAGACAAACTTGGATTGATTTACTAAAACTGGAGCGTGCAAAATCTGGTGCAGCTGTGCATGATAGCCAATCAGCTTCTAACTTTAGCTTGTTCAATTAAGCTTTGACAAAAAACCTGGAAGCTGATTGGTTTCTTTGCAGAGCTGTACCAGATTTTGGACACCCCAATTTTAGTAAATGAAACCCCACTATGTTTCTTCTGCATTAAATGCTTTTGGCCTGCCTGGCAGAAAACTGCATTAAATTGTACACTGAGCTGCACATACACAGTTACATAGTCCTAATGTGCAGTACACTGAGCTGCACATACACAGTTACATAGTCCTAATGTGCAGTACACTGAGCTGCACATACACAGTTACATAGTCCTAATGTGCAGTACACTGAGCTGCACAGACACAGTTGATGTACAAGCTCAGCTTGCCTTGGTGCCAGGATGAATTGACACCTGTGTGCATGTGTGGGAGTTATTTTATCTTGGACCAGCCAATCAAGAGGGCCAGAAGAAGACTGGGTGAAGATGAAAGTGTCGTCGAGGGAGCTTGCATCACTTGGGGGGCAGGTAAATTCTGCAGACTTTACTTCTGTTTTTAAATGCACTTCCGAAAAGAATATATGTGAGTAGCACTACCCCCGTAGAAGTCGCTGAACTTAGGGTTCCCCACTGCTGCACACACGGTCACATAGCATTTCCTTCAGTCACTCAACACAAAGCAGTCCTTGGCTTGTTTTTTTGTTATTATTAGGGGATGATAACTTGGATGGGGTAGGGAATTATGGGATGCCCAGTGTGACAACAAATTGAACTTCAGGGACAACTTCCTCCCTATTTAGATTTCTCCTCTCATGTCCTCCTGCACACTCTTGGTTCCTTATGTACAGCTCCTGCTCATTCACTCCTGAGAAACTAAGGCCCTTTTCACACAGGACTTGTCAGTTTTGAGGGACTCTGCTTGCTCAGCGGTGATTGGTCCGTTGATATATATTGAGCAGGCGGATGACAGGTCCGTCTCCACTCAATGTGCCGAGACGGACCTGTCAGAGCCCAGCTATCCTCTATGGGAGATCCGTTTTCATCCGATTCCATCCAATCCGCCAGATGGATGGAAAATAGGGTTTCCATACGTCTGGATTTGGCGGACCTGATATCGGCGGATGTCAGCGCAAATGTCACAGCTGACATCCATCCCTCCATAGAAGTGAATGGAGCATCCGAACAGGTCCCCCTGAAAAACAGACAAGCGGACGTGATCGGACAGCATGTGTGCAAGGGGCCTAACAGTTTTAGCTACAGTGCCTTGCAAAAGTATTCATACCCCTTGAAATGTTCCACATTTTGTCATGTTACAACCAAAAACTGAACTGTATTTTTGGGGATTTTATGTGATAGACCAACACAGTGGCTTATAATTGTTAAGTGGAAGAAATTTTTTTTTCAAAATTTTTTACAAATAAATATTTAAAAATTGTGGCGTGCATTTCTATTTGGCCCCCCCATAGTCAATACTTTGTAGAACCCTCCTTTCGCTGCACCTGCAAGTCTTTTTGGGTATGTTTCTACCAACTTTGCACATCTAGAAAGTGAAATTTTTGCCCATTCTTCTTTGCAAAATAGCTCAAGCTCTGTCAGATTGGATGGAGAGCATCTGTGAACAGCAATTTTCAAGTCTTGCCACAGATTCTCAATTGGATTTAGGTCTAGACTTTAACTGGACCATTTTTGCACAATAATATGCTTTGATCTAAACTATTACATTGTAGCTCTGGCTGTATGTTTATGGTCGTTGTCCTGCTGGAAGGTGAACCTATGTCCCAGTCTCCAGTCTTTTGCAGACTCTAAAGCCCCGTACACACGATTGGATTTTCCGACGGGAAATGTTTGATGTCAGGCTGTTGGCGGGAAATCCGATCGTGTGTATGCGCCATTGGACAATTATTGTCGGCTTTTCCGCCAAGAAAATGTTGGCTAGCAGGTTTTCAAATTTTCGGGCAACAAATTTCGAACGTGTGTACACAAGTCCATCAGACAAAAGTCCAAAGTACAAACACGCATGCTCGGAAGCAAGGACGAGCCAGAAGCGGTCGGTCTTGTAAACTAGCGCTCGTAATGGAGAATTAACATTTGTGACGTGGCAAATTATGAAATCTCAAAATGCAGCGCACATTCTCTTCTTCTTTAACAACTTTCAGATCGGACCATTTTGCTGGCTTAAGACCAGACCACTTTTTGCGATTCGGCACAGTGTCGCTTTAACTGACAATTGCACGGTCGTGCGACGTGGCTCCCAAACAAAATAAACGTTTTTTTTTTCCCACAGAGCTTTCTTTTGGTGGTATTTGATTGCCCCTGCGGTTTTTATTTTTTGCGCTATAAACAAAAAAATAGCGACAATTTTGAAAAAAACACATTATTTTTTACTTTTTGCTATAATAAATATCCCCAAAAAATATATAAAAAAACTTTTTTTTTTCCTCAGTTTAAGCCGATACGTATTCTTCTACATATTTTTGGTAAAAAAAATTCCGAAAAGCGATTATTGATTGGTTTGCGCAGAAGTTATAGCGTTTACAAAATAGGGGATAGTTTTATAGCATTTTTATTAATAATTATTTTTTTACTAGTAATGGCAGCGATCAGCGATTTTTATTGTGACTGCGAAATTATGGCGGACACATCGGACATTTTTAGGACCATTGTCATTCATACAGCAATCAGTGCTATTTAAATGCACTGATTCCTGTGTAAATGACACTGGCAGTGAAGGGGTTAACCAATAGGTGGCAGTGTAGGGGTTATATGTTCCTAGAGGCGTGTTTCTAACTGTGGTGGGGCGTGGCTGCGAGCTAGTGAATGCTGATCTCTGCTCCAATCACAGGGAGCAGAGATCGGTGTCACTAGTTGCTAGGCAGAACGGGGAGATTTTTATTTTTTATGTTTATTTCCGCATCTCCCCGTTCAGCCTTCCTGTGAGACGATCGCGGGTATCCCCGCGACCGGACTCACGGAGGTCCTGACCGTCACGGCGGCATCTTAAAGGTGACGTACCAGTACGTGCCATTCTGCCATTCTGTAGACGTACATCGTCGTGCGCCGGTCGGGAAGCGGTTAATGAGATAATAATGAAGCTGTTTTGCTGGTGATACTGATTATTATTATTGCAAATGAATTTTCAAAGGCTTTTTTTTTCCAGTGATATCAAGAATAATATTATTATGCTTTTTATTTATTTATTTATTTTTTTGGGCAAGTTAACACAACACCATTATCCCATTTTATCCCAGTTTTTAAGATCAAAGATACAACTATGTTGGTGTCCCTTGTTAATTTTACATTGTATTTTTTAAAATGTAACTGCCTACTCCCAAAATGTTATTTGAAGTAAAACACATAGTTAAGTATTATTCTACACATTTTTTTTATTGTGCATTAAAAAAAAGAAAACAAATAAAATTAGACATGCTATCTGCCAATAGAACTTAACCAAAAAGTGCATTCTATGCATCCAAAAATATAGAAAATATACCAAATCAAATCACTATTTAACCCCAAAAAAAAAATGTCAAAGCAATAACTCCAAGGCCAATAATAAATAACATGTTATCTTCTCCGATTCCGCAAAGTCTGGTTGATGAACGGCTGTTCAGAAACTAACTGAAAAGCACGAAATGGAAACTGCAAACTGAAAAGCGCTAAATGAAAAATGCGAATCAACACTCACCAAATTTCTACTAACACGAAATTAGCAGAAGGAGCCCAAAGGGTGGCGCTAAAGAGCTGAAAAACAACGTAGTACGTCTAGTACCTCACTAAGTTTGTATTTGTTGGCCAACATTTGTGTGGCAGTGTGTATGCAAGACAAGTTTGAGCCAACGCCCTTCGGACAAAATTCCACGGTTTTGTTGGCGGAAAGTCTGATCGTGTGTACGAGGCTTAACAGGTTTTCTTCTAAGATTACCCTGTATTTAGCTCCATCCATCTTCAACTCTGACCAGCTTCCCTGCCCCTGCTGAAGAGCACCCCACAACATGATGATGCCTCCACCATGTTTCAGAGTGGGGATGATGTGTTCAGGGTGATGTGCAGTGTTAGTTTTACGCCACACTTAGCATAGCATTTTGCTTTTATGCCAAAAAATTCAATTTTGTTCTGATCTGACCAGAGCACCTTCTTCCACATGTTTGCTGCGTCCCCGACATGTCTTCTTGCCAACTGCAAACTGGACTTCTTATGGCTTTCTTTCAACAATGGCTTTCTTCTTGCCACTCTTTCATAAAGGCCAGATATGTGCGCGACTAATGGTTGTCTTGTGGACAGATTATCCCACCTGAGCTGTGGATATTTGCAGCTCCTCCAGAGTTACCATGGGCCTCTTGGCTGCTTCTCTGATGAATGCTCTCCTTTCCCGGCCTGTCAGTTTAGGTGGACAGCCAAGTCTTGGTAGGTTTGCAATTGTGCCATACTCTTTCCATTTTCGGATGATGGATTGAACAGTGCTCCGTGAGATATTCAAAGCTTGGGATTTTTTTTATAACCTAACCCTGCTTTAAACTTCTCCACAACTTTATCCCTGACCTGTCTGGTGTGTTCCTTGGCTTTCATGATGCTGTTTGTTCACTAAGGTTCTCTAACAAACCTCTGAGGGCTTCACAGAACAGCTGTATTTATACTGAGAATAAATTTCACACAGGTAAACTCTATTTACAATGTTGCACAACCAAGCAATTGTCAGTTAAAGCAACGCAGTGCCGTATTGCAAAAAATGGGCTGGTCAGGAAGGGGGTAAAACCTTGCGGGGCTAAGTGGTTAATGTTGATTGGGAGAATGAAGTTCCACTTCCAAGGCCTGACAAGCTGCAATCCATTACATATTTATTCTTGGGAAGAAACATTGGCTACCCTAGCTGCAGCCTGCAGCTCTGGCATAACATTAAGACCCCTTTCACACTGAGGCAGTTTTCAGGCGTTTTTGCGCTAGAAATAGCGCCTGAAAACTGCTTCCCATGCTGCCCGAGTGTGAAAGCCCAAATGCTTTCACACTGGGGCGTTGCGCTTGTGGGACATTAGAAAAAGTCCTGCAGGCAGCATCTTTGGGGCGGTTTTGGGAGCGGTGTATACACCAAGGGCCTAAAAAAGTGCTTCAGAAGCGACACAACACTGGCGCTTTTAACCCCTTCTTCGGCCGCTAGCGGGGGTTAAAAATGCTCAGCAAGAGGCCGAAAAGAGCCGCTTAACCACTTCCCGACCGGCGCACGACGATGTACGTCGGCAGAATGGCACGGACAGGCAAAAGGGCGTACAGGTACATCCCTTTAAGATTGCGCGCCGGTCGGGACCCCTGTGAGTCCAGTCACGGGTCCCGCGGACTTGATCGCCGCGGGGATACCCGCGATCGTCTCGCGGGAAGGCTGAACGGGGAGATGCGGAAATAAACAGCATCTCCCCGTTCTGCCTAGCAACTAGTGACACTGATCTCTGCTCCCTGTGATTGGAGTACAGATCACTAAAACACAGCCACACCCCCCCAAAGTTAGTAACACGCCCCTAGGAACACTTAACCCCTACACTGCCACCCCCTGGTTAACCCCTTCACTGCCAGTGTCATTTACACAGGAATCAGTGCATTTAAATAGCACTAATTGCTGTATAAGTGACAATGGTCCCAAAAATTTGTAAAAAATTTCCAATGTGTCCGCCATAATGTCGCAGTCGCAATAAAAATCGCTGATCGCTGCCTTTACTAGTAAAAAAAAAAAAAAAAGAATAAAAATGCTATAAAACTATCCCCTATTTTGTAAACGCTATAATTTTTGCGCAAACCAATCAATAATCGATTATTGCGATTTTTTTTTACCAAAAATATGTAGAAGAATACATATCGGCCTAAACTGAGAAAAAAAACTTTTTTTTTTTTTTTAGATATTTTTGGGGTATATATATTATAGCAAAAAGTAAAAAATAATGTGTTTTTTTCAAAATTGTCAAAAACAGCAGGGGCGATCAAATACCACCAAAAGAAGGCTCTATTTGTGGGGAAAAAGGACGTCAATTTTGTTTGGAAGCCACGTCGCACGACCGCGCACTTGTCAGTTAAAACGACGCAGTGCCGAATCGTAAAAAGTGGTCTGGTCTTAAACCAGCAAAATGGTCCGGTCTGAAAGTGGTTAAACAGAGCTGCTAAAACAAGCTTTAGCTCTAATGCTTGGGCGGCCCCAGTGTGAAAGTAGCCTATTACCCCTTTCACACTGAGGCAGTTTTCAGGCGTTTTAGCACTAGAAATAGCCTATAAATAGCGCCTGAAAACCACCTCACATTAAAGTGGGGTTGCCCCCCCCCCCCCCAAAAAAAAGCATTAATATCTCTAGAAAAAAAAAAAATATTTAACTCAACTCTAAATGGCTGTTGCTAGGGGGTTCCTCGTAGTCTGCCTCCTTCAGTGCCTGTGCTGGTGACATCACTTCCCCTCGGCGCAGGAAGGGCTCATCTCTGCCCCTTCCCTCCTGTCAATCATCTGGGACACGTGACAGGTCCCAGATGATTGCGTGGCCACTCAAGGCGTGCGGGGCCGCTCACGCATGCGTAGTGGCCGCCCACAGTCACAGTGCCGGCGCCGCCGGACAGAGGGGAAGACGAGTGGGGCAGACGAGTGGGGCTTCGATCTCCCACATCACTGGACCCTGGAACAGGTAAGTGTCCAATTATTAAAAGTTAGCAGCTGCAGTATTTGTAGCTGCTTACTTTTAATTATTTTTTTTTTTAATGGGCACACCACTTTAATTTCAGTGTGTCTTTTCACACTCGGGCGGTGCACTTGCGGGACATTAAAAAGAAGTCCTGCAAGTAGCATCTTTGGGGCGGTTTGGGAGCGGTGTGTTCAGTGCTCCCCAAACACCCCTGCCCAAAGCGCCTGTAAAGCTTAAACAGCAGTAAAGCGCCGCTAAAACAAGTGACGCTTAAGCGCGGCCACGGCTCAGTGTGAAAGGGGTCTCAGTCTATGTATGGAATCATGTGGTCATTAATGGATCTACCATCCTGGGTGGGCGTCATATGACGTCCTCGGATTCCCGGTCGCCTGGGGGGCGCGCGCGCGCCGCCTGGGGGGCACGCGCGCGCGCGCGCGGCATCGCTCGGGACCCGGTGCGAGTGCCCGGCGGCCGCGATGTCCGCCGGGCACCCGCGATTGCCGTTAAAACAACGGGACCGGGCGGGAACGTGGTGCTGTGTGTGTAAACACACAGCTCCACGTCCTGTCAGTGCAGAGGAGACATGTCATGTGATCCCAGTACGGAGGAACACATGATCGGTCTCCTCCCCTTAAGTCCCCTCCCCCTACAGTTAGAATCACGTCTATTAGGGAACACATTAACCCCTCCAGCGCCCTCTAGTGTTAACCCCTTCCCTGCCAGTCACATTTACACAGTAATCATTGCAATTTTATAGCAACGATCGCTGTGTAAATGTGAATGGTTCCAAAAATGTGTCAAAAGTGTCCGAAGTGTCCGCCGCAATGTCGCAGTCACGAAAAAAATCGCAGATCCCCCGCCATTACTAGTAAAAAAAAAAAAATTCAATAAATCTATCCCCTATTTTGTAGACGCTATAACTTTTGCGCAAACCGATCAATGATTTTTTTTACCAAAAATATGTAGAAGAATACGTATCGGCCTAAATGAGGAAAAAAATAGTTTTTTTTTAAAAAAATGGGATATTTATTATAGCAAAAAAGTAAAAAATATTGTGTTTTTTTTTCAAAATTGTCGCTCTTCTTTTGTTTACAATGAATAAACGTGTGTGTTTTAACTTCTCTGTTTCATCTTGACCAGCGAAAAAAAAAAAAGATTCAGAAACAGCCACACCACACCACACCACACCACATAACAGATGTAGACTGCTTTGACCTCTTGCCCGTGTCAAATATGGCCGCCGGAGCCTCGACGTACCTCGGTGTCGCGCTCTCCAGTAGCTGACAATGCCCAGCATGCAACGGGGGCAGCGTCTGGCCTTCAGCAACATGGCTACCCCCATGCACCGGCTGATCGCTCGCAGGCAGGCGTAAGTTTCCATTAGGACGCAGTGGGGTGGGGGGATATGCCGGAGACGTCGGCTTAGGGGTCGCTGGGGTGTCATGGCGTCATACGGGGCGGGCTAAGTGGGCCCTTGACTGACTCTGGCTGGATTTTCGGTGCTGTGGGTGTGGATGGAGCTTAGTACGGAATAGTAGCCGTGCTGGCAGAGTGTATCGTCTGCTAGTGTGCGATATGAGGGTAGGCAAAGCACAGCCTGCCATGGTGGTGTACTCTACATACTTTAAGAGGAAGTGAACCCATTGATTTAGGGGTCTCCCATAGCAGGGCTATTCGAGGCAGAACCAGCACAGAGCTCTATGGGCCTTTATCAGTTAATTACAAATTGGTTTTGTATTTCTATACAAGTCTATGAATCCAGGACCCTCTTGAAAGGGTACGTTTACCAAAAAAATGCCTATGCAGATAAGGGGTGTCTGTAAATAAAAACAAACAGGACAGCTTTGACTAAAATTGTATCATTGCCATTAATATAGATTGTACCTCATGAAGCCTGACTGGAATACTCCTGGGATGTTGCTCAGTGAGGCTTAACCACTTAAGGACCGAGCCTCTTTCTAAGATTTGGTGTTTACAAGTTAAAATATATATATATATATATATATATATATATATTATTTTTTTTATTTTTTTTGCTAGAAAATTACTTAGAACCCCAAACATTATCTATTTCTTTAATAACACTCTAGAGAATAAAATGGCGGTTGTTGCAATACTTTCTATCACGCTGTATTTGCGCAGCGGTCTTACAAGCGTGCTTTTTTTGGAAAAAATACACCGTTTTGAATTAAAATAAGATAACAGTAAAGTTAGCCCACTTTTATTTTTTTTTATATTGTAAAAGATAATGTTTTGCCGAGTAAATTGATAAATTCAAAATTGCGTCTGCTCGTGCAATGGCGACAGACGTTTACCCTTAATAATCTTCATAGGCAGCGTTTAAAAAATTCTATAAGTTGTATGTTTTGAGGTACAGAGGAGGTTTAGGAGGCTAGAATTATTGCTCTCGCTCTAACAATCGCGATACCTCACATGTGTGGTTTGGACACGGTTTTCATATGTGGGCGCTGCTCGCGTATGAGTTTGCTTCTGATCATGAGCTCTGCGGGACAGGGCTCGTTTAAAAAAAAAAAAAATGTTTTTCTTATTTATTTTAAATTTTTTATTTTTTTACACTGTTCTTTTAAAAAAAAAAAAATTGTCACTTTTATTCCTATTACAAGAAATGTAAACATCCCTTGTACTAGAAAAAAAAGCATGACAGGATCTCTTAAATATGAGATCTGGGGTCAAAAAGACCTCCGATTTCATTTACACTAAAATGCAATAAAAAAAAAAAAGACTAAGATCTATGGGCGGAAGTGACGTTTTGTCGTCGCTTCCGCCCTGCAATGGTATGGAGACGGGTGTCTTTCCCCTCACTCGTCTCCAGACCTAACAGGACACAGGACCCAAAAGCCTCCGGTGCCCTCCGCCGCTACCAATGGCTCCGGTAAGCGGCGGAGGGCACCAGAACGTGGCAGGAGGCGGGGGGGCCCACTCCTGCCGCTAATAAGTGATCTTGCGGCGAATCATCAGCTCTCCTTATTCCAATAATGTGAGATTTCGTGGTGGTAGTAGGCGATTCGCAAGGACTGCTGGGATACATGACGCCGCTATCTCCGGAGCCCTTGCAAATCGCCTAGTCACGTAATCGCCTAGGTGGGGAAGGGTCGGAAGTAAAGGAAAAATAACACAGAAAAAGATATTTCCAAGTAGGAGTCAAAAAAAAAATGTTTTTGGAAAAGGATTAGCTATGGGCATACAATAGAGAGAGAGTTCAGAAAATGGGTGGAACTCCGCTTTAACCACTTGCTGACTGCGGCTGGCATGGCCAGACTGGATCATGTACGTGACCCATCCTGTTCCAGGTTCGGGGTGCACTGCACACTGTTCTCACGACTGTTGTGTCCACCATGCAATCATATGATCACAATGTCAGCAAAGCTGTTATAAATCTCGTTCATAACAGCTGTGTTTCCTGCAGAGTGATCTGTGATTGGCCCACAGCTATCACATGGTACCTGGGCCAACCACAGCACCCTGTACCATGTGATTTAGCTGTAGCCAATCACAGATCATTATTAACCACTTGCCTACAGGGCACTTTCACCCCTTCCTGCCCAGACCAATTTTCAGCACTCACACTTTTAATGACAATTACTCAGTCATGCAACACTGTACCCAAATGAAATTTGCGTCTTTTTTTTTTTTTTTTTACACAAGTATCGCACTTTTGAAGGCCCTGGAGCACCAAGACAATGGAAACGCTCACAAAATGACCCCATTTTGGAAAGCTAACACCCCAACTTAAACCTGAGACATAATGAGTCTTTTGAACTGTTAATTTTTTTTTCCAGAAGTTTTTGGAAAATGTGGGAAAAAAAATGAACACTTTGTGTAAAAAAAAAAAAAAAAAAAAAAAAAAAATTTTAAGATATTTCCAACACATAGCATGTACATAGCAAAAATGACACCCCAAAATACATTCTGCTACTCCTCCCGAGTATGGCGATACCACATGTACGAGACTTTTGCACAGCCTGACCACATACAAAGTCCCACCGTTGAAGTAGCACCTTCAGGCGACAAGCATAAATTACCCATCTAATTTCCTGACAAACTATCATTTTTGAAGGCCCTTCATAGTTCTAACACATACTATTTACATACCAAAAATTACACTCCAAAATAAATTCTATTAAGGAAAGGGTGAGGCCCATAAACACTTTGAACTCCTCCAGAGTCAAATCCTTCCACTCAAATGCACAGACGTATGATTGGGGGGGTTGTTGGCAATATGCTGCTGGGCATATAAATTTGGTCTGGTCCACGATGAATTGCAGCAAAGTATCGGGCAAAAATAAATAAAAACAATCGATTTCAGTAATATCTTGGGTATTGGCCTGCACACCTGGCTGTGCGGTGAAAGGGGTAATTCTTGCTGATCCTGAGTCGGAAGGCAGCCATGTTGGATTGGCAAGACCAGCTGGAAGATGCGTAGCGGCCCTGGCTCTTGGGGGATGTGGCACTCCTGTGCTGGCATTTGGGTGTGATGCTGCGGCAGTGCTGGTACTTGGCCTGGGAATTTGATCCTGGGGTATATTGCTGGTGGCTGCCTGGTTTCCAGAGTGCCGTGCCCTTTTAGGAGGGATCCATTTTTCCTCTGATTCATTTGCCGATCCACTACTATCGATCGGTTCAAATGCTGAATTTGATTCACAATCGAAATTGGCATTTGAATCTGATGAGAACTCCCTGCTGCTCTCATCAGCCATGGAGAGGATCTGGAACGCCTCCTCACTGGTGTATATACTTTTGGATATTTTTTCTGATTGTCTGTGTGACAGGTGGCAGGTAATGGTCACTGATGGGTGACAGTCACTGATGGCAGTCTCTGATGGGTGACAGGTGCACCGCTGATGGCAGTCTGACAATGATGGGTGCACTTTGTGGGCACCGGTGGCTGACAGGTGTAATGGGGGGGGGGGGGGGGCACGATGTGACAGGATCTCCCCCTTCTTTTTTTTTTTTTTTTTTTATGTGTGGTGTTGGTACTGACACTACACAGATTGGTAACTCACTGCTCCTGGCTCTTCTCTCCTCACACTGGAAACGTTGTGTGTGAGGAGAGAAGAGCCGGTAACCGGTCTGTTTACATTTTAGTGATGGGCTGGGAATGGGTCGCAGCCCATCACGTGGTAAACAGCCTCCAGCCATTGGCTGTTTACCCTTGTCGATGACGAGCAGTGTTCCTGGGAACACGCCACCACCGACATGACCGCGCTCCCAAACGCTCTTTATAGGAGGAGAATACCATTTGTGATCGTTCGTGATGTAATTGCGGCCGATCAAGTGGTAAACAGCCATGCCCAATAGCTGTTCACCCCTGTCTGTGATGCGCTGTGTCTCGGGGACACGCCACCACCAACCATGCAGGGCTACGCACCCGCACGCATTTTAACCACTTCCCGACCGCCCCCTGTATATATACGTCGGCAGAATGGCACGTACAGGCAGAAGCACGTACCTGTACGTGCCATTCTTCAGGCGGTTGGGGGGTCCGATCGGACCCCCCTCCGCCGGCGGGGACGGTCGGGATCGCTTCAGAAGCGATGCGGGACGAGGTAACGGCCAGTCGTTTCTGGCCACCCCCTCCCGATCGCTCTGGCCAATGGGATTCGTCCGCTTCCTTCCCCTTCCTGTGTAATTGTAAACACAGGCAAGGGGAAGTGATGTCACGCTCCTCGTGTCGGTCTTTCTGACCGGGACGCGGAGCTGTGAAGACATCAGGTTAGTGCACCAACACTACACTGACACCAGGCACACATAGGCACATATTTCACCCCCCTGTCACCCCCTGATCACCCCCCAGATCACCCCCTGCCCCCCCTGTCACAGTGTCACTGCATTGCAGTGATCATTTATTTACTGATCACTGCATTTAGTGTCAGTGTGACTGCAATAACTGTCAGGGCAGTTAGTTTTAGGCCCCTTTAGGTCCAAGGTAGCCCCCTACCCCCCCCCCCAATAAAGGTTTAACCCCTTGATTGCCCCCTAGGTAACCCTTTCACCCCCTTTTGCCAGTGTCACTAAGCGATCGTTTTTTTGATCGCTCTATTAGTGTCACTGGTGCCGCTAGGTAGCCAGTTTTTTTTTTTAGGTAACCGCCAGGTTTATATAGGATTATAAATAGGTTTATAGGTCAGGTACCCCCATATTACAACCTAAATAAAGGTTTTAACCCCTTGATTGCCCCTAGAGTTAACTCTTTCACCAGTGATCACAGTATAAGTGTCACTGGTGACGCTGGTTAGCCAGTTAGTTATTTAGTTATTTAGGTTCCCCGTCAGGTTTTTATATAGTGTCAGGTACCCCCATATATTACCTAATAAAGGTTTTAACCCCCTGATTGCCCCTAGTTAACCCTTTCACCAGTGATCACCGTATAACTGTTACGGGTGACGCTGGTTAGTTAGCTTGTTTTTTTATACTGTCAGGGCACCCGCCATTTATTACCCAACTATCGGTTTAACCCCCTGATCGCCCGGCGGGTGATATCAATTAGGTTTTAGGGTCAAATAAGGTCTGCGTCGCCCCAGGTTAGTGCCAGTACCGCAAACACCCACGCGCAAAGCATACACCTCCCTTAGTGGTATAGTATCTGAACAGATCAATATCTGATCTGATCAGATCTATACTAGCGTCCCAGCAGTTTAGGGTTCCAAAAAACGCATTGTTAGCGGGATCAGCCCAGATACCTGCTAGCACCTGCGTTTTCCCCCTCCGCCCAGCCCAGCCCAGCCCACCCAAGTGCAGTATCGATCGATCACTGTCACTTCCAAAACACTAAGCACACATAACTGCAGCGTTCGCAGAGTCAGGCCTGATCCCTGCGATCGCTAACAGTTTTTTTGGTAGCGTTTTGATTCATTCGCCAGCAGCCTAGGAGCTTTTTTTCCTGTGAATCTCACTAGTGTACTACTAAATTTAGAGCCCAAAATGGCAAATCGCAAGTACACTAGTGAACAGGCCTACTTGTTTCTGAGTATGTCAGATAGTGAAGAGGAGGTCACTCATCTGTCAGAATCAGGCTCAGAATACGATCCAGTAGACGACAGCGGCTCCATGACAGATAGCTCTGGCGACGAAGGTGAGGTCCCTGCTAAGGTCAGGCGTACCCGATCCCGATCTTCTGATGTTGTTGAGGTGCAGGAACCGCAGGTCTCTCGTATGGAGCAGAGAAGTACTAGCGCCGCTATTCCTTCTGGTGAACTGGCAAGCACCAGCGGCCTAGTACACCCTGGACGTAGTCAAACCAGCACTGCAGTAACACTTGGTGACGTGGCGAGTCCCATAAGTGCAGTTCAAGCTGGCGAGGTGGCAAGCACAAGTAGTGTCCCGCTGCCACCAAGAAGAAGACAAAGGCAGGTCCGTCGATCACATAGTGTCCTTCCTGCAGAATTCGCCAATCCTGATTGGGTGCCCACCACTTCTGCAGAACCCGTACTTCCCCCATTCACTGGCCAACCCGGTATTCAGGTGGAAACAGCTGATTTTAAGCCATCCGATTTTTATTCGCTGTTTTTCACGGAAGATCTCTATAGATCTATTGTGGACCAAAGTAATATATACGCTGGTCAACACATCGCCGCTAATCCCCAAGTGCCTTCCCTTGCCAGAGATTGGAAACCAATTACGGTTTCCGAATTTAAGACCTTTCTGGGCCTTTCCCTCAACATGGGCATACACAAATTCCCGACTCTGAGGTCTTATTGGTCCACCTCACCGCACCACCATATGCCCGTGTTCTCTGCCTCCATGTCCAGGGCACGATACGAGATGATTTTGCGCTTCATGCACTTCAGTGACAATGAACTTTGTCGTCCTCGTGGAGACCCTGAATTTGATCGGCTCTACAAAATTCGGCCCCTCATAAACCACTTCAACCAATGTTTTGCAGCCTTGTTTACGCCCAATCAAGTTGTCTGCGTTGACGAGTCCCTGATTAAGTTTTCTGGCCGCTTGTCTTTCAAACAGTTCCTTCCCAGCAAGCGTGCCAGATACGGGGTCAAGCTCTACAAGCTCTGTGACAGGGCAACAGGCTATACGTGGAGCTTTTCGGTTTATGAGGGAAAAGATAGTCACGTAGAGCCGGAGAACTGTCCAGATTACATAGGGAGCGCTGGCAAGATAGTGTGGAACTTGGTGTCACCCTTATTCGGAAAGGGGTACCACTTGTACGTGGACAATTATTACACGAGCGTGCCACTGTTTAGTCACTTGTTTGATCATCAGATTGGAGCATGTGGCACCGTGCGACCTAATCGCCGGGGCTTTCCCCAGCGGCTTGTAGATTCCCGTCTTAGGCTGGGGGAGAGAGCCTGCTTGAAGTGTAATAACTTGCTCGCTGTGAAGTGGAGGGATAATAGGAATGTTTTCGTTCTTACCTCCCTTCATGCAGACACGACAGTCCAAATTCGTACGGCGGCTGGTGTTGTGACGAAACCCCTCTGTATCCACGAATACAACCTTAATATGGGGGGGGTGGACCTCAACGACCAGTTGTTGGCGCCGTACCTAGTTGTCCGTAAGGCTAGACGCTGGTACAAAAAAGTGTCTATTTATTTATTCCAATTGGCTTTGCTGAATGCTCATGTGCTATACGGAGCTTCAGGCGGGACGTTACCCTTCCTTGAATTCCAGGGAGCGGTTGTCATGGAACTCCTGTATCCAGGCGATTCCACACCTCACCATCCCCTACCAAATGCAGTAAGCCGGCTGCATGAGAGGCATTATCCTCATGTCCTCCAGAGTACCCCTACCCAACGAGCCCCCCAAAGAAGATGTCGTGTCTGTACCAAGCGCGGATTTAGGCGTGACACCCGTTATTATTGTCCACGCTGTCCTGACAATCCTGGTCTCTGCGTTGGTGACTGCTTTGAACGCTACCACGAACTAGTGAGGTTTTAGCGTAGGGTACAGCATTTCACAGGCTAGGATACACTTTCACAGGGTCTCAAGAATGCCATCGCATTTTGAGACCCGACCGTTGCAGTTAAAATTATAGTTACAGGGTCTCAAGAATGCCATCGCATTTTGAGACCCGACCGTTACAGTTAAAATTATAGTTATAGTTTAAAAAAAAAGTGTAAAAAAAAAAAAAAAAAAAAAAAAAAAGTACAAAAAAAAAAAAAAACCCCAAAAAAAATATAAAATAAAAAACCAAAAATAGTTGTCGTTTTATTGTTCTCTCTCTATTGTTGCTCTTTTTTACTCTATTCTATTCTGCAATGTTTTATTATGTTTTATCATGCTTGCTTTTCAGGTATGTTTTATTGTTAACCATTTTTTTGTTTTCAGGTGCGCCATTCAGTTGCAGCGCGGATTTATTTATCTTGACAGCAACAGCGTTTGCTCCCACGATACATAAAGCCGCGACTCCAACACTGTAGGAGGTGATTTCACCACCACAGTTAAAAAAAAGAGCATATATGCCGAAGCATGGGGGCAGCAGAGGGCGGAGGAGCGATTTTGCTCCTAATGCCACGTACATACGGTCGAAAAAAGTCCGACCATGTGTACGTGGCATAACTTTTTTGCGGGAGGATGCCCCCATGCTTCGGCATATATATATTTTAGGCACCGGTTGCGTTAACAAAATGTTTTATTTTTTACTATGTTTTTTTTTTGGTATTTGCTTTGCAGGTATGGTATGGTAAGGTCTTACTGTTATACTCTAATGTTACTTTGTTTTAATGTTAACCATTATTTGCTTAGCAGGTACGCCATTCAGTTGCAGCGTGGATTTATTTATCTTGACAGCAACAGCGTTTGCTCCCACGATACATAAAGCCGCGACTCCAACGCTGTAGGAGGTGATTTCACCACCACAGTTAAAAAAAAGAGCATATATGCCGAAGCATGGGGGCAGCAGAGGGCGGAGGAGCGATTTTGCTCCTAATGCCACGTACATACGGTCGAAAAAAGTCCGACCATGTGTACGTGGCATAACTTTTTTGCGGGAGGATGCCCCCATGCTTCGGCATATATATATTTTAGGCACCGGTTGCGTTAACAAAATGTTTTATTTTTTACTATGTTTTTTTTTTGGTATTTGCTTTGCAGGTATGGTATGGTAAGGTCTTACTGTTATACTCTAATGTTACTTTGTTTTAATGTTAACCATTATTTGCTTAGCAGGTACGCCATTCAGTTGCAGCGTGGATTTATTTATCTTGACAGCAACAGCGTTTGCTCCCACGATACATAAAGCCGCGACTCCAACGCTGTAGGAGGTGATTTCACCACCACAGTTAAAAAAAAGAGCATATATGCCGAAGCATGGGGGCAGCAGAGGGCGGAGGAGCGATTTTGCTCCTAATGCCACGTACATACGGTCGAAAAAAGTCCGACCATGTGTACGTGGCATAACTTTTTTTGCGGGAGGATGCCCCCATGCTTCGGCATATATAAATGGTGCATGTATGCCCATCATTAGAAGTGGGTGGATGAAGGGAGGTATTCTAATGGTGGGCATACCCACCGCGCCATTGGGAAATTGGGAAAGCATTTTATCACACCGATCTTGGTGTGGTCAGATGCTTTGAGGGCAGAGGAAAGATCTAGGGTCTAATAGACCCCAATTTTTTCAAAAAAAGAGTACCTGTCACTGCCTATTGCTATCATAGGGGATATTTACATTCCCTGCGATAACAATAAAAATGACAACTAAGAAAAAAAAAATGGAAGGAACAGTTTAAAAATAAAATAAAAAAGCTAAATAAAAAGAAAAACTAAAAAAAAAAAAAAAAAAAAAGCACCCCTGCCCCCCCTTCTTTTGCGCAAAGGCGAACACAAGCGTTGGTCTGGCGTCATATGTAAACAGCAATTGCACCATGCATGTGAGGTATCACCGCGAAGGTCAGATCGAGGGCAGTAATTTTAGCAGTAGACCTCCTCCGTGAATCTAATGTGGTAACCTGTAAAGGCTTTTAAAGGCTTTTAAAAATGTATGTAGTTTGTCGCCACTGCGTGTTTGTGCGCAATTTTAAAGCATGTCGTGTTTGGTATCCATGTACTCGGCCTAAGATCATATTTTTTATTTCATCAAAAATTTGAGCAATATAGTGTGTTTAAGTGCATTAAAATAAAAAAAAAGTGTATTTTTTCCACAAAAAATGCGTTTGAAAAATCGCTGCGCAAATACTGTGTGGAAAAAAAAAATGCAACACCCACCATTTTAATCTGTAGGGCCTTTGCTTTAACAATATATATAGTGTTTGGGGGTTCAACGTAATTTTCTTGCAAAAAAAAAAATATGTTTTCATGTAAACAAAAAGTGTCAGAAAGGGCTTTATCTTCAAGTGGTTAGAAGAGTGGGTGACGTGTGACATAGGCTTCTAAATGTTGTGCATAAAATGCCAGGACAGTTCAAACCCCCCCCAAATGACCCCATTTTGGAAAGTAGACACCCCAAGCTATTTGCTGAGAGCAATGTTGAGCCCATTAAATATTTTTTTTTTTGTTCCCAAGAGATTGAATAATGAAAAAAAAAAAAAATAATATATTTTTTTTTTTACAAAAACTTGTCACTAAATGATATATTGCTCAAACATGCCATGGGCATATGTGGAGATACACCCCAAAATACATTCTGTTGCTTCTCCTGAGTACGGGGATACCACATGTGTGGGACTTTTTGGGAGCCTAGCCGCGTACGGGACCCCAAAATCCAAGCACCGCTTTCAGGCTTTCTAAGGGTGTAATTTTTTTATTTCACTCCTCACTGCCAATCACAGTTTCGGAGGCCATGGAATGCCCAGATGGCACAAACCACCCCCAAATGACCCCATTTTGGAAAGTAGACACCCCAAGCTATTTGCTGAGAGGTATGGTGAGTATTTTGCAGATCTCGCTTTTTGTGACAATGTTTTTAAAATTGAAAAAAAAAAAAAAAAAATTTTTTTTTCTTTACTTTCTTCATTTTCAAAAACACATGAGAGCTGTAAAATACTCACCATGCCTCTCAACAAATAGCTTGGGGTGTCTACTTTCCAAAATGGGGTCATTTGGGGGGGTTTTGTGCTATTTTGGCATTTTATGGCCTTCGAAACTGTGATAGGTAGTGAGGAGTGAAATCAAAAATTTGCACCCTTAGAAATCCTGAAGGCGGTGCTTGGGTTTCGGGGCCCCGTACGCGGCTAGGCTCCCAAAAAGTCCCACACATGTGGTATCCCCATACTCAGGAGAAGCAGCAAAATGTATTTTGGGGTGCAATTCCACATATAACCATGGCATGTGTGAGCAATATATCATTTAGTGACAACTTTTTGAATAAATTTTTTTTTATTTTTTTTTTTTGTCTTTATTCAATCACTTGGGACTAAAAAAAAAAAAATATTCAACGGGCTTAACATGCCTCTCAGCAAATAGCTTGGGGTGTCTACTTTCCAAAATGGGGTCATTTGGGGGGGTTTTGTGCCATCTTGGCATTTTATGGTCTTCAAAACTGTGATAGGTAGTGATAGGTAGTGAGGAGTGAAATCAAAAATTTATGCCCTTAGAAATCCTGAAAGCGGTGCTTGGTTTTCGGGGTCCCGTATGCGGATAGGCTCCCAAAAAGTCCCACACATGTGGTATCCCCGTACTCAGGAGAAGCAGCAGAATGTATTTTGGGGTGTAATTCCACATATGCCCATGGCATGTGTGGGCAATATATCATTTAGTGACAACTTTGGGCAAAAAAAAAAAAAGTTTGTAATATTCCCGCAACTTGTGGCAAAATATAAAATATTCCATGTACTCAACATGCCTCTCAGCAAATAGCTTGGGGTGTCTACTTTCCAAAATGGGGTCATTTGGGGGGGTTTTGTGCAATTTTGGCATTTTATGGCCTTCGAAACTGTGATAGGTAGTGAGGAGTGAAATCAAAAATTTACACCCTTAGAAATGCTGAAGGTGGTGCTTGGGTTTCGGGGCCCCGTACGCGGCTAGGCTCCCAAAAAGTCCCACACATGTGGTATCCCCGTACTCAGGAGAAGTGGCAAAATTTATTTTGGGGTGCAATTCCACATATAACCATGGCATGTGTGAGCAATATATCATTTAGTGACAACTTTTTGAATACATTTTTTTTTTTTTTTTTTTTTTTGTCTTTATTCAATCACTTGGGACTAAAAAAAAAAATATTCAATGGGCTCAACATGCCTCTCAGCAAATAGCTTGGGGTGTCTACTTTCCAAAATGGGGTCATTTGGGGGGGTTTTGTGCCATCTTGGCATTTTATGGCCTTCAAAACTGTGATAGGTAGTGATAGGTAGTGAGGAGTGAAATCAAAAATTTATGCCCTTAGAAATCCTGAAGGCGGTGCTTGGTTTTCGGGGTCCCGTATGCGGATAGGCTCCCAAAAAGTCCCACACATGTGGTATCCCCGTACTCAGGAGAAGCAGCAGAATGTATTTTGGGGTGTAATTCCACATATGCCCATGGCATGTGTGGGCAATATATCATTTAGTGACAACTTTGGGCAAAAAAAAAAAAGTTTGTAATATTCCCTCAACTTGTGGCAAAATATAAAATATTCCATGTACTCAACATGCCTCTCAGCAAATAGCTTGGGGTGTCTACTTTCCAAAATGGGGTCATTTGGGGGGGTTTTGTGCTATTTTGGCATTTTATGGCCTTCAAAACTGTGATAGGTAGTGAGGAGTGAAATCAAAAATTTGCACCCTTAGAAACCCTGAAGGCGTTGATTGGGTTTCGGGGCCCCGTGCGTGGCTAGGCTCCCAAAAAGTCCCACACATGTGGTATCCCCATACTCGGGAGAAGCAGCAAAATGTATTTTGGGGTGCATCTCCACATATAACCATGGCATGTGTGAGCAATATATCATTTAGTGACAACTTTATGAAAAAAAATTTTTTTTTTTTTTTTTTTTGTCTTTATTCAATCCCTTGGGACTAAAAAAAAAAAATATTCAATGGGCTCAACATGCCTCTCAGCAAATAGCTTGGGGTGTCTACTTTCCAAAATGGGGTCATTTGGGGGGGTTTTGTACTTCCCTGCCATTTTAGCACCTCAAGAAATGAGATAGGCAGTCATAAATTAAAAGCGGTGTAAATTCCAGAAAATGTACTCTAGTTTGTAGACGCTATACTTTTGCGCAAACCAATAAATATACGCTTATTGGCATTTTTTTTACTAAAGACATGTGGCTGAATACATTTTGGCCCAAATGTTTGACTAAAATTGAGTTTATTAGATTTTTTTTATAACAAAAAGTAGAAAATCTCTTTTTTTTTCAAAATTTTCGCTCTTTTTCCGTTTATATCGCAAAAAATAAAAATCACAGAGTCAATCAAATACCATCAAAAGAAAGCTCTATTTGTGGGAAGAAAAGGACGCAAATTTCGTTTGGTTACAAAATTGCATGACCGCGCAATTACCAGTTAAAGTAGTGCAGTGCGAAATTGAAAAAAGACCTCTGGTCCTTTGGCTGCCAAATGGTCCGGGGCTGAAGTGGTGAAGACCTGAACAAGACTGATCGGCTTTGTTCAGGTCTCCGATCTAGTAACCCGGAAGTCATGACATAACTTCTGGATTACTGACATTTTAAAGGCGCCAGTTTAACCACTTTAGCCCCGGACCAATTTGCAGCCAAAGGACCAGGCCCCTTTTTGCGATTCGGCACTGCATCGCTTTAACTGACATTTGCGCAGTCATGCGACGTGGCTCCCAAACAAAATTGGCGTCCTTTTTTTGCCACAAATAGAGCTTTCTTTTGGTGGTATTTGATCGCCCCTGCGGTTTTTATTTTTTGCGCTATAAACAAAAATAGAGCGACAATTTTGAAAAAAATGCAATATTTTTAACTTTTTGCTATAATAAAATATCCCCCAAAAAATATATAAAAAAACATTTTTTTTCCTCAGTTTAGGCCGATACGTGTTCTTCTACATATTTTTAGAATTAGCGATTGGTTTGCGCAAAAGTTATAGCGTTTACAAAATAGGGGATAGTTTTATAGCATTTTTTATTAATATTTTTGTTTTTACTAGTAATGGCGGCGATCAGCGATTTTTTATTGTGACTGCGACATTATGGCGGACACATTGGACACTTTTGACACATTTTTGGGACCATTATCATTTATACAGCAATCAATGCTTTTTAAATGCATTGATTCCTGTATAAATGACACTGGCAGTGAAAGAGTTAACCACTAGGGGCGGGGAGGGGTTAGGTCTGTGACGTGTTTTTTTTTTTTTTTACAGTAGGGGTCGTGGCTGACGTCACTGATCGGCTTTCCTGATGACAGGGAACAGCCGATCAGTGACAGGCAGTGTAGGAAGCGCGGGGAGAGGTTTGTTTACACAGACCTCTCCCCGTTCTTCAGCTCTGTGACCAGTGGCAGGATCGCGGCCGCGGTCACGGAGCTCCCGACCGGGTCGCAATCCGCCACCGGCGACCCACGGCTGGGCATATTAAAGGGGATGTTCCTGTACGTGCTTTTGCCCAGCCGTGCCATTCTGCCGACGTAAATGTGCAGGAGGCGGTCGGGAAGCTGTTAAATAAAATAGAAAGCATTAAACGATGACCTTGATGTTTTTGAATACTTTCAAGTGCAGAGGAGGGGTTTGGGGTCTTATAGACCCCAGATCCCTCCATAAAGAGTACCTGTGCTGCCTATTACTGTCACAAGAAATCTTTCCATTCCTTGTGACAGCAATAACAATGATAAAAAAAAATAATTATAATTTAAAGGACAGTGCAAAAATAAAAAGTTTAAATCTACAGAATTTTGGTGCCTGATATTGGCTATCAACCTGAAAGGCAGCCGAAAAATCATTATCGGCCCTGAAAAAACTAGTTTTTTCAACAACCCCTAGTTTGTAGGCGCTATAACTTTCACACCAACCAACTGATTTACGTTTTTTGCCAAAGACGTAGTGGAATACATTTTTGTCCAAATTTATGAAGAAATTTGCTTGTTTTTTATGTTTTATAACCGAGTTGAAAATTATTATTTTTTTTTTTTTTTTTTTATTTTTTTTTTTTTTTCTCCAAGATTTTCAGTCTTTTTAAATTTGTCATTAGTTTGTCAAAGAGTGTTGATCAGATACCGCCAGAAGAAAGCTCTATTTGTGTGAAAAAATAAGTATTTAATTTGGATACAGTGTTGCATGACGATGCAATTGCTAGTTAAAGGATCACAGTGCTGAATAGCAAAAAAGAGCTGGTCATTAAGGGGCGTAAAACATTCTGGAGCTGAGGTGGTTAAAGCAGAGCTACAATGCATCTGAGCACCACAAGCACCATTTTAATTATTTTTACCGTTCAAAATAAAATTGCCCATACATTCATGTCTTCATGCTTTATTTTGCTGAGAAATCACTTTGAAAACCTTCCCCTAGGATTTCTAGTCACGGCCATCTTAAGTAAGGGTCAATGATTTCTGTAGCATTTACTTCCTGTAATCCATCTGCCCTTAGCACAGGCATGCAGGTAGGAGAGAATGCTTAGCTGAGAAAACCCCTCCTGAGATGTATGACATCACTTGCCTAGGCCTGGAAACCAGGAAGTAACTGAAGAGAGAAAAAAGTGTAAAACAAGTAAATATTATGTATTTTTTTACAGAACTCTGTGTACATAGGAATGATCTGGCTGTTCCCCCCCCCCCCCCCCGCCATATCAAAGTAAAAGCAGCACATATTCCACACATTACACATTGGTAGGCACATCGTTAACCCTTGATTGTCCTTTAACTCCTTTCCAGCCATTGTCATTAGTACAGTGTTGTATATTAACACTGTATTAGTGTCAGTGATTGTCCCAGATAGTGTCTGTTAGCTCCAGTTTGTCCGCTAACCTATCACAGTCGCACTATAAGTTGCTGATCACCGCCATTGCAGTATAGCGTCTATAGCTGCGTAAATTCCAGTATATACCATAGTTTGTGGATGCTCTAACTTTCTCACAAACCAATCAATATATACTTATTAGATTAATTTTTTTACCAAAACGTAGCATAATACATTTTGGCCTTAATTTATGAATAAATAATAAAAAAAAAAATTGGATATGTTTTATAACAAAGTAGAAAATATTTTTTATTTATTTTAAAAATTTTCAGTCTTTTTTTTTTTTGTATATGTATTAAAGAGAGCTCTCTCTCTCTCTCTCCCTAGTGATGATCAAATACCACCAATAGAAAGCTGCCTGGGGGGGAAAAAAATATATAAATTTCATTTGTGTACAATGTTGCATTGTTAACCACTTCCGGACCGCCACACGCCGATATACGTCCTATTTTTGAAGCGGGATATCTTTGTTACAACAGCAGCTAGCTGCCATAACCCTGGTGACCTCTCAGCGGGCGGTCCGGTTTCCAGTAAGAGTGGTCTCTGGCGGATTTGCCGCAAGATCACTTTTATCGGCGGCAAATCCCCCCCCCCCCCCCCACCGCTGTCCGGTGCCCTCTGCAGCTTACCGGCACTGTCGGTAGTGGCGGAGGCGATTGGATCCTTCTCCTTGCTGGGTATGGAGACATTTTTTTTTTTTTAAACGAGGTTTTTTTTTTTTTTGGCTTTTTTTTCCACTTCAGAAAGAATATTCTTGGGTGAGTGTCAGCTATGCCCGCATACGTGAGTAGCGCCTGCATATGAAAACGGTGTTCTCCATCCCTCTGATTGTCTTAGCATCATTAGTGGATTGTTTCATTCTCACCCCTTTTTTTTTTTTTTTTTTTTTTTTTTTTTTTCCCCCCCTGGAGTTGGGGGGGATAGGGGTCCTGAGTCGGGCATCCATGAAGTTTACAAAGCCCAAAAAATACATATATACATCCGAGATCCCACCCAGCCTCCACTCCCCCTCCGCTTCCTTTATCCTAAATCCCGTTCCATCACTCTTCCAGTTAACCCCCCTGGGGGTTTTTATTTTTTATTTCCCCCCCCCGCCCCCCCCTGGCCCCCCCCGGGCCCCCGCCCTCCCCGTCCCCGTCCGCTGTTTTGTTGGTGTGAGGTGGCCCTTTCTCCCCAGTATCTTCTCCTGCCCTTAGGGTCTTCCTTTCCGTGGCTAGATCTCTTTTCGGCTTCACCCCCCAGGGGTCATCAGTTGTCACGGCTGCACTCGCAAAGCCTCCCTGTAGCTCCAGGACCTCTTGAATTTTCTCCAACTCTCCCATCTAGCCCTCGTGGCCTCTCTGTCCTCCTCCCCGGTGTACAGCACACATTCCATCATGTAAGTGGACTCCACTGCGTCAACCCATTCCCATAAGGGTGGGCTTTCCTTGTCCTTCCACCTCCTTGGAATTACCTTTTTAGCCGCGTTAAGCAGATGGGGAATCAATGAGCCTTTATATTGTTTAATTTCCTTGGATGTGGCATGCATAAGTGCCACCCAAGGGTCATTTTTTACCTCGATCGTTGTTATTTCTTTTATGTATTTTAGGATAGTCTCCCAAAATTTTTTGATTTTAGGACACCCCCACTATAGATGACCCATTGTGCCCCTTTGATCACACCCCCTCCAACAGTTCGCAGATGTATCCGCCTGGAAATTGCTGACCCTGTCTGGGGTTCTATACCACCTAGCCATGCACTTAAAGTTTGTTTCTGCAGTTCTCGCGTCTACCGCTGACCCATGTGCTAATTTTAAAATTTTCTTACTTGTGCCTATTTCTAATTGTGTTCCTAGTTCGCTTTCCCATTTGGTAAGGTATGGCGGCATCTCCGGTCTATCTCTTTCTAATAACAGTTTTTATATTCTGGATATTCTTTTTTTTGAACATTCTGCCGTAAAAATTTTCTCTAATTTTGTTAGATCCTTAGCCTCCCTTAATGGGCTAGGAAGAGAGCCCACAAAGTGGGTCAGCTGGCGGTGCCGCCATCCATCTATGGAAAAAGCCTCATTATTCTGTAACTCGTGCAATGTCATAACCTTCCCCTTGCTAATAACTTCCCCTAGTCTCGTGCAGTCCTTTCTAATCCAATCACCTCCTATTTCCTTCAACCCTGGCGGGAAAAAAGGATTTTCTTTAAGTGCTATAAGTGGCGAATTATAATTTTTGTTGAATATTTTATATATTTTGTCCCAAATTTTCAAAGTCGTGATGGTGATTATATGTGTTTTTTCTCCCAGTGTCCGGCTTTTCGGAGGATTCCACACAATCTTCCCCAGCCTAGCTTCACTCGGTGCTTCCTCCAAACTAACCCATCTTTTAGTGTTTACCTATTTTACCCCATTCTGCGATTCTTAAAAGTGCTATAGCATGGTAGTAACTTTCTATGTCTGGGACCGCCAGACCGCCCTGACTTTTGTCTTGTTTTAGAACTTGGAGGGAGATTCTATGGTTTTTGTAATTCCATATGAAATTCATTATAATAGCTCTTAGTTTACCGAGGTACTGTTTTGGGAGAGGGAGGGGGAGCATCTGGAATTTATATGTGATTACTGGTAAGATCATCATTTTTACCGAATTAATCCTGCCTATCCAGGATAGAATTTTTCCCTTCAGCTCTTGGCATTTTTTTTTATATCTTCTAGGAGTGGGATATAATTTATTTTGTATAATTTCCTCGGGTTGTTGGCCAGTTCTATTCCTAGGTATTTTATCCTTTTTTTCCAGACGAAACTAACTGTTTTCTGTAGGTTCTGTTTCTCTATTTTGTTAAGGTTAATATTAAGGATAAAAGTTTTTGAGGCATTGATTCTAAAGTTTGTTAGTTCCCCATATTCCTTTAAGGTTTTAAGCAATATGGGGACTGACTTCTGGGGTGAGCTTATGTAAAAGAGGACGTCGTCCGCGAAGGCCGCAAGTTTGTGCTCTTCGCTGCCGACTTTACAGCCTTCCACCTCTGGGTTTCCGCGAATTGTGGCCAACAGCGGTTCCAGGGATAGAACAAAAAGGAGAGGAGAGAGTGGGCAACCCTGCCTAGTACCATTAAACAGTTCGAACTCCGCGGAAGTCGTTCCATTGACCTTGATGTTGGTTTTCGGATGATTATATAGAGTTTTGATTTTTTGAATAATTCTGGGTCCGAAACCCATCCTCTGTAGAGTGTTGAACATGAACCCCCAGTCTACTCTGTCGAACGCTTTTTCAGCGTCTATCGAGAGGAGTAGACTGGGGGTTCTCGAGTCTCCCATCCTCTGTATGGCTAGCAATGTCCGAATCCCATTGTCCCTCCCCTCTCTGCCCGGGACAAACCCAACCTGGTCCGGATGGATCAGTGTGCCCAAGTGCCCCTTTATTCGATCCGCCAGAATCTTAGCGTATAATTTTGTGTCGAAATTTAATAAGGAGATGGGTCTGTAGTTCGAGCACACCGATCCATCCTTCCCATCCTTCCTCAGAAGAGTGATTGTGGCTTTTAGGGCCTCTTCGCTCATATCATAGTCTATCCCTAGTCCATTCATATATCGCAGCAATCTCGGTATAAGAATCTCTTTGTACGTTTTATAATATGAGGCCGTGAAGCCGTCCGGGCCCGGGCTCTTCCCTGTTGGAGAGTTGTTGATGGCTGCTAAGATCTCTTCCTCAGTTATTGGCCTCTCAAGCTCATCTCTCTCCTCCCCCCCTAGAGCCATTAGCCCTGCCCTCTCTAGGAACTCTGATGTTTTCTGGTTGTTTCCCATGCTGTCGTTGTTTCCCTTGGTTTTCACCTCGTAAAGTTCTTTGTAATAGTCTCTGAATGTGGAGGCTATTTCACTAGAGGTGAACTTCATCTCCCCATTTCTTGTTTGAATTTTTTCAATAAAATTTCTGGTTTTCTTTTTTTGTAATTTCCTTGCTAGATATTTCCCTGGCTTGTTGCCCCATATATATTGTTCCCTGGCCAATTTATTGAACTTCTGTCTGACTTCCTGTTCAGCTAAATCTTTCAATTCCTCTCTCTTATCTGTAAGCTCTATGTATATGCTCTGGCTAAGTGCCCCCCCAGATTTGTGCTTTTGCTCCAGGGTTTTAATTTCGGCCATCAGCGCCTGCGTCTTTCTCCCCCTCTCCTTTTTTTTCCATGAAGCTTTAGCAATCAGGAGCCCCCTAATGAACGCTTTATGAGCGTCCCACAGTTGTGCCTCTGAGACCTCTCCGTTGTCGTTGATTTGAAAGAACCATTCTAGCTCCTTTTTGATATGCTCCCTAATTTCTTTGTCATGTAACAATTCAGGATTGAGTTTCCATCCGCTAGAGGGTTGTTTGTGTTCGGGGAACCTTAGCCTCATGGATACCGGCGCGTGGTCCGAGAAGGAAGCTATTCCAATTTCGGTTTCTTTGACCCTTTCCAGTATGCCATGGTCTATTAAAATATAGTCCAGGCGAGAATACATCTGGTGGACAGGGGAGAAGAACGAGTAATCCCTCAACTGCGGGTGCTGGATCCTCCACACATCCAACAGTTGGTCCTCCGATAGTTTTTTTTTAATACGCTTCAGTTGTATGTTGCCCCTCCCCGTGCCACCAGACGTACTGTCCTTCGCGGGGTCCATCACAAAATTGAGGTCCCCCATCAGGATCAAATATCCTTTCCTGAAGGCCCTTAGCTTACGCAGAATTGCTTCGAGGAATAAGATAGGTTTGGTGTTGGGGGCATAAACATTGGCCAGTGTAAGTTCTACCCCTAGGAGGGAGCCCCTAAGAAACAAGTATCTCCCCTCGGGGTCCGTCATTCTCTCCTCCACCGTGAAGTCAATATCCCTCGCAATCCCAATAGCCACTCCTCTTGCCCTGCTCGAGATAGTATCTCCATAGAACCATTTTGGGAGAGCTGGAGAAAAAAGTCTAGTATTTGAGGAATGTGCCAGGTGAGTCTCTTGCAGGAACACTATACCTGCGCCATATCTCTCTGCTTCCTCCAAAATTTTAGATCGCTTGCCGGGAGAGTTTAAGCCTTTCACATTATATGATAAAAATTTGATTTCTATGTCCTTCATTTATCTTTTGGAATATTTTTTTTTTTTTTTCCCTCTGAAATATTGATGGTGACAACAGCCCCACAGCGGACGTGGTTTCCCTCCCTCTTCCCCCCCCATCCCCCCCCCCCCCCCCCCCCCCCCCCCCCCTCTCCACCCTCCCCCCTCCCCCCCTCTCTTACCCCCACTGGGGTCCCCGTGTCCTTGGGGGCCATCTTTTGTGGCTTCCCTTAGACTCCGGATTCCTGGTGAGGTGGAGTATATTGAGCCCTCCCCTCCTCCTCCGCGCCCCAAGCTTGGGGCGCAGAGGGAGGAGGGGGCAGGGCCGATTTGAGCAGAATTCTTTTGTATCTACATGTGGGCATTCGCTCCTCCTCCCTCCCCCCCCACCTCCCCCCCAGGGTCCCCCAGGCCCTCCATTTCAATCCAGCCCTGCAAATTCGGGACTGAGATCCCCAGTTTTGTACAGAATCCCTGCACTTCTTCTGGATACCTCAGCCTGGCCATGAGCCCCTCTTTTATCCCTATTAGACATGATGGGAAACCCCAGATGTATCTTATGTTTTCCCTTTTCAATATTTCCAGCAGAGGTTTCTGGTGTCTTCGTCTTTCAAGGGTTCTGGCCGATAGGTCTGCGTATACTTGAATTTCAGTTTCCCCATGCGATATAGGAGACTTATTTTTTATTTTAGCCCATAGGTCCTCTTTTTCTTTGAAGTAGCTGAATCTGACAATTATGTCCCGGGGCCGCTCTACGCCCCCCCTTTCGGGTCTTCCTACTCGGTGTATCCTTTCTATGTGGGGAAAATGATCTGAGTCCTTGGCCCAAGATTTCCCATAGTTTTCTTTCTAGGTCTTCCCCTCTTTGTTCCGGGACGGCATGCAGCCTCAGATTTTGCCTCCTGTCCCTATTTTCTTGGTCCTCTATTTTGTGGAGGGTATCTCTCTGAGTGAGGTATGCGCCTTTTTAGCTGCGTTTTCAGCTTCGCGATTTCCAAGTCTATAGAGTCCGCTCTCCCCTCCACCGCTTCAACCCTGGACAGCAGATGGCCCATATCCTCCCGTAAGGTATTAATTTCCAGTTTGATTGCATTTTCCAGGCGTAATAGCATCGTCTCCGTTTCATGTTTATTGGGAATATGGGTTCCTGATTGTTGCTCCTCCCCCCTACTAGGATCCATCTCAGTCTCCATTGTGAGGTCCGCTCTGGAATCGTTGATTTCTCTTTCCGCCCCGCCTCTGCTCCCCGGGGAAACTCCGGCCCGGGCTTCTTTTCCCGAAGTTTTTGGGCTTGCACCCTGTCTTAAATGATGTTTAATTGTACTTGTCTCCCCTTTGCTGCCTTTGGTGGTTGCTTTCTTAGGCTGTTTGGATGGGTCTTTACTCATGTTGGCCTTCTTAGTGGGTCTGATTCTCTTCCCCAGTTTTGTTGCAAACCTGGGCCTCCTGGGCCATTTTCCACCTCCTGCCTTTTAAAGGGGTCCTTACTTTATCCGTCTCTCGGAGTCCTGTCCGAGCTTCTTGGGGGTATTGTTTGTTACTTATGTCCCCCTAAACTTCAGGACCCGGGGCTTCCTTCTGGGTGTCCTTCTCGTGTTTATAGTCGTGTTTGCAGAGGACTGGGGGGTACCTTTTCCGTCTGTAGGATCTTTGGGTGGGGCACACGACACTTACGCCATAGCTGGAGCTGTTATATTTAAATAGGCGGGTTTGTTTTTCCTTCCAGCTAGTTAACTTCCTCAGTAAGTAGTTTATGCCTTTTCAGCGTCCTACTAAAAAGCTCTGCTGGTAGCATCACTAGATATTTACCGTATGGTACAGGGGGTCTCTAATTTTGATGACATGGGCAACCTACACACGTGTGCTTTTATGTTTGAACCATAATTTCATATTTTAACAAAAAAAAAAAAGAGAGGAGAAAAAAGGGGAAAAAAAAAAAAAAAAAAAAAACAAAACACCTGGAGTTTGAATAAGACATACACCATCTGAGGTAACGGTCCTAATCAGACGCCTGTCGTCCTGCTAGGCCACAATGGTCAATAGGTTTTCATAGATACCCATCAGAGGCCTGTTTTCATTCCACAGTGCAACATTTAATACATGGTAGTGTATCCTCATAAGCACCGGTCAGGATCTCATTTTCATTCCATAATACGTCTTTTAGTGTGTAATTGTCAATCTTCCTAGGCACCGGTCAGTATCCTACTTTCCTTCAATGGTGCAGCTTTTAATATAAGAAAAATAGAGCTTCATGGGAGCCAATCAGCGCCACATTTACAGTCCCCAGTGCGACTTTTAAGATGTGTAGTGTCTGTGAAGCAGGATCAAAAAGTTTACGTTTCATACAATTTTCCACCGCTGGGAACTATGATGTCCCCAATCTCCCCATAATCATGGGTTTTAAGGCCGTCATACACCCCTGTGAATATATGATACTTCAGACAAATATTTTTAATCTCCAATTATGTCCAGACTGCGTTTTAAGGGAAAAGAAACCGGATCACCTTCTTGCATTGATTGTCCGCTCTGGGGCTCAATGCCCTCCCAAGACTGACTACTGCGATTTGGATACGCAGGCCGGTGAGGTATTTTTATACTGCTGTGTGTGCACGGAGTGACCTAGGGGTATGCTACATTTGCTGAGGCAGGGTGGAGAAGGGGGGAGCCAGAGCTATGCATCAAGATTAAGATAACTGGGTCTGCCAGCTAAGTTAGTTTTCCCAGTGCGGTGGGGCTCCCCTTATCCTGTGTTGCTTTCCTAGAGCTAATGGCATCCTGGCACATAGAAACAGGCTTCCCAATCTGTCCAAAGTTGCTATGTTCTTACCTTTCGCAGAAAGATAGCCTCGTGTGGTTACTTAACATACTCACAGAACGGCGCTTCTCCCGCTGGCTGCCGTGTCTTCACTGAGGCTTTATGGGTTCCCGTCCCGCTGTGAAGGAGGTGGTGGGTTGGCGGAGGAGAGGTGAGGTAGGGGGGCCAGAGCTAGCGATCCCGGTCAGGGTCGCCGCTTCCCCGGCCAGATTATTCTCGGGGGGGGGGTCCATGCATCCTATTTTTCTCGGCCCGGGGGGCCGTGCGAGCGCCCGCGGCTTCTCTCACCCGGCGCGGTCCGCTCCCACGTCCTCCCCGGCTGTACGCCAGCTCTCTTCGGCCCTCGAGCTCAGGCTCCTCCCTCCGTGCCTGACGCTACGTCAGCACGTCCCCGCACATCCAAAGAACAAGATACAAGGTACAGCAGGCACATATCAGGAATATGAAATGTTGGGTTTACACACCCTTTGGTTTGTTTGACATCCAGTGTACATGAGGCCTATAGCAGAACTAAACCCTTCTATCTTTTTGTAGCTGAAGGTGATTATTTAGATCTGGCGTTGCCAGGCATTTGATCAGCCATGACACCAGCTATTGGAGGACTTTAGGGCTTATGCACCTAGTTGCGTTTTTATCAGTATTGCATTTTTTTATGGTGATAAATGAG
>CM053035.1:67427719-67460423 GCA_028564925.1 Lithobates sylvaticus | reverse complement strand
GCCGGTGGTGCCTGGGGAATACCACCACAGCTCCCGCGGCTATCGATTTGCCTGGCCGGTTCCTGCCCTCCGCTGCTCCCTACCGGACTCACGATTGGTCTGAAGGTATGAGTGGGGATTCTAATCTTATCTAATCTTTTTCTTTGTTTTCAGTATTTCCTTATCTAATACTTACTCCTAATATTCTTTTAGAAATTTACAATGCATCTGCTCCTGAAGAGTGGCAATGTGAGCCACGAAACGCGTCGAGCTGTTTGATGCTTTCCATACTACCAGTTACCACTGAGTCTATGCTCCTTCCGGATTCTACCATTTTGAACATATTATACCTTACTATCTTTGGAGACATGTATTACTAATGAGTCTGGTGACTTTCTGATGCTACCATTGTGATACTACTGTGCTGTTATACTAATGTGCGACTATGTAACAAATGTAATACGTTGTGGAATTAAAAATGTCCCTGTACCATTTATCTTAGTTTACCATATGGAAATTCTTTTATCAGGCAACAGTAATGGTCACAAAGATGTACTACCTACCAGACATCACTAGGTCTTGTTTCCCCTTGGGCTACATGATTCATATAAAGTCCCAAAACCCTGCTTCCCATTATTCCAAGTTCTCGGGGATGGAGGTACATTTTGATGTCCTCATATAAAGTCCCAAACTCTCTATTTTCCATTTTTATCTATCCTACTGGGGATGGAATTATATGTCAAACTCTGTGTATCCTTATTGGGTAGCATACAGTATTTATTCAGTACTGTGGAGACACATAGACACGTGTCCGGTAAATATCCTGATGTCACTTTTGTGTCACCATTACGTTGCTATGTTACTCTGTTACCGTCTTTGCTTGTTTAGCATGATATGACTATTTTTACTATGTTATAATACAACGTTAACGGTCATGAATATGGTTTACCCACCAGACATCAGGACACGCTGCTACCCTAGTGACTACCTAATTCTTATTAAGTCCCCAATCTTACTTTTAACTACCCGAATATCGGGGATTGTTCCCTACTTCTACCCCTATTTTTGATTCAATTGCCATTAGGGATGGAATCATGCGCCCTACATTGTCTACAATTTACCTGGTAGTATCTAGTCTTATTATTTTTACCAACTGATGCTTCTATTTTTATAATTTCACATACTATGTATGGCTATCTAGCCATGTTTAAATTTTCCAGCAGAGGCTTGGTTGGGAGTGTTATTTTGGGGCCTCGATCCGTTTTTCGGGTCCCTGCCATGTACTCCTCCTCCTTTCCCCCTGCTCTTTTTCTTTTCTCCGTTCTTTCTCCCCCACCCCCCTTGCGGGCCTCATGGGTCTGGGTTGGACGTGTGGGGCGGGCCTGGCGGGGTTTCTCTTTAGCCCCGGGAGCTGCGATGAGTTTTGTGGGCCCCCCCTCTCTCCGGCGGTTCCGGATCATGGATTGGGGCGGACACCACTCACTCATCGACGCCACGTTTTCCCACGCTGTGCGCGCCGCGTCATTGTCTTTGGCGCTGGCGCGCAGGCGCAGTGTTATCTCCATCAGCGTTCCCCACGAGGCTGTGCTGCGCGGCTGTGCGAGTGCCCGTCTCACACGGCTGTTGCAGGCGAGCCCCCTTGCTGATCGCGGCGTGTCGTTGGTGGTCTCCCTCTTGGCCCCACTGGAGCCATCATACCCCATATACCCCCTGGGTACTCCCTGGTTTGTTTTTGTTTTTTTTGTTTTGTTTTTGTTTTCTTTCTTTTTGTTGTTTTTCATCCACCTAAGTCACCTTAGCCCCCAATTCACATCACTACTTCACTCACACATCATTCCAACTATTCATTTTCAATCACACTTGATTCCTCCTCACTACACCTTGACACTTTGTTTAATCTTACCCCCCTGGTCATTATTTTCTCGGTTGATATACACTCCCCAATTAATCATTTATTAATTCACTCGGCACCATATACCATCTTATTTCATTACACATCTACATTCAACACCATATATATCCCCCCTTTTTAGATGGATCACTCATATTTTTGGTTCCCCCCCCCCCCCTTTTACTGTCCAGGGGGACCTTGGTCTCTGGGGTGTACTTGTTGCCGGTGGTGCCTGGGGAATACCACCACAGCTCCCGCGGCTATCGATTTGCCTGGCCGGTTCCTGCCCTCCGCTGCTCCCTACCGGACTCACGATTGGTCTGAAGGTATGAGTGGGGATTCTAATCTTATCTAATCTTTTTCTTTGTTTTCAGTATTTCCTTATCTAATACTTACTCCTAATATTCTTTTAGAAATTTACAATGCATCTGCTCCTGAAGAGTGGCAATGTGAGCCACGAAACGCGTCGAGCTGTTTGATGCTTTCCATACTACCAGTTACCACTGAGTCTATGCTCCTTCCGGATTCTACCATTTTGAACATATTATACCTTACTATCTTTGGAGACATGTATTACTAATGAGTCTGGTGACTTTCTGATGCTACCATTGTGATACTACTGTGCTGTTATACTAATGTGCGACTATGTAACAAATGTAATACGTTGTGGAATTAAAAATGTCCCTGTACCATTTATCTTAGTTTACCATATGGAAATTCTTTTATCAGGCAACAGTAATGGTCACAAAGATGTACTACCTACCAGACATCACTAGGTCTTGTTTCCCCTTGGGCTACATGATTCATATAAAGTCCCAAAACCCTGCTTCCCATTATTCTAAGTATGGTTTCCAACCTTGAACATCTCTGTGGTCTTCATTCCACTTGGGCACAGGTCCAGTAGGCTTTACGACATGCCAATGATAGGTACAGACTCCATGCTGACCGCAGACACCTGCCTGCGTCTTCCTACCAGGTTGGGGACAGGGTCTGGCTGTCATCTCGCAACCTCCAACTCCGTGTTCCCTCTCTGAAGTTGGTGCCTCTGTTTATTGGGCCTTTCTGTATTCGTATCGCTGGGTCAGCAGATGGAGGCGTAGCCGGGACGTAAGCCAGGTCATCAATAGCCAGACAGAGCAGTTACCGAGACGGAAGGCAGAGGCAGAGACGGGACACAGGCCGGGTTCGGTACACAGACGGGCAGCAAGGTACAAAAGCATCAGGCAATGGCATAGTCAAACACAAGCCGAGATCAGGTAGGCAGGCGGAGGTCAAGGAGAAGGTTCAGATGAAGCCGGATCAAGATACTGGAAACTGGAACAGATCAGGTTAACAAGCACTAGCTGAAAGACCACTCAGCGAAGTTCATGTGTCAGCGCTCAGTTTAAATAAGCTACTTGGCGCCCATACATGCACGTGTGCGCGCATGTGTGCGCGCATTAGCGCACACCTGTGTGCGCATGCGCATATTAGCGTGCACATTAGCGTGCATATTAGCGCACACATTAGCACGCACATCAGCGCGCATATTAGCGTGCACATTAGCGCACGCTTTGGCGCGCGCCTGTGAGCGTCCGTGGCAATACAAGTCCTTCTTCACACTGGTGCGTCTGTTAGCCGGACTTCTCTTACAGACCCGGAGAGAGTGGAAGGGAGTGAGTGCACTGAGGAAACAGTGTCCAGTGTTGACTATGCTGATTTTGTTTGAGTGCGATTCATTTTTTTGGACTAAAATTCTATTTTCTGAGATTCTGATGTATATGAATCTCTGAATGGACATAGTAACGAATGTCAACAAATCCAAAATTATATCGAAAATTAACAAATGCATTTGGTATATTTGTTCAATTCGCATGGCATCACATGATGCGATAGGAGTTCGGACCCACAATCAAATAAATAAATTTTTTGCATTTGGATAATGAATGGATCCAAATTTCATTCTATTCGTTACATAGTTACATAGTTACATAATAGGCGAGGTTGAAAAAAGACACAAGTCCATCAAGTCCAACCTATGTGTGTGATTATATGTCAGTATTACATTGTATATCCCTCTATGTTGTGGTCATTCAGGTGAATATGATTGTACCCTTACATTTCTTGTTGCATTATTTGTAAAGGTGGAATGCTGATGATGATCCCTCAGCCTTGTATTTTTGAAGGCCTTCGCCTTTGCTTTTATATGCATTTTTATGTTGGAGTTAAGCCACCCAGGACTTTTATTAGCTCTTTTAAATGTATTTCTCATTGGGATGCACTGGCTAATGCCCTTATTTAATATGCTCTTAATGCATACCCATTTTACCTCCGTGTTCTTTGTTCCTAAGATTTTATCCCAATTATAATCTTCTAGCAAGGATCGTAGTTTAGGGAAGTTACAGAGATACCGGAAGTGAGGTACAAGCTCGGTGCTCGTTTTTACATGCAATCTTACATACACCAAAATATGAGTCTTTCTATTTTGTATTTAAAATAAACAATTTTTAAACAAAAATACTACACTATCGAGTATCCCTTTCACCTATTCTGCGAGGTACACATACCAGCACCAGGCCACAAAAGGGACGCCCACTAGGAGACGCATCCACCAGGATCCTGAGAGAGCCCTTTTTTGGGGGACACCATCCAGGAAAAAGCAGAGGCCCCTTGGGAGCCTATACATCTACATACGCTGTTACCTTACAGCGGTAAGGTAAGGGGACACCTACACCAAAGCCCATAGAGGAACAGAAGTCACCAACCACCTAGTGCACTACTCTTTGGAGAGTAAACACCAGTGCACCACCATTTGATTCACCTGTGATTTTTATCTGACACTAATGTCACAACAGTCTGCACCTTAGGCTAAGCAGAGACAGGATTTTATCTCACGGATTTATATCACCCTATTATTTATCACCGTTATCACCCACATTATGTTATTAGTATTTACTGCATATTAGGATCCAGGATTTTTTACTCTATTTATGCAAACGCTCTCGCCATGCGTTTTTATGCGATTTTATGCGATTTTGTTGAAGCAATCAGCATACCAATAATGTTATGAACTTTTATGAACTTTACATATGAAGATCCACTAATATCAGTCTATTATATATTTTATTTCCATATCTAAAACTGTATTTTATTAAGTTATTTCTGCACATGACTTGGATTTTATATTAGGTTTTTTTATATTAAGTTATTTTGCACAGGATGCACTTATAGTCACATAGCTAAGTTTGTTCTCTTAAGCACTTTATATTTATTTTGCACCTATATATTGATTTTAGTATACAGCGCAGCACTACCTCTTTTATATAGTTTAGGGAAGTTGTCTCTTTTGAAATTCAGTGTCTTTGTATTCTCCTTATGTTTCCTATTTGTGTGATTTATACTAAAACTAATTGACCTGTGATCGCTGTTTCCTAAATTGCCCCGTATTTCCACATCCGTGATCAGGTCTGTATTGTTGGTAATCAGTAGGTCTAGTAGCGCTCTGTTTCTAGTTGGTCCATTTACCATCTGACCCATGAAAAACTGTCCTGCAAGACATTTAGGAACTGTCGAGCCTTAGATGAATGCACGGTTCCTTTCACCCAGTCTATGTCTGGATAAATCAAATCCCCCATTATAATGACACTTCCCATTCTTGCCGCTAATCCAAATTGTGATAGGAGGTCCGCCTCCGCCTCCTCCCTCTGGTTAGGGGGCCTATAGCATACTCCCAGTATTACTTTCCCCTTGGTTTCCTCCCTTTGTAGCTCTACCCATAAGGATTCCACCTCCTCCCTTGCTCCCTTGTGATGTCAGTGATGTCATCTCTCACATGCACTTGTACATCATTTTTGATATACAGGCATACCCCTCCTACTTTTTTACCCTCTCTATCCCTGCGATATAGGGAATACCCTTGAATGGTTGCCAGCCAATCAGGAGAGCTGTCGAACCAAGTCTCTGTAATTCCTACAAAATCAAAATCCTCATCATACAACAGTAGTTCTAGTTCTCCCATCTTGTCCTCCAGACGCCTGGCATTGGTGATCAATCATGCCATGTAATTTTGACACCGGTCGCATACTATCACCTTATTGGGTGCTCTGAGGTTGCAAATAGGACTTGTTACTATACTTACCTCGGGTTTAGGTGCTTTAGTCAACCTACGACTAATGCCCCCAATACTACCCTCTGGAATATGTTCCACACTGACTATCTCTACCTCTGGACCCTCCCCCCCATTGCCTACTTAAAAAGCCCCTCTAACTTTTCGGCCATCTTCACTCCCAACAGATCAGCACCTTCCCCATTTAGGTGCAGTCCGTTCCTTCTATAGCGCTGGTAACTGACTGAGAAGTCGCCCCAGTTCTCCAGGAACCAAAACCCCTCCTTTCTACACCAGCTCCTCAGCCACTTGTTTACTTCCTTAATCTCCCTCTGTCTTTCTGGTATGGCTCGAGATACGGGTAGTATTTCTGAGAATACTACCTTGGAGGTCCTTTTCATCAATTTGGATGCACACGATGCCAGTCGATATTGGTGGGTTGGACTAGCATCCCAAAATATTAGAACCTTACGATTTTAATCCGACTGGTTTGATAATATTCTGAATATATAGAATCTTCAGGGAAAAACAGAAAAAAAATTTCAGATCCATCTGGACCAATGAATCTATAAAACAAATGCCGAAGATATGAAAAGAATTTTGAAAACAAATTGGGTCAACGTAACAAATATGACGAAACAAAATTCTTCAGTGAACAGATGCATCCGATATGAAACAAAATGAAAATTTCCAGCATGCACATGTCTATAGACATTCCTTTCTCAGTGCAGACAAGATAAGATGAATGTACCTGTCTGTGGCAGGTACATGATCAGGCACAAGCACCAACACTTTTGGTGCTGCACCTCGACGGAATGCTAAAGGGTGACTACGACACCCTTCATAAATTCCCCCAAGTGAGATAACACAAGAAAGCTTCCACAGGACACAGCAAAGTTCAGAGTTTCTGACATCATTTTTTTTTTTAATATATAACAAAACACTTTAATTGTGCATTTAAAAGACAACAAGGTAACAAATCAGGCCAGTCCCACCAGGATTCCGCCTGCTCAGTGGGGAATCTGTGGAAAGCTGATCCCTTCTGAGCAGGTGAATGGCTGATCCGTTTCCGCTACACTTATGCAGAGTGGACACAGACACAGCCGGCTCTGCGGATAGGGAACTGATCACAATCCGTCTGTTTTTAGTGGATATGATTGGATGTTGGTGGGTGTAAACGCACACATGTCTGTTTACATCTGCCGCTCCATAGAGGACAATGGAGGGTCCAGGTCTGCCTGAAAAACTGACAGGAGGACCCAATAGGTACGCTCCTGTGAGAGGGGCATAAGAGACTTTCTTTATTCACTTTAATGTGAATTTTGTTTTTCCCTTTTTCTATAACTAGACAGGTTATAGTGAGTTGAGCTAAAAGTAAACAAAAATCCCTCAACAAATCCAACGCAAAGCACAAACCTTAAAATAAATCATATCTGTATGTGTGACATTAATTAAACATTCCCAAAAGAAGGGAATTATTCCTCATGTAGGAATAGTGGGCAGATCCATAAAAATAGTCCTTTTTTTGGCCATGGTTTGACTGTGCATCAAGTACAGAACAGAACCTACTTTATAAAGGTTGCTTTTGCAAAACCTAATCTGTGTCATATAAACGAGCAAGTATAATGAGCAGTGCAAGTATGAATTCAAGTAGGGTACTCAATGTCTTTCCATAGGTTAGCGTGGGGTTGTGCATTAACGCTGTGGCAGTAACATAAGCTTAGAATGTACAATCCTTGAAATCAAAGAACAGAGGCACAGCAGACACTCTACTTCAATTATTCATTCAATCTGCCTAGGTATATCCCACTAATACTGTAATAATTACAATCCCTCCTAGCAATAATACAGGAGATGCAGAAAAGAAGAAAGCCCACAATTAATAACAAGGTATTGCTTACCCTGTACTGAAGTCACAGAGAATACAGCATAGTTTAAAAGGAATGTAATCCATGTGAGCTAAGTGCATGTGTTTGCTTAAAGGGTAACTCAACTTTCATGAAAAAAAAATATAGCTAGTAAAATAAAAACGAAAGGAGATGTATGAGGTATGTTAAAAAACAAATATATATACTCACCTCTATGCTGCAGCCTGACGACACTAAGCTGAGAACTGAGCGATCACATGACCACTGACCAGTGGCGGTGCGTGCATAGAGGGCGCAGGAGCGCCGCCCCCCCTCTCCTGCACCGCTCTATCACCAATAGATAGATTCATGCATTGCATGAATCTATCTATTGTCACCGCTGCCGCCCCCCTATTCAGGTGTCCGGCCCCTTGTCGGGCGCCGGGCATCTGAATTACAGCGGGGGGGGGGGGGGTGTTTCTGGAAGCGCCCTATTAGAGCTGTAAAGCTCTAATAGGGGACCTTATTAGAGCGGTGTGCTCTAATAGGCTTCCAGAAGTGTAAACAGCGGGCGCAATGCTTTGCGTTCGCTGCTTACACAGTATTGTGTTAGGGAATCGAATACATCGCTTCCCTAACACAGACCCGCCTCTCAGCCAATCAGGTTGCCGGTCTGTGTTACCGGTCCCCTGATTGGCTGAAGTCACAGGCGCTGTGATTGGACGCCTAGGCGTCCAATCACTGCAGAAGACAGGAGGAGCGCGGGAGAAGATGAGGAGACACCGCTCGCCGCCTGACAAGGTAAGTGCCATTGGCAGCATTTAATGGGCACAGTGACAGCGTTAGATGGGCATAGTGGCAGTGTTAGATGGGCACAGTGGCAGTGTTTAGATGGGCACAGTGGCACCTTTACATGGGCACAGTGGCAGCGTTAGATGGGCACAGTGGCAGCATTTAATGGGCACAGTGGCAGCATTTGAGGCACAATGGCAGCACTTGGGGCACAGTGACAGCGTTAGATGGGCACAGTGGCAGCTTTACATGGGCACAGTGGCAGCGTTAGATGGGCACAGTGACAGCGTTAGATGGGCACAGTGGCAGCGTTTAATGGGCACAGTGGCAGCGTTTAATGGGCACAGTGGCAGCGTTTAAAGGGGACAGTGGCAGCATTTAATGGGCACAGTGGCAGCGTTTGATGGGCACAGTGGCAGCGTTTGATGGGCACAGTGTCAGCGTTTGATGGGCACAGTGGCAGCGTTTTAATGGGCACAGTGGCAGCATTTAATGGGCACAGTGGCAGCGTTTAAAGGGGACAGTGGCAGCATTTAATGGGCACAGTGGCAGCGTTTGATGGGCACAGTGGCAGCGTTTGATGGGCACAGTGGCAGCGTTTAATGGGGACAGTGGCAGCATTTAATGGGGACAGTGGCAGCGTTTAAAGGGGACAGTGGCACAGTGGCAGCGTTTAAAGGGGACAGTGGCAGCGTTTAATGGGGACAGTGGCAGCGTTTGATGGGCACAGTGGCAGCGTTTAATGGGGACAGTGGCAGCGTTTAATGGGCACAGTGGCAGCGTTTAAAGGGGACACAGTTTAAAGGGGACAGTGGCAGCGTTTGTTGGGCACAGTGGCAGTGTTTGTTGGGCACAGTGGCAGCGTTTGATGGGCACAGTGGCAGCGTTTAAAGGGGACAGTGGCAGCGTTTAAAGGGGACAGTGGCAGCGTTTAAAGGGGACTGTGGCAGCGTTTGTTGGGCACAGTGGCAGCGTGTTGTTGGGCACAGTGGCAGCGTTTGATGGGCACAGTGGCAGCATTTGATGGGCACAGTGGCAGCATTTAATGGGCACAGTGGCAGCGTTTGTTGGCACAGCGTTTGATGGCACAGTGAGGCTGTTTGTTTTGCGCCCCCCCGAAAAAATTTGAGCACCCGTGCGGGCGCGCTCCCAAGTCCTGCATCTGTGTACATTCACACAGAATGCAGGACTCAGCCGCCCCCCCCGGCGCCCATGTCATTGGATTTGATTGACAGCAGCGGGAGCCAATGGCTGCACTGCTATCAATCTATCCAATCAAGAGCAGAGACAACGGGCAGAGAGAAAGAGCGTGTCTCCGCCGAGGGGAACGAACGGGCTCAGGTGAGTAAAACGGGGGCTAGGGGGCCGGTAAGTGTCAGAAGTTTTTTCACCTTAATGCATAGGATTTTACAACCCCTTTAACCACCTGATTACTTTGCACTTAAACCCCCCTCGTGACCAGACCAATTTTCAGCTTTCAGTGCTCTCACACTTTTGAATGACAATTACTCAGTCATGCAACACTGTACTCAAATGATTTTTTTGTCCTTTTTTTTCCCACAAACAGAGCTTTCTTTTGGTGGTATTTGATCACCTCTGGGCTTTTTATTTTTTTGCGCTATAAATGAAAAAAGACCGAAAATTTAGAAAAAAAAAATGAATTTTTCTTTGTTTCTGTGATAAAATTTTGCAAATTTGAAATTTTTCTTCATAAATTTTGGCCACAATTTATACTGCTACATATCTTTGGTAAAAATAACCCAAATTTGTGGATATTATGTGGTCTGTGTGAAAGTTATAGAGTCTACAAGCTATGGTGCAAATCATAAAAAAAAGATTATGTCTGATGTACTGAGGCTTATCTCATTTCTTGAGACCCTAACAAGCCAGGAGAGTATAAATGCCCCCCAAATGACCCCTTTTTGGAAAGTAGACATTCCAGGGTATTTAGTAAGGGGCATGGTGAGTTATTTGAAGTTGTCATTTTTTTCCCACAATTCTTTGCAAAATTAAGATTTTATTTAATTTTATTTTTTTTTCACAAAATTGTCATTGTAATAGCTTATTTCTCTCACATGGAATGTGCATACCACAAATCACACCCCAAAATACATTCTGCCGCTCCTCCTGAGTATTACGATACCACATGTGTGAGACTTTTTCACTACCTGGCCACATACAGTGGCCCAACATGAAGGGAGCACCATCAGGTGTTCTAGGAGCATAAATCACACATTTCATTTCTCAACCACCTATTACATTTTTGAAGGCTCTGGAGCACCAGGACAATGGAAACGCCCATAAAATGACCCCATTTTGGAAAGCTAACACCCCAACGTATAATCTATGAGGCATAATGAGTCTTTTAAACGGTTCATTTTTTTCCAGAAGTTTTGGGAAAATGTGGAAAAAAATAAAAACGCATTTTTTTTTTACACAAAGTTGTCAGATTATAAGATATTTCCAACACATAGCATTTACATAGCAAAAATAACACCCCAAAATACATTCTGCTACTCCTCCTGAGTATAACGATACCACATGTGTGAGACTTTTATACAGCTTGACCACATACAAAGGCTTAACATTGAAGTATCACCTTCAGGCATTCTAGGAGCATAAATCGCACATTTCATTTCTCAACCACCTATTACACTTTTGAAGGCCCTGGAGCACCAGGACAATGGAAACGCCCATAAAATGACCCCATTTTGGAAAGCTAACACCCCAATGTATAATCTATGAGGCATAATGAGTCTTTTGAACGGTTCATTTTTTTCCAGAAGTTTTGGAATATGTGGAAAAAAATAAAAACGCATTTTTTTTTACACAAAGTTGTCGGTTTATAAGATATTTCCAACACATAGCATTTACATAGCAAAAATAACACCCCAAAATACATTCTGCTACTCCTCCTGAGTATAACGATACCACATGTGTGAGACTTTTATACAGCTTGACCACATACAAAGGCTTAACATTGAAGTATCACCTTCAGGCATTCTAGGAGCATAAATCGCACATTTCATTTCTCAACCACCTATTACACTTTTGAAGGCCCTGGAGCACCAGGACAATGGAAACGCCCATAAAATGACCCCATTTTGGAAAGCTAACACCCCAACGTATAATCTATGAGGCATAATGAGTCTTTTGAACGGTTCATTTTTTTCCAGAAGTTTTGGGAAAATGTGGAAAAAAATAAAAAACGCATTTTTTTTTTTACACAAAGTTGTCGGTTTATAAGATATTTCCAACACATAGCATTTACATAGCAAAAATAACACCCCAAAATGCATTCTGCTACTCCTCCTGAGTATGGCGATACCACATGTGTGAGACTTTCACACAGCCTGGCCACATGCAGAGGCCCAACATGCAAGGAACACTGTCAGGTGTTAAAGGGACACATAGCATGCACATACCAAGAATTACACCCCAAAATACATTATGCTGAGAAAAGGGTAAACAAAAACTTACCTGTGGTTGTAGTAGCGCAGTTGTCCACAGGAGGATAGCACTGGTCCAGGCAGCAGGCAGGGACTTGGTCAGCAACAGCGAACACAATTTTTCAGGCAGCAGGCAGGGATACTGTTCATATACAGTCCAGGGTCAGTGCAGAGATATTGTCAGCAGTGCCAAAAATATTGGTCCTGGTAGTAGGCAGGTCCATGTGGTGTGGTTAGTGCGACAGACAGAGGCATGGCGGCAGTAAGTCCTACAGGCAGCAGGCAGTGCAGGTAGGGCCTCGTTCAGGACAGAAGGGGGACAGGGGTAGAGGCTTCTCCCACCCAAATCTCTTTGAAGCCTCCGAGCCTCCAGACCCTAATCTAGGATTGAGAAAACAAAAAAATTGTTTTCTTCATCCAGAAAAAACATTTCTGGAGCCCCTCACATATGTGAGACCCCTGTGTTGAATCCCACTAGTCCAGTAGCAGGGTACAAGATCAGTCCAAGAGGCAGGCAAATATCATGGTCAAACAGTCCAAGGTCAGTTCCAGATCAGGCAGAGGTAGGTACAGAATCGTTAGGCAGAAGCATGGTCGTATAACAAGCCAGGGTCAGTTCCAGATCAGGCAGAGGTAGGTACAGAATCGTTAGGCAGAAGCATGGTCGTATAACAAGCCAGGGTCAGTTCCAGATCAGGCAGAGGTAGGTACAGAATCGGCAGGCAGAAGCATGGTCGTATAACAAGCCAGGGTCATTTACAGAGCAGGCAGTGGCATAAGGGGTGTGACGGTGTGTAAAGGGAGGAACTAAAAATTTACTGAAGAATGGTAACGGCGAAAACAGTCACCTATGCAGAGGCCTGGTTGGGAAGGACATTCTGCACAATAGTAAGATGTGTCTCTTCTGACTCCTGCTTTGGTACACACCTTACATCTTTTTTGACTTCTTTGTCCTGTTGGTTTGGGAGGGATCTTATCAGGAAAGTGGCGCTCGGAGAGTCGACTAACAACATCTGATCTGATATTTACTGGTGGGCCGTTTGGGAATTTAAGGGCGGTGAAAACTTCCTCCTGGTAGCCATAGAAGCGTTTGGGGTTTTGGGTGGATTTGCGGTAAAGTACAAATGTATTGTATAAGGCCAATTGAAAAAGATAGATGGCAACTTTTTTGTACCAGTAGCATGTCCTTCTTATGGCAAGGTACGGTTGCATCATTTGATCGTTATAGTCGACTCCCCCCATGAACAAATTGTAGTCGTAGATGCATTTTGGTTTGTTTATGGGGCCACTCCTTCTGGGGATCTCCACGAACGTATCGTTGTGGATAGAAGACAACATGTATACATCCCTTCTGTCCCTCCACTTCACTGCCAGAATCTCCTTATTCCGCAAACTTGCCGCTTCTCCTTTTCTCAAAGTCTTGTTCACAAGACTTTGAGGAAAGCCCTTCCGATTTTTCTTTACAGTGCCACATGCTGGCTTCTTCATCCGGTGGAGGTTGTGGAACAGGGGCAGGGATGTGTAGAAGTTATCTACATACAGGTGGTATCCTTTATCCAGTAGGGGGTAGGCAAGGTCCCAAACAACTTTCCCGCCGCATCCTAAGTAATCCGGGCAATTAGGGGGCTGCAGCTGGGTGTCCTTCCCTTCGTACACTATAAATGAATATGTGTACCCTGTGGCTCGTTCACACAATTTGTATAACTTCACCCCGTAGCGGGCCCTTTTGCTGGGGATATATTGCTTAATTTTAAGCCTGCCGCAAAATTTTATGAGGGACTCATCCACACATATATGTTGGTCCGGGGTAAAAAGCTGGGAGAATGCTTGGGAAAATGTATTTATAAGTGGCCGAATTTTGTAAAGTCTGTCGTATTTTGGGTCATTTCGGGGAGGGCACTGGGAATTGTCACTGAAATGTAGGAACCTCATTATCATTTGATACCTGGATCTGGACATTACAGCGGAGTAGAGCGGCATGTGGTGGAGGGGGTTGGTTGACCAATAGGTACGCACTTGATTTTTTTTGTCGAGTCCCATATTGAGTGTGAGGCCTAAAAAAAGCTTGAACTCCTCCACCGTTAGGTCTCTCCATTCATAGGGACGGGCATAATATGAAGTTGGGTTTTTCAAAATAAATTGTTGGGCATAAAGATTACACTGGGCCACGATTGATCCTAACAAATCCTCCGTAAAAATGAAATGAAAAAAATCGATTGGGCTAAAATTCTCCGTGTCCACCTGGACTCCTGGCTGGGCAGTGAAAGGGGGAATGTTGGCTTCTCCTGAATTAGGAGGAAGCCACAAAGGGTACTGAAGGGCATAGGGAAGGCTGGATCGGGTCCTAACCCTTTGGGGCTGAGGTGACACCCCACTGGTACTTGGACTTTGCACTGCGGTGCTGGTAGATGGCACTGCGGTGCTGGTAGATGGCACTGCGGTGCTGGTAGATGGCACGGCGGTGCTGGTAGATGGCACGGCGGTGCTGGTAGATGGCACTGCGGTGCTGGTAGGTGGCACTGCGGTGCTGGTAGATGGCACTGCACTGCTGGTGGATGCCACTGCCTCACTAGAACGCCTTCGTTTGGCGGGCCGAGCAACTTCATCCTCTGAGTAGTCACTCAGTGTTTCGCTACTGAGGACTGGATCATAATTCGGGTCAGATTTGGAACCGGAATTGGAAATGGAATCCGACATAGAGAGCTCCCCGTAGCTCTCGTCGGGCGTGGAAAGAATTTGGTATGCCTCCTCGGCGGAATAAGATCTTTTAGACATTTTTGCAGCGCAGATGTGATCTGATGAGGCGGCACAGGTGGGCACAGATAGGCACTAATGAGGTGGCACAGGTGGGCACAGATTTGTACTAATGAGGCGGCACAGGTGGGCACAGATATGCACTGATGCGGTGGCACAGGTGGGCACTGATAGGCACTGATGAGTCGGCACAGATGTGCACTGATTGATTGCACAGATGTGTACTGAGTACTGATTGCACAGATGGACACTGTTGGGCACTGTTGTGGCACAGATGGGCACAGTTGAGGTGGCACAGATGGGCACAGTTGAGGTGGCACAGATGGGCACAGATCGAGGTGGCACAGATGGGCACTGATCGATGTGGCACAGATGGGCACTGATCGATGTGGCACAGATGGGCACTGATGAGGGGCACTGATGGGCACTGATTGGTACAGATGGGCACTGATGAGGTGGCACTGATGTGGTGGCACCGATGGGCACTGATGAGGTGGCACAGATGAAGTGGCACAGATGCGCACTGATCTCAAGCTGCAGGCGGGCACAGGCGGGCACAGGCGGGCACAGGCAGGCACAGATGCACACAGCTGGGCACAGATTGCACTAGCTGTGTGTACCAATAGGGACTGTGGGCACTTTTTGGGCACTTTTTGGGCACTTTTTGTTTTTTTATTCAGGGATTTCACTCACTGATGGTTATGGCACTGAGATGGCTTCTCTCTCCTCACTCGCTGTCTCGGTGTGAGGAGAGAGAAAGCCGGCAATGAGAGATGATCTCATATGTTTACATTTGAGATCATCTCTCATTGGAAGAGGCGATCGCGCTGTAAACGGCCGCTGTGATTGGCCGTTTACAGCGATCTGTGATTGGCTGTGTCCAGGGGACACGGCCAACACAGATTTTCCCCGCTGCGCGCTCACGAGAGCGCGCGGGGAGCCAGGGAAGGGGACGACGTCAATAGACGTAGTCCCGGCATATGAGATCCGCGCTGATGCCGTCAATCGGCTATAGCGCGGATCTCAGCTGGTTAATGGAACAAACTGAAGTTAGAAGCTGTTTGGTTACCATGCTGAACCAGATTCTGTGTCCACCAGTTTTTGTAAATCTCCCCCGCTGTGTAAGGAAAAGTAATTTTTAATAACATTCAGTTACAATAGGGCTTGTATACCAGTTATACTGTATATGTTATATTAACCACTTGACATCCGGCCATAGCCGAATGACGGCTTCGGCGCGGATGTCAATTCCTGGGGAGGCGCCATATGACGTCCTCCCCTTTCCTCGCTCCCTGTGCGCGTTCACGAGGGCGCAGCGGGGAAATTCTGTGTTGGCCGTGTCCCTTCGATCACAGATCGCTGTAAACGGCCAATCACAGTGGCCGTTTACAGCGCGATCGCCCTGGCCAATGAGCGATAATCTCAAATGTAAACATATGAGATCATATCTCATTGCCAGCTCTCTCTCCTCACACAGAGACAGCGTGTGAGGAGAGAGAGGATCTGTGATAGCGATCTGACTGTAAGTTCACACACACACACATTACAGTGCCCAATCCTTACAGTGCCTCATCAGTGCAGTACCCCATCTGTGCTAATCAGTGCCCACCTGTGCCGATCAGTGTCCATCTGCACATCTTCACAATCAGTGCCCACCTGTGCCACCTCAGCCAACTCATCAGTGACCACCTGTGCCAATCAGTGCCCATCTGTGCCGCCTCATCAGTGCACATCTGTGCCGCTCATCAGTGCCCATCTATGCCACCTCATCAGTGCCCATCTGTGCCGCCCCATCTGTGCCACCTCATCAGTGCACATCTGTTCCGCCTCATCAGTGCACATCTGTTCCGCCTCATCAGTGCTCACTTGTGCCGCCTCATCAGTACCCACCTGTGCCACCTCATCAGTGTCCACCTGTGCCAATCAGTGCCCACCTGTGCCGCCTCATCATATACAAGTAAAAAAAAATAAAAAATAAAAAAAAAAAATTGTATTAAATGCTGTTTATTCATAAAAAAAAAAAGAAAGTGAAATCTTTTTTTTTTGGGGCATGCATTTTTTTCCCTTGCTAGTATTGCCGGCATGATGCTTAGGTCGCAATCTTTTCTTGCAGACTGCTGTGTTCATATTTTGACGCTCTTCGTCCAGAGATTATGGACAAATCACCGCCTTTAAGTGGCCAGCCCTTACGCACTAGGTATGTGCTGGTAAGGGAGGGGTGGAGGTACAACTGCATTTTTTATTTGCATTCTGATGCCTATGTTTTCCCCTCCCCCTGTGTGTTTTTTGCTTAGCCCTTTCAGATTGGATTCGCAGGACAGGGACCTTGCCAGGCCACAACAAAAACAATCGTCCAGATCCAGGCGGAACTCTCCGCATGGGTCTCACCACCAAAGGAGAAGTTCACATTCCTCCTCCAGACACCGCTCCCACCACCATGATGATCGCTCTGATCGCAGAGCATGCTGGGGATGCAAGACTCGAGTCCCGGAAGGCAAATCATTGTGTGACAGATGTTTCGCCAAGGCGGTTGGGGAAAAAGACACAGAAAACCAGCGCATGGAATCCCTGGTAAAGCGTGTTGTGCAGCAGTCGCTTAAGGACATGGAGGTCCCTCGCATGTTAAGTCAATCTACGGCTGCGTCTGGTCCCCAGTCTGACGAACCCCGGGATGATCCGGGCACGTCCCAGCCCTACGAGGCTTCTGGTGAGTCCTCTGGAGAGGAATTTCCAGGCGATGAGGAGATCGGGGGCTTTGACTTCGCCATGGTCTCGCCACTAATTAAGGCAATTGAGGAGGCCCTCAAGTGGGAAGAAGCATCCACCCCCCCCAGCTAAGCAGAAGAAATTCTTCAAGCAGCTGGGTAAAGAACGGCCGAACTTCCCTCTACTTACTGAACTAAAAGATGTTATAGAAGAGGAGTGGAGCAAGGTGGATAGGAAATCCTCCATGACCAACAAGACTTCCAGGCTATACCCCTTTAAAATGGAAGAGGTGAAGCATCTAGAGAACGCTCCGCTTGTGGACGCAGCGTTGATGCGCTTGGCTAAGCACGTTACTCTCCCGATGGAAGACTCTGTGTCCTTTAAGGATGGTCTGGAGAGGAAGATCGACCAAGATCTCAAGAGGATCTATGGTCTTGCTGGAATGGCCTGTAAACCTGCCTTAGCCCTAGAGGCTATGTCCAAGGCCATGGAGGCTTGGACTGAAAATGTGGACTCCTTCCTGAATGGTGTGTCGGTAGAATTTACCAGGAGTTCAGCAGCGGCAGAACTAAAGCTCGCAGCGGTCTTCCTGGGGGAGGCATCCATTGACCTGATCCGTCTGCTAGCACGCATTATGCTGTCCTCAGTCACGGCTAAGCGCGCATTGTGGCTACGTCCCTGGCTCGCCGATCCTGTTTCCAAACAAGCCTGGTGCAAAATCCCCTTTGAGGGATCTACGTTATTCGGTAACAAGCTGGATGATGCCATAACGCGTGCGACAGGCGGTAAGTCGGGCTTCCTTCCCCAGGACAGAAGACTGCTCGGGCGGAAGAAGCCCCAGTTTAAAAGGCGCAGTCCAGAGCGCTCAAGAGATGCACGCTCCTACAAGCCTGGGAGGGACTTCAGGAGGAATTGGAGCAGAGGGCAGAGTTCCTTTCGTAAGTCCGTCAAGAACCAGTCGTCTGGTGGACGTGAGCCACCCAAGTCCTTCTGAGATTGCGCCCGCTCAGGCGGGTCGGGTGGGGGCCCGTCTATCCCTCTTCCGACACGTCTGGGTGGCCTCGATCTCAGACTATTGGGTCGTCAAGACGGTCTCGTCGGGTCACAGATGGACCTTCTCCAGTGTTCCTCCTCCCAGGTTCATGTCCACCCTACTTCCTCATTCGGAAGAACAGAGACAAGTTCTACTGTCATACGTGGAGCTGTTAAAGGCTCAGGGCGCAGTAGTCCGGGTACCAGAGGAAGAACAGTTTCAAGGAATCTACTCCCCCCTCTTCTTGGTGCAGAAGAAAAGTAGATCTTGGCGCCCGGTGATAGATCTAACATATCTAAATCGGTTTATAGAGTACGGAAAATTCAAGATGGAAACCCTCCTAACCATACAGCGAGCCATCCAACCAGGGGATTGGATGGTCTCGATCGACTTAAAGGAAGCTTACTTTCACGTCCCGATATGTCACGTACCTGGTGGTGCGAGCCCGAAATTGCAGAGGAGAGACCTCCCTTGCGTCTCCCACTCCTGGTTCCCTGGTGTGGGGACAGGAGACCCAGGAGTGAGGAGGAGCACGGGTGCCTGGCAGGATCAACAGACCGGTAGAGTGACCAAGTCAACTTAGCGGACACGGTGGAGGCCTGGACAGCAGGGAAGGCTGGATACAGACTGAAGAGCTGGACCACTGGTAAACAGGTTAGCAGAGCTGACAGGAACTGGACGGGCAGCTTAGCAGACTGGTTAGCAGAGTAGGCCGGAACCGAACAGGTAAGCAGGCTCACAGGTAAACAGGATAGCAGAGCTGGCTGGATCTGGACAAACAGCTTAGCAGACTGGTCAGCAGAGTAGACTGGAACTGAACAGGTAAGCAGGCTCACAGGTAAACAGGATAGCAGAGCTGGCTGGATCTGGACAAACAGCTTAGCAGACTGGTCAGCAGAGTAGACTGGAACTGAACAGGTAAGCAGGCTCACAGGTAAACCGGATAGCAGAGCTGGCTGGATCTGGACAAACAGCTTAGCAGACTGGTCAGCAGAGTAGACTGGAACTGAACAGGTAAGCAGGCTCACAGGTAAACCGGATAGCAGAGCTGGCTGGATCTGGACAAACAGCTTAGCAGACTGGTCAGCAGAGTAGACTGGAACTGAACAGGTAAGCAGGCTCACAGGTAAACCGGATAGCAGAGCTGGCTGGATCTGGACAAACAGCTTAGCAGACTGGTCAGCAGAGTAGACTGGAACTGAACAGGTAAGCAGGCTCACAGGTAAACAGGATAGCAGAGCTGGCTGGATCTGGACAAACAGCTTAGCAGACTGGTCAGCAGAGTAGACTGGAACTGAACAGGTAAGCAGGCTCACAGGTAAACAGGATAGCAGAGCTGGCTGGATCTGGACAAACAGCTTAGCAGACTGGTCAGCAGAGTAGACTGGAACTGAACAGGTAAGCAGGCTCACAGGTAAACCGGATAGCAGAGCTGGCTGGATCTGGACAAACAGCTTAGCAGACTGGTCAGCAGAGTAGACTGGAACTGAACAGGTAAGCAGGCTCACAGGTAAACCGGATAGCAGAGCTGGCTGGATCTGGACAAACAGCTTAGCAGACTGGTCAGCAGAGTAGACTGGAACTGAACAGGTAAGCAGGCTCACAGGTAAACCGGATAGCAGAGCTGGCTGGATCTGGACAAACAGCTTAGCAGACTGGTCAGCAGAGTAGACTGGAACTGAACAGGTAAGCAGGCTCACAGGTAAACCGGATAGCAGAGCTGGCTGGATCTGGACAAACAGCTTAGCAGACTGGTCAGCAGAGTAGGTAGGATCTGTGCAGATGATCAGACTGGGAACAGGAAACAGAACCACTGAATGGGCTGGAGCAATGCAGGTGGTCAGGTTCGTTACAGGGATCAGACTGCAGACTGGACAGGGACCATGCAGATAATCAGAGTTCATCAGGTCAGGAATCAAACTGGTGTTGAGGTACAATGGATGAGGCAGAAGGATGGTCACAACAAGCCGGGGTCGGGTACAGGCAGATAGCTGGGTAGTCACAGGTAAGCCGGGTCAATAGGACAGATAAATCAGGATCAGATAACACACACCACAACGCTGTAGAGCAGACAGCAAAGGGCATCTGCTCAGGTCAAGTTTAAATAGGCTGGCTGGCGCTAACTAGAGCGCGCGCCCGTCTCCCTGTGCACGGCTGCACGCGTGCACGCGCCCGGGCGCGCATGCGCATGCGCAATGGAATCTGAGGGCCGGGACGGCCCAGGTTTAGGTTTCTGGCAGGATCTTCATGACATTGCCCCCCTCCTAGGGGCAACCTCCGGGTGCCCCTCTGGGCAAATCTCTCAGGATGGGCTCTCTTAAAGGCTTGAACTAGACTCTTAGCGTGGATATTGCACTCGGGCTCCCAGGAATTTTCTTCAGGGCCATAGCCCTTCCATTTAATCAGGAACTGATTCTGATTTCTCCTTCTCCTAACATTTAGGATGGCCTCCACTTCATATTCCTCCTCGCCATCTATCAGGACTGGATCCGGGGGTACTGTTCTCCTGTTGGGAAAAGGGTTAGGAGTGGAGGGTTTCAGCAGGGAAACATGGAAGACCGGGTGGACCTTGAGGGAGTCTGGGAGTTCCAATTCATAGGCTACTTCATTTATCTTCCGTTTAACTGGAAAGGGACCTAAGAACTTCGGGCCCAGTTTCTTCGAGGGACAAGCCATCCTTAGATTTAAGGTAGAAAGCCATACTGTGTCACCTGGTGCCAGTACCAACTCTCCGCGCCTCTTTCGGTCAAAAACTGTTTTATTATGTTCCTGGGTCCGGGCCATGGTGTCCTGCAGGAGTTGGTTATTGGAAGCAAAGAAGTCAATCTTTTTCTGAACTGCGGGCACAGTACATTCAGGAAGAGAATTGGGCAAGAACGAAGGGTGAAAGCCATAATTGGCGAAGAAGGGCGTCTGTTGGGTGGCAGAGTGGATGGCATTGTTATATGCAAATTCGGCAACTGGTAACAGGGAGATCCAATCGTCCTGGGTAAAGGAGGAGAAGCACCGTAGATATTGTTCCAAGGTCTGGTTGGTCCTCTCGGTTTGCCCATTGGTTTGAGTGTGATAGGCGGATGAAAATGATAGTTCAATATTGAGGGCCTTACAGAGCGATTTCCAGAACCGAGAGGTAAATTGTACCCCTCGGTCGGACACTATGTTGGCCGGTACCCCATGGAGTCTGATGACTTCTCGGATAAACACCTGTGCGGTTTCTGAAGCAGAAGGGGTGCCCTTCATAGGAACAAAGTGTGCCATCTTTGACAGGCGATCAACTATTACAAAGATCGTAGTGTGGTCTTCTGCTGGGGGCAGTTCCACGATGAAGTCAATGGACAGCATCTTCCAGGGACGGTCTGGGACTGGCAACGGCTTGAGTAGACCCCAGGCTTTGGTCCTGTAACTCTTGCTCCGTATACATACAGTGCATGTCTCTACGAACTTCCTGCAGTCTTCTCTTAGCTGAGGCCACCAGAAGGTACGTTGTACCAATTCAGTAGTTTTAGTGACACCAAAGTGTCCGGCAAGTCTATGGTCATGGCATAATTCCAGAATGGTTACCCGCAGACCCTCGGGAATGAAAATTTTATCCTCATGCCACAGTAGACCATCCTTGGCCTGCAACCCAGGTCCAGGAGTGGGTATGAGGCCACTGGAAGCCCGCCTGAGCTGGGACAGCAAGTCTTCCTGTAGCAGAAGGAAATTTCCAGGGGCAAGGATAGTGTCTGGAGGGGAACCATCCTGGGATTTGTGGTACATACGAGACAAAGCGTCCGGCTTCGCGTTCTTGGAACCCGGACGATAGGTCACGTGAAAAGTAAAACGAGAGAAAAATAAGGCCCATCGGGCCTGTCTAGGTTTCAACCTCTTGGCAGTCTTCAGGTACTCTAGGTTCTTGTGATCCGTGAAGATCAAGATTGGGTGAGTAGCCCCCTCCAGCAGGTAGCGCCATTCCTCAAGGGCGGTTTTTATTGCCAATAACTCCCGATCTCCCACATCGTAGTTCTTCTCGGCTGGGGATAGCTTTCGTGAGAAGAATGCCACGGGGTGCAGCAGGGCCTTGATGCCCTGTCTCTGGGACAGAATTGCTCCTACAGCTATCTCAGAGGCGTCCACTTCCAAAACGAAGGGTAGTGAAGGGTCCGGATGCTTCAGGATAGGAGCTGAGGTAAAGAGCCCTTTGAGGGCCTCAAAGGCCCCCTGGGCTTCGGGAGACCAATGGAAGCGGGTACCTTGTTTGGTGAGCTGTGTAATGGGTGCCACTATGGCCGAGAATCCTCTAATGAATTTGCGATAAAAATTGGCGAAGCCAATAAATCGCTGGATACCCTTCTTATCTGCGGGAATAGGCCAGTCCAGGATGGCTGTGATCTTCTGGGGGTCCATCCGAATGCCCCTACTGGAGATGATCAAGCCCAAGAAGGGTATGCTTTCCACTTCGAAGAGGCACTTTTCGGCCTTGGCATAGAGGCCATGTTGCCGGAGGCGACCCAGAACACTTTTGACATGTCCACGATGCAACTCTAGGGAGGAAGAGAAAATTAGTATGTCATCAAGATAAACAACAGCAAAAACATCAAGAAAGTCCCGAAGCACATCATTAATGAAGGACTGGAAAGTAGCGGGGGCGTTACAGAGTCCGAAGGGCATCACCAGGTACTCAAAGTGCCCAAACCGGGACCGAAACGCCGTCTTCCATTCATCCCCATCCTTTATGCGAACTAAATTGTATGCCCCTCTGAGGTCCAGTTTAGAAAAAATGGAGGCCGTGCCAAGCCTCTGAAACAGTTCTGGAACCAAGGGAAGAGGGTAGCGGTTTTTGACAGTGACCTCGTTTAGGGCACGATAGTCCACACAGGGTCTGAGGGAATGGTCCTTTTTTTCTACAAAGAATATTCCCGCACCTGCAGGAGATGTGGACGGGCGGATAAAACCTTTTTTTAAGTTATCGTCAATGTAGTCCTTCAGTTTCCCCTGCTCCACCTCTGTTAGGGGAAAAACCCTGCCGAAGGGAATCTTGGCCCCGGGAAGAAGTTCAATGGGACAGTCATAAGGCCTGTGGGGTGGCAACACATCTGCCTTTTGTTTGCTGAACACATCCAGGTAGGCATGGTAGGCTTTGGGGATAGACTGACGTAGACCTGCCTCAGTTTCCAGGCAGAGCAGGGCAGAGGGTCCTGCAGAAACCATGGAGCCGCAGGACCTTTGGCAATAGGGAGAGGAAAAGGCCACTTCTCCTGTGGCCCAGTTTATAGCTGGATTATGTGCTTGCAGCCAGGGAATACCCAAAATGACCGGAAACAAGGGAGAAGAAATTATGTCCAGCCGTAAAAGTTCCTGGTGTGATTCAGAGATCACTGTGTGCAATGGGGCAGTCTCCTGGGTTACCGGGCCAGACTTAATGGTGGATCCATCTGCCAGATGGACGGACAATCCCTGTTCCCTCGGAAGAAGAGGAATCTGATGCCGGGCAGCAAAAACAGAGTCCATGAAGCAACTACAGGCCCCAGAATCAATGATGGCGGTGGTCCGCAGGGTCCTTCCTGGGAGCTGGAAGGAGACAGAAAGGGCAAGATGAGCCGAAACCCCGGTCACTGGATCAACATAACTGGAAAGAATAGTGGGAAACTTACGGAGTTTAGCCGGGCAATTTCGGACATAGTGACCTGGCTCTCCGCAGTACAGGCACAGATTGTTGCTGCGGCGTCTCTGACGTTCTGCTGGGGTGAGAGAAGGCCGCAGGAGTCCTAGCTGCATGGGTTCCGATGCCGTGGAGGTATGATCAGGTTTGGCAGAGGAAGTAGAGCGGAAATGGCTTGGGGCCCTGGGGAGCATCCAGGTAGGTCTTGGGGACCCCAAGGTGCGTTCGGCCCTACGCTCCCGTAGACGCCGATCGATCTGGATACTTAAGTCTATGAGGGAGTTCAGGGTCTGAGGAACCCCTACCCTGGCGAGCTCGTCCTTGAGCGCGTCTGAGAGGCCCATGCGGAATTGGTGACGAAGAGCAGCGTCGTTCCAGTCAGTGTCGGCACCCCAACGCCTGAACTCAGCCACATAGTCCTCTGCTGGTCGCCGACCCTGTTGAAGGGAACGTAGGGCGGCTTCCGCAGTGGTTGAGAGTTGGGGGTCCTCATATAACTGCGCCATGGCGTCAAAAAAGGTGGTGAGACTGGCCAATGCTGCATCCTTCTGTTCCACGAGACGGTGGGCCCAGATTTGGGGATCCCCAGTCAGTAGGGCAACCACAAAGCCCACCTTGGTGGTCTCTAAAGAGAAGGTCCTAGGTTGTAGAGCAAAATGGAGTTCGCAAGAATTGCGGAAAGTCCTGAAACTACCACGGGCACCTGAAAACTTCTCTGGAGTGGGGACCTTAGGCTCAGGTGGTAGCATCACTATAGTTTGGGCAGGTGCAGGCCCCGTTGGGGGTGTTGCCGGGTGTGAGGTTTCTTGGGTACTGGTAGAACCGGACAGGGCCAGTACCCATTCCTCCAGCTGGGTATACCCCTGTTGGAGATTCTTCACCGCCTCGGTCAGTCCTGCCAGGTGTTGGCATAACCCCTCCATGGCGGGGGCTCCCTGCTCGGGCTCAGACATGGCTGTCTGCTACTGTCACGTACCTGGTGGTGCGAGCCCGAAATTGCAGAGAGAGACCTCCCTTGCGTCTCCCACTCCTGGTTCCCTGGTGTGGGGACAGGAGACCCAGGAGTGAGGAGGAGCATGGGTGCCTGGCAGGATCAACAGACCGGTAGAGTGACCAAGTCAACTTAGCGGACACGGTGGAGGCCTGGACAGCAGGGAAGGCTGGATACAGACTGAAGAGCTGGACCACTGGTAAACAGGTTAGCAGAGCTGACAGGAACTGGACGGGCAGCTTAGCAGACTGGTTAGCAGAGTAGGCCGGAACCGAACAGGTAAGCAGGCTCACAGGTAAACAGGATAGCAGAGCTGGCTGGATCTGACAAACAGCTTAGCAGACTGGTCAGCAGAGTAGACTGGAACTGAACAGGTAAGCAGGCTCACAGGTAAACAGGATAGCGGAGCTGGCTGGATCTGGACAAACAGCTCAGCAGACTGGTCAGCAGAGTAGACTGGAACTGAACAGGTAAGCAGGCTCACAGGTAAACCGGATAGCAGAGCTGTCTGGATCTGGACATTCAGCTTAGCAGACTGGTCAGCAGAGTAGACTGGAACTGAACAGGTAAGCAGGCTCACAGGTAAACCGGATAGCAGAGCTGGCTGGATCTGGACAAACAGCTTAGCAGACTGGTCCGCAGAGTAGACTGGAACTGAACAGGTAAGCAGGCTCACAGGTAAACCGGATAGCAGAGCTGGCTGGATCTGGACAAACAGCTTAGCAGACAGGAACTGAACAGGTAAGCAGGCTCACAGGTAAACCGGATAGCAGAGCTGGCTGGATCTGGACAAACAGCTTAGCAGACTGGTCAGCAGAGTAGACTGGAACTGAACAGGTAAGCAGGCTCACAGGTAAACCGGATAGCAGAGCTGGCGTGATCTGGACAAACAGCTTAGCAGACTGGTCAGCAGAGTAGACTGGAACTGAACAGGTAAGCAGGCTCACAGGTAAACCGGATAGCAGAGCTGGCTGGATCTGGACAAACAGCTTAGCAGACTGGTCAGCAGAGTAGACTGGAACTGAACAGGTAAGCAGGCTCACAGGTAAACCGGATAGCAGAGCTGGCTGGATCTGGACAAACAGCTTAGCAGACTGGTCAGCAGAGTAGACTGGAACTGAACAGGTAAGCAGGCTCACAGGTAAACCGGATAGCAGAGCTGGCTGGATCTGGACAAACAGCTTAGCAGACTGGTCAGCAGAGGAGACTGGAACTGAACAGGTAAGCAGGCTCACAGGTAACCCGGATAGCAGAGCTGGCTGGATCTGGACAAACAGCTTAGCAGACTGGTCAGCAGAGTAGACTGGAACTGAACAGGTAAGCAGGCTCACAGGTAAACCGGATAGCAGAGCTGGCTGGATCTGGACAAACAGCTTAGCAGACTGGTCAGCAGAGTAGGTAGGATCTGTGCAGATGATCAGACTGGGAACAGGAAACAGAACCACTGAATGGGCTGGAGCAATGCAGGTGGTCAGGTTCGTTACAGGGATCAGACTGCAGACTGGACAGGGACCATGCAGATAATCAGAGTTCATCAGGTCAGGAATCAAACTGGTGTTGAGGTACAATGGATGAGGCAGAAGGATGGTCACAACAAGCCGGGGTCGGGTACAGGCAGATAGCTGGGTAGTCACAGGTAAGCCGGGTCAATAGGACAGATAAATCAGGATCAGATTACACACACCACAACGCTGTAGAGCAGACAGCAAAGGGCATCTGCTCAGGTCAAGTTTAAATAGGCTGGCTGGCGCTAACTAGAGCGCGCGCCCGTCTCCCTGTGCACGGCTGCACACGTGCACGCGCCCGGGCGCGCATGCGCATGCGCAATGGAATCTGAGGGCCGGGACGGCCCGGGTTTAGGTTTCTGGCAGGATCTTCATGACACAATCTCTCCCATCTCTTGGGTGACGGTCACGACCGATGCAAGTGGGACCGGCTGGGGGGCTCTCTGCGGATCGAACCTTGCACAGGGCAAATGGGATGCAGGTCTCCCTGTTCCGGGGTCAAAGTTTTGGAACTCCGAGCAGCTTGGTGCGCTCTCCAGCACTTCTCCCACCTCTTGAAGGGGAAATCAGTGTTGTTACGGATGGACAACACCACAGCTGTCTCCTACGTGAAGAGGCAAGGGGGCACTCGGAGCTCTACTCTTCTCCGGGAAGTGGAACCCATTCTATCATGGGCGCAGAAGAACCTGGTGAATATCTCTGCAGTTTTTGTCCCAGGGGTTCAGAACACGCAAGCAGACTTCCTGTCACGCACCCAGTTGGACAACAACGAGTGGTCCCTCCACGTTCAGTCCTTCGAGTGGATCCTATCACTGGGGGTCAATCCCGAGGTAGACCTATTCGCCTCTCCCTGCAATTTCAAAATAGAGAAGTTCTACACGCGGAATCGCTGCAGCCAGGCCTTAGGGACAGATGCCCTAACGGACCAATGCTTATGCCTTCCCTCCACTTCCATTAATTCTCAGGTTCCTTCAGAGGCTCCAGACAGAAGCAGTAGAGGTAGTGACAATAGCTTCTTACTGGCCCAACAGGCCTTGGTTTCCTCTCTTAGTCCAGCTCAGTGTGCGGAAGCCGATGCCTCTCCCTCTCAGGCCGGACCTTCTTTCTCAGGGTGCGGTACTGCACCCTTGTCCGGCAGTACTGAAACTGATGGTCTGGTTCTTGAGAGGAAGAGGCTAGAGTCTATCGGATGTGCTTCAAGTGTAATTTCTACCTTATTGAGCTCCAGGAGATCAAGTACGAACAAGGTCTATGGCAAAATCTGGTCCAAGTTTGTAAACTTTTGCTCATCCACAGATAGATCCTTTGAACATCCAGGAGTCCAGGACATCCTCGGGTTCTTACAAACTGGCCTTGACCTTCCTTTGTCCATAGGTTCCCTCAGGGTGCAAGTTTCAGCCTTATCAGCCTTCTCTGGTACCTCCTGGGCAGTCCATCCATTGATTCGTCAATTTTTTCGGGGGGCCTCAAGACTCAAGCCCCAAATGAAGTCTAGATTCCCCAAATGGGATCTTCCACTTGTCCTTCACTCAATCTCTGGACTTAGTACGACGGGGCCATCCCCGCTTTCCATCAAGGACTTTTCAGAAAAAGTTGCCTTCCTAGTGGCAGTCACTTCGGCCAAGAGAGTCTTGGAAATTGGGTCCCTGGGCTTCGAAGAACCCTTCCTAACTTTTTTTCCGGACCGAATGGTCCTCATTCCTATGTTGGGATCCAACCCGAAGGTAACTTCGGTGTTCCATCAGAACCAAGAGATCATTCTACCTACCTTCAGATCACCAGGATCCAATGATATTCATCCTTTGGACGTTGGGGAAGCTCTGAGAGAATACCTTCGTATTACTTCCGCCTTCAGGCGTTCGGATCATCTCTTTATACTGCACTCAGGCAGCAACAAGGGGAACAAAGCTTCAACCAGGACACTGGCATCCTGGATCGTAAGAACCATACAACAAGCTTATAGGGCTAAGGGCTTGGCTCCTCCTGAGGCGGTGTGACGGCACATTCGACTAGAGGAATGGCCCGGCATGTGGCTCCTGATACCATCTGCAAGGCGGCTTCTTGGGCCTCTATTAATACGTTCATGTCGCACTATTGCGTTGAACCTGCTTCTTTATCTTCTGTAAACTTTGGTTTGAAAATTCTATCGGCTGATAGATCAAATTAAATATTTTCTGTTTAAAGCATACCCACCCGTGTGGTCGGCTAGTTATTTCCCACACGTAGGCTGCCATGGAGTCTGTCAGGAAAAAGGAAAATTTATTATCAAATACTTACCGTAATTTTCCTTTCCTGATGGACTCCATGGCAGACGGAGTTCCCACCCATGAGTCATATGAGTAGGCTAGTTACGGAACACAGTATGGAGTGGTGAGTGTTCATTTATGGGAATGGGGTCCTATAGCATTGGAGAGGAGGCGGGGTATTACCCACACGTAGGCTGCCATGGAGTCCATCAGGAAAGGAAAATTACGGTAAGTATTTGATAATAAATTTTCCTTTATCTGAGCAGAGAAACCCCTAGAAGCAAACTGATGAAACTGCAAGAATTCTCTTTAGGGCTCATGCACACTGCAGCTCAAATGAGCTCAAAGAAGTGGCTCCTTCAGGCTTTTAAGCTCTTATTTTTTTCTGCTTGAAACTTCCCTCCATGTTAGCCAATGTGTCCATGCACACTTTTTTCTGGCATTTTCAGGCATATGCTCCTACAGGCAAAAAAATATCCCCACCAAACTTGCGCTATTGAGAGGAGCTAGTGCCCCAAAAAGCTCAAAAGAGCTCAAAAAGGTTAAAAACGTGTGAAAACGCCCAAAAATTTTGTTCCAGCTTTTTATTTTGATTATACAGTGGTTAAGAAAATACTATCTGGGAGGATATAAGGAAAACCCTTATGCTCAAAAAAGTTCAAAAGCTAAAAACGCAAGAAAGAGCACAAAAAAGAACAAGCTTCTTCAAGCTTTTATAGGAAGAAATAAAAGCTCAAATGCATGTAAAAAGCTGCTTTTGTTTTGAGCTGCAGCGTGCATGAGCCCTTACTGTACAAAGTGTTTACTAGATGGAAAATCACACATACTAATCTGGAGCTAGCTCTTGAATCCAGACGTTTAGATCTTCCAGACACAATCAAGATTGTTTTTTACAGGATCCACTGTGCACCACAAATAGCTTTTAGGAGCTTTTCACTTTCAGTTTTTAGATGGACCTGATTGGAAGCTCCATGTAAAATATGGTACAGACTCTATTTTTATTTTTTTTTCATTATATTCAGCCCAGGCTGAATTCATTTTTTTTACTGATCGCCATACTAACACAAGTGATGTTAGTGCAGCATTCTTCCCTGCTGAGCTATTGTGTTCTGACAGGGGGACTGCTTCCTCCACCCAGAAAACACTGATCAGCGTTCGCAGCCATTAGCTACCACAGGATGCTGGTTTTCCAGCATGTTCATTCAACAGAAGTCGGTCATGAGAGCCGGTCATGTGAGCTGTACACACAGGCCGAAAGTCATCCGCTTTTTTCTACCGAACCAACCGTTTTCAGACAATTTTGGGCCCGTGTGTAGCTGGCCTAAATCTACGGACAGGCGGACCTCTGAGTCCATCCAGTACTGGAAAAAAAAGGAAAAGGTATCTTTTTACATTTTCTGAACCTAAACATGACAGATTGGTGGTAGGCTGTTTTCATGTGACCCCCCTTAGATCAAACACAGGACTGAAAAGGTCCACTGTCAAAATACAGAAAATATCCATCCCATTCTGCTTCAATCCAGCAGGAGATCTGTCCACGGATTCCCTGCTAAATGGGCCAGACCCCACGCAGGTAAAAGGCCTCCTAAGGTTTACCATTCTTGAGAATTATGTGGGCTTCTATTGCTGACCTCTCCATCTGAAAATGCTAGTTCCTTGGCTATCATGCTGACTTTGCTTGCAGTACTTTCTGACAAACTGACCCAAAAAAGTATAGAAATTAGAAATTCTAACCCTTCTCTGACTTTAACCACTTCAGCCCCGACCAATTTGCAGCCAAAGGACCAGGACCCTTTTTGCGATTCGGCACTGCGTTGCTTTAACTGACAATTGCGCAGTCGTGCTATGTGGCTCCCAAACAAAATTGGCGTCCTTTTTTCCCCACAAATAGAGCTTTTTTTTGGTGGTATTTGATCGCCCCTGCGGTTTTTATTTTTTGCGCTATAAACAAAAATAGAGCGACAATTTTGAAAAAAATGCAATATTTTTTACTTTTTGCTATAATAAATATCCCCAAAAAATATATAAAAAAACATTTTTTTTCCTCAGTTTAGGCCGATACATATTCTTCTACATATTTTTGGTAAAAAAAATCACAATTAGCGATTATTGATTAGTTTGCTCAAAAGTTATAGCGTTTATAAAATAGGGGATAGTTTTATAGCATTTTTATTAATATTTTTTTTTTACTAGTAATGGCGGCGATCAGCGATTTTTATTGTGACTGCGACATTATAGCGGACACATCGGACATTTTTGACACATTTTTGGGACCATTGTCATTTATACAGAAATCAGTGCTATTTAAATGCACTGATTCCTATGTAAATGACCGTGGCAGTGAAGGAGTTAACCACTAGGGGGCAGGGAGGAGTTAGTGTGACGTGTGTGTGTTTTTTTTTACAGTAGGGGGCGTGGCTGACGTCTGACATCACTGATCGGCTTTCCCGATGACAGGGAACAGCCGATCAGTGACAGGCAGTGTAGGAAGCGCGGGGAGAGGTTTGTTTACACAGACCTCTCCCCGTTCTTCAGCTCTGTGACCCGATCGTGGGACACCAGCGACGATCGAGTCCGCTGGTCCCGCGGCTGTGGCCACGGAGCTCTCAAACGGGGCACGAGCGCGCAGCCGGCGCGCGACCCACGGCTGGGCAATTTAAAGGGGACGTACCTGTACGTGCTTTTGCCCAGCCGTGCCATTCTGCCAACGTAAATGTGCAGGAGGCGGTCGGGAAGCGGTTAACATGCTGCATACTTGTTCCAAGTCAGTAAATGTCAGACACAGCCAGGCAGCTAGTACTTTCAGAAGAGGGTCACCATGTTTCTCATTATGACAGGTGCTCATTGGACATGGCACGCTGTAACCCTGAGGTTATTAAAGTGGTTGTAAACCATAAAAAAAAAAATCCTCCCTCCAAAAAAAAAAAACCTGCAAGACAAAGCCATAATGAGCTAGTATGCATCGTTAATTGTGTGCTTAGTCTAGGGCAGGGCTGATCAACCACTGATCAACCACTGACCCGCAGGCCACATGAGCCCTTTGATGTGGCCCGCGACCTCCTGCTCTGGAATAGCGGGTCGGCAAGCCCAGATTGCGGGTTCCAGACCTGTCATCCCAGAGCATCAGTCTTTTGAATGGAGTCGGCGCTAGAGGAAGCACGGCTCCGGAGGGAGCAGAGCCGCATAAGCCGATGCTTCTTGTACAGCGCCAGCTCCTGTCACAAGTGGATTGATACCAATTGCACTCTGCCTGGGACAGCAACAGCCAGCAATACCTGTAGCAATGGAGAGTCCTGAATGAAAGATCTGCCCCTGGTCTAGAGGCAGAGGATTAAAGCAGAATTCCATGTCAAAACTAACTAGTCTTAAAAAAGTCCTCTCCCCCTTCCTAACACCTATGCTGGCTAACCGACAGTATGTAAGACAGATGTATTGTATATACTTATCTATTTTACGGCCGTTCTGGTCACATGATCACCCCTGTATGAGCCAGTGACAGCTGCAGGTGAGAGGAGAGAGCACTCAGACAAGAGCTGGTAAACCCTGGAGTGGTGACGTCACCCATAGGTGGCTATGTCCCAGCCTTCGTCAGTGTTCCCTGCTCTACCTTGAAGCCACCACTGATGACTAAAACAGGTGAGATCATGTGACTGGCCTGAAAATAGGTAAGTATATACATCTTTCTTACATAGGTTAGTCAGCATAGGTGTTGGTGAGGAGGGGTGATGGAGAGTTTTTAAGACTAGTTAGGTTTACCCTGTAATTCTGCTGGTGGTACAAAAGGCG
>CM053035.1:67239172-67427230 GCA_028564925.1 Lithobates sylvaticus | reverse complement strand
GGAGTCTTTTTGTGGGCTTCTCTGTACCAGAGATCGGAGGCTGGAGGCGGACTTGGATGGCGTGTGAGGATGTGCGTCTGCCCGAAGAGATCGAACGAAGGACTCCGCTTCTGAGGGGTCCTGGAAGGATAGTTGATCCCCTTTCAGTGACTTGAGACAAAGAATTGCTGGGAACGCCAAAGTAAATTTTATCTGTTGCTTGTAGAGTTCAGAGCAAATTGGTTGAAAAACTTTCCTCTTTTTAGAGACTTCAATCGAGTAGTCGGCAAAGATTAAAATTTTAACGCCGTCAATTTGGAGAGGTGGAGATTGACGGAATTTCTGGAGAAGGAGGGCCTTGTCAGCATAGTTGAGATACTTGGCGATGATGGGACTGGGAGATTTGCGTTCTGCATTGAACGAACCCATGCGGTGTGCACGTTCTACTGTGAAAAGGCCTGATAGACACATGGCCTCCGGAATGCGTTTTGAGCAAAATTCAGAGAGAGCTGCCGTGGGTAGCAACTCAGGGACGCCTCCAAATCGCAGATTGCTCCGTCTGGATCTATTTTCAAAATCGTCCAATTTTTGGATGATGTATTGATTAGTTTTGTCCTGAGACTGTTCCGTGGCTTGTGCTTGATATAATTCATCTTCTACCTCTGATAAGCAGTGTTCCACATCATTTAATCTGGTAGTGTGTTCGCTCAGTTGGGCTTTGATCTGCTTCATCCCTGCATTAACAGCCTTTTCCACCGAGGCTGCAATCATGGGGGTGAGGAGGGCTGCCACCGCATGTGCAATGCGGTCTGTGTGGCAGTCGTCTCCGGGGGGGGGGGGAGAGACTGTCCCCTGGCAAGGTTGGGGGGAGATGAAGGAGCTGGCCCCATGGAGGATCTGGTGGAGGAAGCGGTGTGGTGATGTGAGGAGCCTCCGCTTACCTCCATGTCTGCCGCCTGTGCGTCCAACGCAATGTGTGGGCAGGCCAAAGCCGGAGGATCGATTTTCGGCCTGTCAGGAGGCGCCAATGAGGCCACGTAAGAATGGGCACCGTTTTTTTCTAGGAAGTGGTCCATCTGGTGCGGGGGGAGCAAGGGGGACACCCGGTTGTGGAAGGGAGGCGTGAGGGGCCGCTCAGGCCGAATTTATAGTCCGTTTAGGAGTCCTGCTGTGAGAGCTGTGTCTGGGCGCAGCTACCTCATGCGGCGCTGGAACCGGAAGTCCTACAGCGGTTTAAAATGGACAGGTTCCACTCGGAACAGGCTTCGCCATGGTCGACCAAAGAAGCTACACATGCTCAGTGTCATATCCAGAGGTTGACTTATGAGTGCTGCCAGCATTTCTGCATAGGTTGAATGGGTGGGGGGTCAGCCTGTCAGTGCTCAGACCATATGCCACACACTGCATCAATTTGGTCTGCATGGCTGTCGTCCCAGAAGGAAGCCTCTTGTAAAGATGATGCACAAGAAAGCCTGCAAACAGTTTGCTGAAGACAAGCAGACTAAGGACATGGAATACTGTCCTGTGGTCTGATGAGACCAATATAAACTTATTTGGTTCAGATGGTGTCAAGCGTGTGTGGTGGCAACCAGGTGAGGAGTACATAGACAAGTGTGTCTTGCCTACAGTCAAGCATGGTGGTGGGAGTTTCATGGTCTGGGGCTGCAGGAGTGCTGCCGGAACTGGGGAGCTACAGTTCATTGAGGGAATGCCAACATGTACTGTGACATACTGAAGCATAGCATGATTCCCTACCTTCAGAGACTGGACCCAGGGCAGTATTTCAACATGATAACAGCCCCAAACACACCTCCAAGACGACCACTGCTTTGCTAAAGAAGCTGAGGGTAAAGGTGATGGAATGGCCAAGCATGTCTCCAGTTCAAACCCTATTAAGCATCTGTGGGGCATCCTGAAATGGAAAGTGGAGGAGCGCAAGGTCTCTAACATCCACCAGCTCCGTAATGTCATCATGGAGGAGTGGAAGAGGACTCCAGTGACAACCTGTGAAGCGCTGGTGAACTCCATGCCCCAGAGGGTTAAGGCAGTGCTGGAAAATAGTGGTGACCACACAAAATTTTGACACTTTGGGCCCAATTTGGACATTTTCACTTAGGGGTGTACTCACTTTTGTTGCCAGCTGTTTAGACATTGATGGCTGTGTGTTGAGTTATTTTGAGGGGACAGCAAATTTACACTGTTATACAAGCTGTACACTCACTACTTTACATTGTAGCAAAGTGTAAATTCTTCAGTGTTGTCACATGAAAAGATATAATAAAATATTTACCAGAGCCCCTGCTAACAGATCCAAGCTGGCATCCTAAGAGAGCGATGTAGGCCTCTGCTAGCCCTTTTATATCCACTCCCAGCAGTCTGTTCTCCTCTTCTCAGCATCCTGGTAGTGGTAGTTCAGGCCAGTCCTGCTGGAATTAAACTTCAGCATTCAGAACTACACATCTCATGATGCTTTGCTCTGCTCTAAATTTTGTCTATAAGGAAATTACACAGGGAGTCCAAGCCAACACTGGAGGGAGACAACCCCACATTAATAACGCTGTACACTGTCCCTGAATGGCAGGCATAAGTTAGCAGGGAAGTGCCACAAATGCCCTGAAATCACACAAAATCCATGTGGTTGTGGGATGTTTGTTAGAAAAAACATACAGTAAGGAAACATAACATTGCCTCTTCATCGCCTATCAATTGGTTCGGAAAATTGATCCAAATACTGATAGCTCTTCAGAGAAGAAATGGATTAAGACATTAAGTCTACATCTCCCCTTAGGGTGCTGTATCTAGAAGAGCATCAGGGAGGCGGGTGAGTCAAGGGTGCCAAGAGGCAGGCCAGGCTTTGTGAGCCTGTCAATTACAGAAGATGTTTGTATTTTGCAGTAAATTTGTGAGGACCCACCAGCAGGGATCCTCAAACTACGGCCCTCCAGCTGTTGCAGAACTACACATCCCATGAGGCATTGTAAAGCTCTGACATTCACAGACATGACTAGGCATGATGGGAATTGTAGTTCCTGAACAACTGGAGGGCCGTAGTTTGAAGACCCCTGCACCAAAGGATTCAGTCATATCATTCTTCTGGGGTGGGCACACTATAGCGGAACTGCCCCCTTTGGTGGCACCACTTGGTGGTATGTATTTCATCTACAATCATCTGTATTTAGCTGTATGCCTGATGTCTAGATTTAAAGAAACATTTTGGGTTTATCATAACACATCAGCTTTGAGCATTGCCATTCACAAAAATTATATCATTTTTATTCAATGAAGAGCGGTTTAAAATAAAAGGAAATAAGTTGCAGGAATAAAGTAAGCTCTGCATCAAATTCACTGCTGAGGTGAATTTTTAATTTTGCGCTTGAGATTTACTTGCAGATGTCAGACCATTCATCAGTCCCAGAATCTAGGTCACCCTTCATGTTTTTTTCATTGTCTGCAGCACTATTGGTTTCTGCAAGAAATACTGTGGTTGTGAAGCTTTTTGCAGTGTCCTAGTTCAGTGGGCATTGTTTTTCTTCTTTTATCTAAAATTAGTAGGAGCCATATGATATATATGGGCATAGGACTGTAGTATAAAAAAAGAGAGCACCACAACGCACAATGTACACCCTGGTAGGTGTACATGTAGATTGCATAAGACATAGAGATCAACTTTCTACATACAGGGGTGGTTATATCACCAAAGAACTGTACACTATATTTGATGCTGGCAGGAGTGCCGGTACAAGTTCATCCGGAGCCCAGGGCGAAGATGGAAAACTGCCCCCCCCCCCCCCCCCCCCCCCCCCCGTGTGAAGAAAGAGTCCATGTCATTTCAAAATAAGGAAATACTTAGAACAATACAAATTACAATAGATTTAATTTGATAATTTAATATGCAATAATAACCCACAGAATTTGTGTCAATTTCTACAACAATAATCCCCAGCAATGTTGCTAGCTTATGTAATAACCCCCAGCATTGATGGGATTGTCTGCGATCCCCATTATGAACCTGCTGGAGTGGTTAACTCTCTGGGGGGAGGTTATACAACCACTTGAGCTCTGAAAGATTTTACCTCCTTTATGGCCGGTCCATTGTTTGCTATATAGAAATGCGCTACTTTAACTGGTAATTGTGCGGTCATGCAACACTGTACCCTAAATAAATTTATATAATTTTTTTTCACACAAATAAAGCTTTCTTTTGGGGGTATTTGAACACCACTATTTTTTTTGTTTTGTTTTTATTTTATGAATGAACATTTAAAAAAAAAAAATCTACTTTCTACTATAACATATCTAATAATAAAAAAAAAAATGTCCTTCATATATTTAGGCTAAAATAAATTCTACTACGTGTCTGGTAAAATAAATCCCAATAGGGGGCGCATGCGCGGCGCGAACGTGGAAGGACGCACAGGCTGAGAGCTCCGTGACGAGCGGAGACTAGATAGCTTCCCCGGGGCTATATCCACAGCTTTTTTGGCACGATTTCTCTCCGCACCCCCTGGCGGAACACTCAGCGCATGCCGGGACCCAAAAAACGCCCAAGCACACCGGCCCAAAAGTCGTTAACGACATACCTCCTAAGAGTGCGGGAACAGAGCGGGATGTCTCAAAATGGCGCCCAGAAGACCCAGGCACGGACGCCGCCGCAGGCCACAGCTTCTTCCCCGACGCACTCAACGGCTGACAGTGAGTACTCACTTCACCTGACCAAATCCGACCTGGATGAAAGCCTGACCCTAATGTATGACAAGCTTGCCCAAAAATTCCAGACCGAGCTGCACAAGTCCACCAATACCCTCTCTCTGGAGATTGCGGCCTTGGGCAGCAGGACAGACCTACTTGAGACCAAACATGACGAGCTAACGCTTGTCTGCTCAGACTTGGGAAAAGAACATGAGGCCCTATCTGAAACAGTTGCCCAGCTTCAGGCCCATATCGAAGATTTGGACAATAGGAACAGGCGCAACAACTTGAGGGTGAGGGGGATCCCAGAAAAGGTCACGGAACTTATACCGGCCATACAGAGACTGTTTCAGTCCCTGCTACCTGAGACCGCGGTGGAGGCCTTTGCATGCGCTAATTCATCCTCCATCCCATGGATATGTTTTGAAATTGTCTCGGTCGCCCCATACCTCCTCCCGGGTCTTTTATGGTCCTGCTCCATCACCCATAGGGAGATCGCTCCACTTAATGCTATTGTGGGACAGTCCCTCTATCTTTGGTCTCTTTACGAGAAAAAATTTAACTTAAAGTCGAGAGCCCCTCCTCTGGCCACTTACCTGGGCGAACCCCACTTTCCCCGGCTTTTCGCAAATACTCCACTTTCGCTGAATGGACAGATAGAGGCCTTACTACACTGAAGTCTTTCATGGGTGACTCCTCCTTCTGCTCATTCACACACCTGCAACAGAAATATGCTATTGATCGGAGTGTATTTTACCAGTTCCTTCAGATTAGGCACTTTTATACTAGCAACTTCCAAGGACTCACTAGAACTACTGGCACTCCTTTCGAAGATCTATGTGGTGGGGCCTCCAGAGATAGGGGCACTATATCCAGTCTATACGGGTACCTGAACGAACACGGCTTAGCCCCCAAAACGGCGGCGATGCTGGGATGGGAGGCGGAGTTTGGGCAAGAATTTGAGGTGGAGGACTGGCAAGACATGGTAGACAACATGCACAAATGTACACGCTCCATCTCAGTGAAAGAAACGGTCCTCAAATTGCACACCAGATGGTACTACACCCCAGATCGCCTGCATAGGATGTTTCCTCTGGTTCCCGACACATGTTTTAGAGGATGTCGGGCCAGGGGCACACTGCTGCACACGTTCTGGGCATGCGATGCCCTGACACACATTTGGGCCAAAGCCACCGCCTTGATCCCTAAGATCACGGATGTCTCCGTGACCCTAAATTTCCAAATGTGCATCCTGTATGCCGATATACCAGGGGCTATTCCCCCCCAGCAGAAACTGATTCACACTCTTTTTAGTGCCATTCAATGGGCAATTGCACTGAACTGGAAGAATCCCTCAGTGCCATGGCCACAGGTACTGACCCGAATGGAGTCTATCAGATTGATGGAAAGGATCCATCACACCCTTATGGACACCATACACATCTTTGATGGTAAATGGAATAAATGGTCTGCTTTTCAACTTAGTACGGCTTCTCAGGACCAATGAAGCACCGAATACTGAGGATAACTTTCCCCCTCGACTACAATTTGAAGCGGTATACCCTATGAAAGTCAAGCAGTGTTACCTATTATTTTGATTTGTGTCTTTTTCTTTTCCCCCATCTCTCTCTTCCTTGGTTTTTTCATGGTTGAAAGGTTTCAGGTCTGTCTATAGGCCTAGTTACTATGCTGCTGAATTGGACGCATTATTCATGCTCATGTTCAATTCTTTGTAATTTGAGTTGTACTTATACACGCTGATGTTACATATAAACATGTAAGAATCTCTCTTGTACGAGATCTGTAACTTACCTGTACACTCTGTTTTTGCACTGTTCTCTTGTTTATTTTCTTAAACCAATAAAAACGTTTGTAAACAAAATAAATCCCAATAAGTATATTTATTGGTTTGTGTGAATGCTATAGCGTCTACAAATGTGGAATTTTTTTTTTATACTAGTATTGGCGGCAATCAATACAGACTTATCGTGGGACTGTGATAATGACATTCAAGGGGTCATTTACTATAGCGAGAAAATGCGACTGTGCGGTAATTGACGCTCAAAACCGCCAAATAGCGCTAATTAGCGCACAATCAGAATTCACAATAGCGCTGACGAACAAATACTCCCAAAATCAAATTCAGTATTGCGCCCAGACAACAGATAGCGCCCAAACCCTTACTTTTGTCAGGACCTAGAGAATTGCACATGGAAATAATGTTTAGAGCATGATATGATCGCCTAAATGGTACTGAAATATGCGGTATATTGTTTAAAGATAATCTGCTTTTAAAATGTGAGAAAAAGTGATTTCTACACTGAAATCTTAAAAAGTCTGAGAAGAGATAAATTCCCCAACTCTTTACAACTAGGTTCCAGATCAACTGAGCATGCTCAGACATGCAAACTACTCATTTTATTGCCAAGACCCTGAAACTGAGCTGCAGCATGGTGGTCAAGACCATACAGTGGTTTAACAGGACATCTTCCACTCAGAACAGACCTCCCCTTGGTCGACCAAAGGAGTTGAGTCCACATGCTCAGCGTCATATCCAGAGGTTGTCTTTTTGAAATAGACATATGAGTGCTGCCAGCATTGCTGCAGAGGTTGAAGGGTGGGGGGGTCAGCCTGTCAGTGCTCAGACCATACGCTGCACACTGCATCAAATTGGTCTGCATGGCTGTTGTCCCAGAGGGAAGCCTTTTCTAAAGATGATGCACAAGAAAGCCCACAAACAGTTTGCTGAAGACAAGCAGACTGTGGTCTGATGAGACCAAGCAGACTAAGGACATGGATCATGGATTTTCCCTCGGCTTGTCTTCCAGGTATCGCGGCTCTGGCGCTGTGAGTTGCCGGAGCCACGATGTCGTCACTTCTATTCGGCAAGGTACGGCAGACACCTTTCAGCCAGGAATATTAGAACTCATGCGCCACTGAATTCAGCGGCTGCATGCAAGGGGAATATCTCCTTAACCGTAAAGGTTTAGGAGATATTCTTTTCACCTACAGGTAAGCCTTCTTATAGGCTTACCTGTAGGTCAAAGTGAAAAAAAAAGGGTATACAACCGCTTTAAGGCTGCATCTGCATAATTATTACCAGTACTTGTTTGTCCCTGGTTTTCTTTAATGTTGCATATACCTAGACTAGTTTCACTTTGAGGGCTCAAACAGAGTTCAAGTCAGATATACAGTAAGAGGCAGATATGGGAATTCCTAGAAAAATATCTGTAGCCTAAGAGAATGAAAATGTAATTTTACAATACTAAGGGGTCAATTCACTAAGAGGTAAATAACTAATAAAATGCGGTAGAAGAATGTTTGCGGTAAAACAGTTGCGAAAATGCAATTCACTAAGAATTTTACATTAACCACTTACGGACCGCCCGCCGTAGTTATACGTCGGCTGTTTGAAGAGGGATAACAATGTTATGGCAGCAACTAGCTGCCATAACCCCAGTATTCTCTTCTTCAGCGGGCGGTCCACTTTCAGATAATAGTGGTCTCTGTGACGGATTCGCTGCGAGATCACTTTTATTGCCCCCCCTCCTGTCGCTCTCCAGTGCCCTCCACCGCTTAGCAGAGCCACCGGCAGCAGCAGAGGCGATAACGTCCTTCTCCCTGTTAGGTATGGAGATGAGTGAGGGGAAGATGGCCCCCACCCGTCTCCATACCATTCCCGTCTCCATACCATTGCAGGGCAGAAGCGACGTCAAAGCAACATTTTTTTTTTTTTTTAATTTTTTTTTTATTGCATTTTAGTGTAAATACAGTATCTCACAAAAGTGAGTATATAACCCTCACATTTTTGTAAATATTTTTATTATACCTTTTCATGTGACAACACTGAAGAAATTACACTTTGCTACAATGTAAAGTAGTGAGTATACAGCTTGTATAACAGTGTAAATTTGCTGTCCCCTCCAAATAACTCAACACACAGCCATTAATGTCAAAACAGCTGGCAACAAAAGTGAGTACACCTCTATGTGAAAATGTCCAAATTGGGCCTAATTAGCCATTTTCTCTCCCCGATGTCATGTGACTCGTTAGTGTTACAAGGTCTCAGGTGTGAATGAGGAACAGGTGTGTTAAATGTGATGTTATCACTCTCACTCTCTCATACCGGTCACTGGAAGTTCAACATGGCACCTCATGGCAAAGAACTCTCTGAGGATCTGAAAAAAAGAATTGTTGCTCTACATAAAGATAACCTAGGCTATAAGAAGTTTGCCAAGATCCTGAAACTAAACTGCAGCACGGTGGCCAAGACCATACAGCGGTTTAACAGGACAGGTTCCACTCAGAACAGGCCTCATCATGGTCGACCAAGGAAGTTGAGTGCACATGCTCAGTGTCATATCCAGAGGTTGTCTTTTGGGAAATAGACGTATGAGTGCTGTCAGCATTGCTGCAGAGGTTGAAGGGGTGGGGGGGGGGGTCAGCCTGTCAGTGCTTAGACCATACGCTGCACACTGCATCAAATTGGTCTGCATGGCTGTCGTCCCAGAAGGAAGCCTCTTCTAAAGATGGTGCACAAGAATGCCCCAAAACAGTTTGCTGAAGACAAGCAGACTAAGGACATGAATTACTGGAACCATGTCCTCTGGTCTGATGAGACCAAGATAAACTTATTTGGTTCAGATGATGTCAAGGGTGTGTGGCGGCAAGCAGGTGAGGAGTACAAAGACAAAGTGTGTCTTGCCTACACAAGCATGTTGGTGGGAGTGTCATGGTCTGGGGCTGCATGAGTGCTGCCTGCTCTGGGGAGCTACAGCTCATTGAAGGAACCCTGAATGCCAACATGTACTGTGACATACTGAAGCAGAGCATGATTCCCTCCCTTCAGAGACTGGGCCGCAGGGCAGCATTCCAACATGATAACAACCCCAAACACACCTCCAAGACAACCACTGCCTTGCTAAAGAAGCTGAGGGTAAAGGTTATGGACTGGCCAAGCATGTCTCCAGACCTTAACCCACTCTGTGGGGCATCTTCAAATGGAAGGTGGAGGAGCCCAAGGTCTCTAACATTCACAAGCTCCGTGATGTTGTCATGGAGGAGAGGAAGAGGACTCCAGTGGCAACCTGTGAAGCTCTGGTGAACTCCATGTCCAAGAGGGTTAAGGCAGTGATGGAAAAAAATGGTGGCCACACAAAATATTGACACTTTGGGCCCAGTTTGGACAATTTTACTTAGGGGTGTACTCACTTTTGTTGCCAGCGGTTTAGACATTAATGGCTGTGTGTTGCGTTATTTTGAGGGGTCAGCAAATTTACACTGTTATACAAGCTGTACACTCACTACTTTACATTGTTCAAAGCGTCATTGCTTCAGTTTTGTCACATAAAAAGATATAATAAAACATTTACAAAAATGTGAGGGGTGTACTCACTTTTGTGAGATACTGTATGAGATTTGAGTTTTTTTTGACCCCAGGTGTCATATTTAAGAGGTCCTGTCATGCTTTTTTTTATATTACAAGGGATGTTTACATTCCTTGTAATAGGAATAAAGGTGAATGTTTTTTTTTTTTAAAGAACAATGTAAAAATTTTAAATAAAAGGTAAAATAAATAAGAAAATTGGAGAAGCAAACACATACGTAAGTTGTGCCCGCATATGAAAATGGTGTTCAAACCACACATGTGAGGTATCACAATAATTCTAGCCCTAGACCTCCTCTGTAATTTAAAACATGCAAGCTGTAAAAAAATTTAAACGTTGCATATGGAGATTTTAAAGGGTAAAAGTTTGTTGCCATTCCACGAGAGGGCACAACTTTGAAACGTAATGTGTTGGATATCAATTTACTCAGCGTAACATCATCTTTCACAATATAAAAAAAATTGGGCTAACTTTACTGTTGTCTTATTTTTTTATTTAAAATATTGAATTATTTCCAAAAAAGTGCGCTTGTAAGACCGATGCGCAATTACGGTGTAACAAAAAGTATTGCAACGACTGCCATTTTATTCTCTAGGGTGTTAGAAAAAAATATATATAAGTAATTTTCTATAAAAAAAAGATTTGAACTTGTAAACAACAAGTTTGAAAAATAGGCCCCAGTGTCAAAGTGGTTAAATAACGAATACGCTGTTGGTTCGATTGTGCGGTAGTTACCACATTTTTTCATGCGGTCATTTATCGCACACGTCGGTGGTTAAGGTAATTTCCTGTGGGCGGAGCCAGGTGGTGTATAATTTCTGCCGCTAAGGCGGGCCTGGTGGAGTGACAGACAGGATTGGAGGAGGAGCCAAACATGGTGGATTTGTTGGAACGCATGGTAAGTTGCAAGGTCTGCATAAAACATGCACTTTCTACACCACCAATACTTACTCCAGCATGCTCTCCGCTTGCAAGGTCTGCATAAACCATTGCACTTGTACACCACCACTGCTTAGTACATGCAGGTCACCGCTAGCAAACTCTGCATGCACAATGTGCAGCAATACAGCATCCACCATGTACACCACTGCTAGCAAACTCTGTATGCACCATTGCAGCAATACTGCATCCACTATGCACATCACCGCAAGTACACTCTGCATGCCCCATTGCAGCAATACGGCATCCATCATGCACGTCACTGCTAGCAAACTCTGAATGCACTATTACAGCAATACTGCATCTACCATGCATGCCATCGCTGGCAAACTCTGCATGCACTTTCATGATATTGGCATATGTATGCATGCACAAGAGTGTGCACTGCTGCAATGCACTGCAATTATGCACCCCCCATGCACTGCATACTCTGCTATTATTCATGATATATATACATGTAACCCACTGTGTTTATTTTAGTTTTTTTTACAGATGCAGCAGTCTGCATGTATTGATTTGGAGAGGCCAGGTGGTACAGTTAAGGTACAGAATTTAACATTGTGTATTATGACACCCAAAAATTATGTGTAATGCAAAACATTACCCATTTCTTCTTTCTTAGGGTTATGAAAGAATTACTAGCAATTGACGATGAAGTTGAAGACAAAACATACAAACCACTGGAGGAATAGTACATTGACAGCAGCCAAGATAAGGGCACAGGGAGGTACACAAAGAAATTTACTAAAAGGAGACGGGTGTGTAACAGCAGTGGCAGTCTAGAGCACAGGTGTCAAACTGGCGGCCCTCCAGCTTTTGTGTAACTACAAGTCCCATGAGGCATTGCAAGGCTGACAGTTACAAGCATGACTCCCACAGGCAGAAGCATGATGGGTCTTGTAGTTCCACAACAGCCGGAGGCAGGGCCGTCTTTACATGTAAATAACCGGCTGTCAGAGAACTCACGTTTCCCATGCCCGTCTTCGTTCAGCAGGAGTGAATCCTCACTCTGCGGGTGCCAGTACCCATGCGCAGTCTCCCCAACGGAACCGAACGAGCTCTGGAATGTGCGGGCGTACCCGCGTACCAACGTGAACGTGTGCGCGTCCTCGCCTTCCAATATGAACGGGTGCACGCACTCGCACGTCAGTGCGAACGTGTGTGCACAATCGCGCACGGACGCTCACCTCCACCAATCCCAGCACAAGGCGCCCTATATAAACATGGCCTTCACATGGTGTCAGTGCTAGATCGTCTTCAGTCTATGCCCTGAATACCTGCCTGAATTACCTGCTACCTTGTTCCTGATTTACCCGGCTTACCTGATTACCTTCCTGGATCAATCCTGCTTATTGACTGCCTCTACTGAATTGACCTCGGCTTGGATTCCTTGACTATGGTTCTGCTCTTCGATCTTGTACCTCATCACCTGCCCGTTGCCAACCTTTGCCTACTTTTGACCACGAACTTGCCTCCCGCTTTTGTACCTCGTTTGCCAGCCAGTTGCCGACCCTTTCCTGTCTTGGCGTCGCAGTGCCTACACCCACCTGTTCGGCCTTCACTGGATACAGCCTTGGTTACCAACCTATACACCTGCCTTCCAGAAGAACCGGTACCTCCAAGCACCAGTCTCCCAGCCGCAGGCACTTGCACCCTTTCGTGCCCCAGCACTCCCTGTTCCCACCACCAGGGGTGTTGGGACCGGAACCGTGCACGAGGCCACCCCCAGCATCCAGACTCCACTGTAAGGTACGTGACAGTACAATCCAGCCAGAATGGAGTCTGAAGGGGGGGTCTCGCCTTTGGAAGCCTTGTGCCAGCAGATGGCGGCCCTTACCCAGGCAGTCCTGGGCCTGCGAGATGGCTATCACCAACTGGAACAGAGAGTGGAATCTATATCCCCAAGCCCTGCAACTCATCAGGCGACCATGGCATCTCGGATCTCCGGTCCAGCAACCTCCGCATCAGCACCCACAGTAATGGTGCCACCCCCAGAACCTCGTGTGCCCCCTCCAGAAAGGTTTTCAGGGGATTGCAGCAAGTTCCGTTCCTTCAGGAATGCCTGCCGGCTTTACTTCCTGCTACAACCACGCACCTTTTCCCTGGAGAGCACTAAGGTGGGGTTCATAGTCTCACTACTCCACGGGGAACCTCAAACTTGGGCCCACAATCTGTTGGAACAAGCCAGCCCTCTGTTGGATACCCTGGACTCATTCCTGGACGAAATGGCCAAGCTATATGATGATCCTCAGCGCGCCTCAACGGCGGAGTCTAACCTGAATGCCCTCCAGCAAGGGCGTCGGCCAGTGGAGGACTATGTAACAGACTTTAGGCGGTGGAGTTCTGACACCTCTTGGAACGACGCCGCCCTCCTCTACCAATATCGCATGGGCCTCTCCGAGGCACTGAAGGACGAGTTGGCCCGTGTGGGGATCCCTAGTTCCTTGGAGGACCTGATCCAGCTGGCTATCCAGATAGACCGTCGTCTGAGAGAGCGGAGGTCCGAGAGGTCCAGCATGACGCGCCCCACATGGATGATGCCTAGAGTCCCTAACTATCCTCCTACTCCCGTCTCCCAGGTACCTACTGCAGTTCCAGGGGCACCAGAGCCCATGGAAGTAGGCCTACTCCGCTCACCGCTGTCCCCAGAGGAAAAACAACGGCGGCGCCAGAACAACCTCTGCCTTTACTGTGGGGAAGCCGGACACTACGCCAATGGGTGCCCAAACAAGACCCGTAAGTTCAACCCATCATCTCGTGTGCCTTACGCATTGTCTCTAACGAAGTCCGCTCACATTGCTGTCCCTATCTCCCTACAGCTTCCAGAAAGGATACTTCGAGTCCAGGCCATAATTGACTCTGGCGCCTGTAGCTGCTTCGTGGACCATGCCTTTTCCCTACAACACAGCATTCCATTAACACCTAAGCGACATCAACTCTCCATACGGCTTGCAGACGGGTCAAACATCAAGTCCGGGCCTATTACTCTTGAGACGCAACCACTGTCCAGCAGCATATCACCAGGCCACCAGGAGCTACTTCGTCTAGATGTCATTTCCTCACCCCTGTTTCCAATCATTTTAGGAATGCCATGGCTACAAGCCCACAATCCCCAGGTCAATTGGGTCACCGGTGAGGTGACTTTTCAGTCCTCTTACTGTCTCCAGAACTGTCTCAAAACTTTCCATCACATTCCCCCAGTCATTGGCTGTCTAAAAACGGACTCTGAATTCAAAGAATTGGTGCCACCAGTGTACCACAACTTCTTGGACGTATTTGACAAGCAGAAAGCAGACACCCTTCCTCCCCATCGGGTCTACGACTGTCCGATCGAGCTACTACCCGGGGCTGAAATTCCTTTCGAGCTCCTGGTCCTCAAAGAGTATATCGACGAGAACCTCAGAAAGGGGTTCATCTGACACTCCTCCTCCCCTGCGGGGGCCGGAATATTTTTTGTTGAAAAGAGGGACCACTCGCTCCGTCCATGTGTGGATTACAGGGATCTGAATAAATAAAGTGACAATTAAAAACCGGTACCCGCTTCCACTAGTTCCAGAACTATTTCAGAGACTCCTCTCTGCAAAAATATTCACGAAATTGGACTTACGTGGGGCCTATACCCTAATTAGGATACGCAAAGGGGACGAATGGAAGACAGCATTCCGAACACGTTTTGGCCACTTCGAATATTTAGTCATGCCATTTGGACTATGCAACGCCCCGGCCACATTTCAGCATTTTGTCAATAATATCTTCAGAGACTTCTTAGATTCCTTTGTGATTGTCTACCTGGACGACATTCTGATATTCTCCACCTCCCTAGAAGTACACCGTGATCATGTAAAACAAGTTCTGGGCAGATTAAGACAACATGGACTTTATGCAAAGGCCGAAAAATGTGAATTCGAACGCCAGACCATTCACTTTCTCAGCCTGGTAATATCAACCGGGGGTGTGGCCATGGATCCCCAGAAGGTCTCGGCCATTATGTCCTGGCCGCCCCCAAATGACAAGAAAGGGGTACAACGTTTCATCGGATTCTCCAACTTTTATAGGAAGTTTATCAAGAACTTCTCCAAGATCATCGCACCCATCACCCAGCTCACCAAAAAGCAAAGCCGCTTCCAGTGGACTACAGCGGCCCAAGCTGCCTTTGACCAATTAAAAGGGTCATTTACCTCCGCCCCAGTACTAAAATACCCTGACCCTGCATTACCCTACACTCTGGAGGTCGATGCTTCGGAAAGTGCGGTGGGGGCCATCCTGTCTCAATGCAAGGACCCAAGTCCCTAATGCACCCGGTGGCCTTCTTTTCCAGAAAGCTGGGTGTGTCGGAAAGGAACTATGATGTAGGTGACCGAGAACTCCTAGCAATAAAGCTAGCCTTGGAAGAATGGCGGTACCTTCTGGAAGGGGCAGCACATCCGATATTGATCTTCACAGATCACAAAAATTTAGAATACCTCAGAACTGCCAGACGCCTTAGACCCCGACAGGCCAGATGGGCTCTTTTCTTTTCCCGTTTTAATTTTCATATTACTTATCGCCCTGGATCCAAAAACGTTAAACCCGATGCCTTATCCCGAATGTTCACGGAACTTGAAACCCCGTCTACTATACTACAAGCAGGGAATTTCCTACTGACCCAATCCAGTTTCATGACACAAGTCCGCCAAGCATCCTTGAGAACACCGTTACCCCCGGGCACTAACCTTCAGGAGAGGGAAGGGCTCTTTTGGCAAGACAACAAGATTTTCATCCCTCAAGACCTACGCACCATTGTGTTACAGGCCTGCCATGACTATCCTCTGGCTGGTCACTTTGGGGGCCACAAGACTGTGGATCTAATCCAAAGACACTTCTGGTGGCCGAATCTTGCAAAAGACTGCAGGGATTGTCAACTCTTGCCCGATCTGTCTGAGAAACAAGAACAGTAAAAATAAATTGTGGGGTCTGCTGAAACCACTGCCCATCCCCGAAAGGCCATGGGACAAAATCGCCATGGATTTTATTGTGGAGCTTCCTCCCTCTAAAGGGTTCTCTTCCATCTTCGTGGTGGTAGACCGCTTTTCCCGGATGGCACACTTCATTCCCATGAAAGGGACCCCTTCTGCAACTGAGACTGCCAGGATATTCATTAAAGAAATTGTCAGACTCCATGGAATCCCCAGTGACATCGTCTCTGACCGCGGAGTACAATTCACATCCAAGTTTTGGAGGTCATTATGCAAAGCACTAGGTATTAAATGTAGCCTCTCTTCAGCCTATCACCCACAGACCAACGGGCAGACCGAACGCACCAATCAAACATTGGAACAATACCTACGCTGCTTCTCCTCGTTTTCCCAAGAGGATTGGGCCTCACTACTCCCTTTGGCAGAATTTGCATTCAACAATTCCATCCACTCCACCACGAACCAATCACCATTTTTCTCCAACTACGGATTCCATCCCTCCTTTTTACCTGCACTTGTGCCCGAATCTTCCGTACCGGCTGTTCAGGACAGGTTGGATTTCCTTACCTCCAACAACCAGGTGCTCAAGGAAACCATTGCTAAGGCACAGGAAGATAATAAGAAATATTTTGACAAGAAGAGAAGGGGAGAATTGGACTTAGAGGTGGGTGATCGTGTGTGGCTATCTACCGCAAATTTAAAACTGGCATGCCCCTCCAAGAAGTTAGGACCTAGATACTTGGGCCCTTTCCCTGTCAAGAAAAAGGTCAACCCAGTGGCCTATGAACTTGAACTTCCCGCCTCATTCAGGATACACCCTGTATTTCACGTTTCCCTACTTAAACCTGATGTTCCAAATTCCTTCCCGGATCGTGAAGTAGGGCCTCCGGAAGCTATCAGGGTGGATGGGGAAGAAGAATTTGAAATTGAGGCTATCCTGGACCACAGAAAAAGGCAGGGAGAGGACCAATATTTGATTAAATGGAGAGGTTTTGGCCCAGAAGAAAATTCCTGGGAACCAAAAACAAACCTTCATGCTCAGAGACTCATACAGGCTTTTCACCGTTCCCGCTCTCAAGGTTCGTTTCAAAGAGGCATCCGGAGGCTGCCCCTAAGGAGGGGGCAATGTCAGAGAACTCACGTTTCCCATGCCCGTCTTCGTTCAGCAGTAGTGAGTCCTCACTGTGCGGGTGCCAGTACCCATGCGCAGTCTCCCCAACGGAACCGAACGAGCTCTGGAACGTGCGGGCGTACCCGCGTACCAACGCGAACGTGTGCGCGTCCTCGCCTTCCAATACGAACGGGTGCACGCACTCGCACGTCAGTGCAAACGTGTGTGCGCAATCGCGCACGGACGCTCACCTCCACCAATCCCAGCACAAGGCGCCCTATATAAACAGGGCCTTCACATGGTGTCAGTGCTGGATCGTCTTCAGTCTATGCCCTGAATACCTGCCTGAATTACCTGCTACCTTGTTCCTGATTTACCCGGCTTACCTGATTACCTTCCTGGATCAACCCTGCTTATTGACTGCCTCTACTGAATTGACCTCGGCTTGGATTCCTTGACTACGGTTCTGCTCTTCGATTCTGTACCTCATCACCTGCCCGTTGCCAACCTTTGCCTACTTTTGACCACGAACTTGCCTTCCGCTTTTGTACCTCGTTTGCCAGCCAGTTGCCGACCCTTTCCTGTCTTGATGTCGCAGTGCCTACACCCACCTGTTCGGCCTTCACTGGATACAGCCTTGGTTACCAACCTATACACCTGCCTTCCAGAAGAACCGGTACCTCCAAGCACCAGTCTCCCAGCCGCAGGCACTTGCACCCTTTCGTGCCCCAGCACTCCCTGTTCCCACCACCAGGGGTGTTGGGACCGGAACCGTGCACGAGGCCACCCCCAGCATCCAGACTCCACTGTAAGGTAGGTGGGTGCAAAGATGAGCAGCGGATGCAGGTAGAGTTAAAGGGGTGAGGTTGGAGTGGAGAGGATTGGGGAGGTTTGGGGTGCAGAGGTTAGCAGGGGTTTTAGGATGCAAAGGTGTACTGACAGGGTGGTTAAACATGTAGGTCACACGTGGAACAGCCTATTAATTTCAATGAGCTGCTCTATGCGCTAGAAATGTGGAAGAAAGTCCCTAACACTTTTTCAAAATCAAAGGGTTCGTCAGCACATGCGTGAGGGTGTCATTAACAAATAAAATTATCTGCCAAAGGGCAGCACATTTCTGTGGTGTCAGGGAGGCGATTTTGCATCCGTTCCCGACACACAAATGTGAACACAGGCTAAATGTCTCAGTCACATTGGTGGTCAGTGCAAATCTTCTCCTTACATTGGGACTTGGTGCAGAATCCGTTAATTCACACTAGTGGCCGATGTGAAGGTCCCCCTTACATTGGTGGTCAGCGTAAATGCCTCCTTACATTGCTGGTTACTGTGAATGCTTCTATTACATTGGTGGTCAGTGTAAACCCATATTACATTGGTGGTCAGTGTAAACCCCTATTGCATTGGTTATCAGTGTAAACCCCTATTACATTGGTGGTCAGTGTAAACCCCTATTACATTGGTGGTCAGTGTAAACCCCTATTACATTGGTGGTCAGTGTAAACCCCTATTACATTAGTGGTCAGTGTAAACCCCTATTACATTGGTGGTCAGTGTAAATCCATATTACATTAGTGGTCAGTGTAAACCCCTTTTACATTGGTGGTTAGTGTTGAAACTCCTCTTTATACTGGTAGTCTGTAAAAAAATCAGCATTGCCATTTATCACACCCTCCCCTCCCCCCAGCACTGCCACTGATCCCAAGAGTTCTAGGATCCTTAGGAGTTTTCTGTCTATTGATGGGTCCCCTCAACACCCCAGTCCATGGTGTGAAGGCAGTGAGGAGACGATGTGCTGTAACCTCTAGCAACCAATCAGTGAGCAGTAATATCTAGCAACCAAACAAGCATAAATCATGTGCTGTAACCGCTAGCAACTAACCAGTGAGCCGTAATGTGTGCTGTAATCTCTAGCAATCAGTCAGTGAGCGGTAATGATACACTGTAACCTCTGGCAACCAATCACAATTGCTGCCTGATCTGATTCAGTAAACAGATTTTGAGTCTAGCTGCTATTTATTGTATATTTCAGAGCAGGTGGAGAGCGAAACTGCATGAAAGAGGGGGGCCCAAGAAAATGTTTACCCAGGGTCCAATCAATATTACAGATGCCCCTTGCTGGAGGGCTGCCAGTTTGACATCCCTTGTCTAGAGGAAAGGTGCTCTCTCTCGCAGAAAACACCACAAAAGTAAAAGGAGGGATGTGTCCAAAATTTCAAGTTTACACAAGCAGAAAACCTAGCAATTATCCAGCATCTTGTGCCTGTGATTGACAAATTGATGGGCCCCAAAATTTTTAAGACAGCAGTGGCAGAAGAGTACCAACGCTGTCAACGCAATTGGAATGGCCCCAAGGTCAGAAGAAAACATTTGGAAATGTTATCAAGATATGAAGGGGACAATAAAGAAGACAATCTTCATTAATAATAAAGAAAGGTATGTAAATAAATGCATTTTAACTTTGTTTAATTTTATGGGGAGAAAGAAGTAATCCTTTGCTTTTTTTTATAAATTTTTTTTGTTTGGGATTTTGTTGTTTTTTTTATGATGTGATTTTCCTTTATTCATCACTTCCTTTATTCATCATTGCTGCACTCCATGTATTCACAACCCTAATTTATTCCCAGCAGTCTATCCAATACCATATCCTCTGGAGCCAAGCCTGGCGTATCCAGCCATTTTTCCCAGAGTTTCTCAAATTTTTGAGGGATACCTCTGTGTTGATAGATCAGTTTTTCCATCCTTTTTTAACAGAAAGGTTTTTTATTGAAAAAATAATTGCAACAATTAACAATGACACAGTTCACATTGTCCAATGGTATATACAGTCAGCAAGGTCTATACATCATAGACAGTGCGTATTAATAAAGATTAACGCAGGATCACAATTTTCCTATCACTAAACTCTAAGGCACAATAACAAAGTCGTTATTCCAGGCATCTTCTAAGCAGGAGGAAAAACTGGAGAGTAGGGACGGGGGGGGGGGGGGGGGGGGGGGGGGGGGGGATGGGGATGGGGCGGGGAGGAGGTGTCAATATCCGGAACAACATTATCACTTGCGTTTTAAAACCTGATGGTATAACATATAATACAGTCAGCACGTTCCATTCAACAACCATGTGCATCGACCCATTGGGACCATACTTTGTCAAACTTTTTGGGACAGTTTCTGCTCTCGTATGTGAGTTTATAGAGGGGTAGAACCGAGTTTATTGTGGCTTTCCACATGTTCAGTGTAGGGGGGGTTGCCTGCTTCCATTTCAGGAGGATTTCCCTCCTGGCGTAATACAGGGCGTAGAACAGGAACAATTTTTCATGTCTTGAGGCCTCCACGTCCTCCATACTTCCCAGGAGTGCCAAGGCTGGGTCCATACGTAGGGCCCAGTCTCCAAAGGAGTTCAGTACCTCAATAACGGCTCCCCAGTAGGGGCGCAGCACAGGGCAGGACCACATCACGTGGAGAAAGGTTCCCACAGAGGTTCCACATCTTGAACAAAGTTCACTCGCCCCAGGGTATATCCTAGCCAGCCTAACAGGTGTGTAGTATGCCCTATGTAGCATCTTAAGCTGGATAAAGCGATCCTTTACCGAGATCATTTTTGTGGTGTAGTCTGAGACAACATCCTCCCACATCTCCTCGGTCAGCTCAGGTATGTCGGCCCTCCACTTGTCATATGTCTTAGTCGGGGAGGTAATGTGCGCAGCTGAGAGGTAAAAATAGAGGGAGGATAGCGGTTTGTCCAGCAGTTTTGCAATAAGCAGTCTTTCCACTGCGTCCGTTTGGAGTGTCAGGGGGTTTGGGAACTGGGCTAGTATTGCATGTCTGAACTGATAGTATCTAAACCTCATAGTGTTCGGTAGTGCGTACTGGGCCTGCAGATCTTCAAATGAGCGTAAGGAGCCACCCTTAAAGACTTGCCTAAGAGTGATTATACCCCTCCCCGCCCACATTTGGGGTTCAGGAACCCCAAAGAGGTGCGGCAGGGTAGGGTTACCCCACAAGGGGGTGTGGGGCGAGACGGTCGCGTCTTCCCTATATACCTCTCTCGACTTCTGCCATACCTGTACAGTGGTACGCATCAGGGTCGTGGCCTCGGGGTGGGCCCTGGGCCCCCTATAGGGCAAGTTAGACAATGCAGCGTAGGACCCCAGAATCGCCGCCTCCAGAGTAACTGCCGGGTTTTGTTTGGGCTGGGAGAACCACCATCGGGCCGTAACCAGTACTGCCGCCCAATAGTACAACTGAAAGTGTGGCAGCGCCAAGCCCCCCTGAGACAGGGGGAGCTGGAGCGTTCTCTTTGCTAGTCTTGGGGTCTTCCCAGCCCACACGAAGGAGGAGATAATAGTGTCAATCTTCTGGAAAAAAGCTTTGGGGATCAGGCATGGGGTGTTCCTAAAGAAATAGACGAACTTCGGAAGGTATACCATTTTAAGGAGGTTCACCCTACCCACCGGGGACAGTGGTAGCGTTTTCCATGTCTGGCACCTAGTGGCAAACTGAGTAAGCAGAGGGGAGAGATTATCTCCTATGTATGCCCGGGGGGAGCTTTTAACTATCACTCCCAGATATTTAAAGTCATCTACCCACTGAAGGGGCGTGTTGGTGGGATTTTTGGGGTTAGTGTCGTTAAGGGGAAAAAGGACAGATTTATCCCAGTTCACTCGTATGCCAGAGAATCTCCCAAACTGTTCTATTATTCCTAGTGCGGTCTGGAGTGATGCCTCTGTGCCTGCTAAATAAAGCAGGGTGTCGTCAGCATACAGGGATATTTTCTCCTGCAGCTCGCCAACCTCTATACCCCTCACTCGGTGGTCTTGGCGTATTAATATCGCTAGGGGTTCAATCGCCAATGCGAAAAGCCCTGGAGACAGGGGGCATCCCTGTCTCGTTCCTCTGTGCAGGCTGAAGGGAGGAGACAGCAGGCCATTAACCCTAACCCGGGCAGTGGGGTTTTTATACAGGAGATGGATCCAGGAGATGAACCTGGGGCCAAATCCGAAGCATTCCAGGACGTCCCATAGGAAAAGCCACTCGACAGAGTCGAATGCCTTTTCGGCGTCCAGAGCTGCAACCAGACCTCTATCCCCCTCCTTTGCCATGTCTATGTGGGTAAACAACCTGCGGATGTTAATGTCGGTCCCCCTGCCTGGCATAAAGCCCGACTGATCCGGGTGGACCAGCGCCGTGATCACCCCGTTCAGTCTAGTTGCCAGGATCTTGGCCAGCAGCTTAGCATCTACGTCTATCAGTGAGATTGGGCGGTATGATTTACAGAGTTCTGGGTCCTTCCCTGGCTTGGGAATGACCACTATTACCGCCTCGGACATAGATTCCGGGAGTGCACCCTCCCCCAGTGCCGCGAGGAGCATGGAGTGTAGTCTAGGGGCCAATTCTTCAGCATATGTTCTGTAGAACTCTGTGGGGAATCCGTCCGGTCCCGGGGTTTTCCCCGCTTGGAGTGAGGCTATGGCCTGTTGGACTTCTAGGATTGTAATGGGCGAGTCTAGTTGGGATCTATATGTGTCAGTCAGTACTGGGAAGTCAACATCAGAGAGGTAGATATGTAGGTCTTCCATGGAGTAGTTCACTCGTGTGGAATATAAGTCCGCATAGTAGGTCGTAAAGCTCTCGCTGATCTCCCTGGAGGAGGTCATTCTGACCCCAGCTCCATCTATCAGCGAGGGTACACTCATGGACCCTGTCTGTTCCCTAGCCAACCATGCCAATAGCCTGCCTCCCCTTTCACCATCCTCAAAGATTCTCTGCGACTGCTGGAGCATTTTTTTCTTAGTGAGTGAGGTTCGCATTAACATAACTTCCCTGGTGCTGTTTTGGAGCCTGTCGTGAACCTCCGGGTCCCCCGTTAACACAAACTGCTGTTCCAAGGTGAGTGCCCTGCCCTCCGCTTCCAGAATGTCCGCCTTCAGCTGTTTCCTAATTTTCCCTATGATCTTCTGATAGTGCCCCCTAGATGAGGCCTTAAAGGCATCCCAGACCACCGCTGGGGAGGCTGTACCCGGGTTGTGCATCCAGTACGTTTCCATTTGGTAACGGAACTCGGAGTCCACCCTGGGGTCGGATATCCAGAATCTGGATAGTCTCCACAGCCTGTCCCCGGGAGATCCCTCCAGGGACAGCCGGAGGAGAAGTGGGGTGTGATCAGAGATCCCCCGTGGAAGAATGGAAATTTCCTGTACCCTGGGTAGGAGAGGTGCCCCTGCATATACCAGATCTATGCGCGAGAGTGCTCTGTACGTGGCTGAGTGGCATGTGTAGGATCTCTCAGAGGGATTCCTCCATCTCCAAAGATCCGTCAGCCCATAAGTGTCAGCCCAGTTCGAGAGATCCGAGGTGGGACCCCCAGATGAGTTGAGGCGATCCAACCCCGGATTTGGCGTCATATTAAAGTCTCCCATAAGCAGGAGATTGTCAGTCCCATAGTTTGCCAGGAGGAGACTGAATTTATGAAGCAGTTTAACCGAGGCAGGGGGAGGGAAATAGATACCCACAAGCACCAGTTCTAATGTTTCAATCATAGCATGCAACACTATATATCTGCCGTCCGGGTCAAGATCCAGCCCCAGGAGTTTAAATGGAAGTGATTTGCGTACAAGAATGGTGACCCCTCTTGCAAAATTGGAGTACGTCGAGTTGTATTGGTGTCCCACCCAGGGCTTTTTTAGACTAAGGGTTTTCTTGCCCACTAGATGCGTCTCCTGGAACACACAGATGTGAGGGTTATGGGTTTTCAAAAATTGAAACACCAGGGACCGCTTAACTGGGGAGTTCAAGCCCCTGGTGTTCCAGGAGACAATCGTTAGTGACGACATAGCATGCCGGAAATGATCAATAGCGGGGCAGACCCGGGGCATTCACCCGACCCGGACAGAGTATAAACCCACAATTCAATTGTACATAGAGAGCAGCTCCCAAGGAGCTTCGGTGTCAGAGGCCCTAGTGACTGTGTCAAGCATATAAGCACTTTTAAATTTGTCAAATAACAGTAGTAGTAAAACCAGTAACAAAAACAAAACAACCCCCCCCCCTCCCCGCCAGCCCATGTAAAACTATGGGTGGCTTTCCTTCCCAAAAACCACACGGCAAGTCGCCATGTCATGGGGGTAACATGTGCAAGAGGCATTTTAGACATGTGTCCATCAACCCCTCCAAACTGGGGTCGCCCGGATATAAAATGTGGTGCCAGTCTCCCAGCAAGCTGGGGGTGCGGTTCTTAAGGTAAGTGGCAGAGTATCCGTTACCAGCCTGTGCAGCAGTAATGAAAAAAGGAGGAGCAGTAGAAACCAAAACATAGGGGTGTAGATAAAGAATGGCCGAGGTCTTCTCAAAAAGACAGGGGACAAAAGCAGTAGACGATAGGCAGGGGGGGAAGTTCATCCTGAGAAGTGGAAATCAGTAGGGGGGGGGGGCCCTCGTCCGCGTGCAGACAGCAGGCATCACCCGCCCACAGTCTCAATGTCTAAGGGGTGCTCGGAAACGGCAGTAACCGCTATTAGGACCCCCCCACCCCCGAATTCAGGTACACAGCTGCAAAGGGTAGTAAGACACAGGGATCAAAGAGATGTATACTTGCTCATCCAGTGCGGATCGTATCCAGCCAAGAAGATGCTTCAGCAGGCGATGTAAAAAATCGCACTCTCTCTCCGTCCTGGACTCGCAGTCTGGCGGGAAACAGCATACTATATTTGAGGTTCTTGGCGCGAAGCTGGGATCTCACGTGGTCAAATGACTTCCTCTGCCGCTGGGTTTCAATGGAGTAATCTGGGAATATGAGGAGTTTGGCATTCTCATACTTGAGCTCCCCCACGTTCCTCGCTTCCCTCAGGATTAGATTGCGGTCACGGTAGTTCAGCAGCTTAAAAATAAAGGTGCGCGGGGGTGCTCCCTGCGGTCCCCTTGTTGCAGGGATCCTGTGGGCACGTTCCACAACAAAATGGGAGGAAAATGAGGCCCTGGGTAGAAGGGTGCGCAGCAGTTGTTCTGTGAACTGGGGGGTGTCATTCCCCTCCGCTCCCTCAGGCAGGCCAATGATGCGCAGGTTGTTGCGTCTATTGCGATTTTCTGCATCTTCGGCACGCGACTCTAGATGCTTGACTCTGATTTTCAGGGAGTGAATGTCAGCCGAGTGTTCCCTCTGAATATCCTCCGTCAAAGACACACGCTGCTCAACTTCTGTCACTCTGCCTTTAAAAGCATCAATGTCTCTCCTAATCAGGCCCACCTCAATGTGCACATGGTCAATCTTTTCAGTGAGGGCCGTTCTGCAGCCATTTATGGCTTCCAAGAGCGCTGCATGCTCCGGGGGGTCCTGGGGGTCTGCTGCTGCCCCTGGACTCACCTCCCCTGGTTGCTCTGCCATCATGGGGGTATGTTCTGCTGCGGCCTTCTCCCCAGCACGCGGCGGCGTGGGCCCGGTCTTTTGTAGGCTCTGTCGGCGCGCTGATCCGCCCTTTTTATACCCGGGCATGAGCGGGGGACTGCAGGGGTCCCGACGAATCGAATGGATGCCGTTACGGTCGGCTGGCACCGCTGGATCGGTGGATATGTGGTCCGGGCGGCGGAGCGGTGTTAAAAGACGTCCGCTCCCGTCGCCATCTTGGACACGCCCCACAGTTTTTCCATCCTTAAAGTCCTACCTATATTTGTAATCCATTCCTTTGTGGTCGGGGGTTCCTCTGCCCGCCAATGTATCATACTTAGCTTCCTGGCCTGGAATAGGACTCTGTGTACTGCCTCCCTGCAGCTTTCCCCCCATCCATATTCTCCCAGAGCACCCAAGAGGCAGGCTCTCGGATCCTGCGGGAGTGATATTTGGAACACAGTGTTGACTGTGGTCACCACCGCGTTCCAGTAAGTGTGCAATTTGGGGCAGCGCCACAGCATATGAATGAGGCTCCCGTGTTCTCTTTTACATCTGGTGCATATGGGATCTAATTGCGGGTTCATCAAGTGCAGCCTGTGGGGGGTATAGTACGTTCTGAGAAGGATGTATAGTTGAGTTAATCGTTGTGAAATATTTAGTGAGCTGCTACCCACCGCCTGGCATATTTCTTCCCACTGTTCCCCGTCTAAGGGTCCCGTGTCAGCCTCCCATTTCTCCCTGACCCCCAGAGGATGCCGCTCCATCACAGATTGTAGCAGGATGGCGTAGCATTGGCATATAAATCCTTTCGATGAGGCAGCCTCCTCCAAGAGACGGAAAGCAGGGACCTGTGACAGCCGCCACTCTGAGGAGCGACTCTGCTCTACCACAGCATGTCGAAGCTGAATATAATGGAATTGCATAGACGCTGGAAGATTATATGTGTTCTGCAGGTCTGCAAACGGGCGAAGTATCCCGTTGCAGAATATTTGTTTCAAGTGTGTGATCCCCGCTTTCCTCCATTTTTCTCCTGACTGTAACTTGGCCAGTTCTGTGTAAGTGTCATTCCACCAAATTGGACTATATTCCGTATAGCCGTCTGCCTTTTGAATGTATTTGGCCTTATTCCAGACTTTCTCAATTAGGTTAAGGGTAGGAAATCTCTTGTGTGGTTTGGCGAAGGACAAAGCCTCCAATGCCATGGGTACAGGGCCTCTACGGACATTGTGCAGCATCAAAGTGTGTGACGAGCTTGGTGTAGCACTGTCTCCCCCCTCCGGTATTGGGAACATCCCTACAAGATGCTGCAGCTGTGCAGCCAGGTAATAGAGCCAGGGATTCGGCATTGCCAATCCCCCACTGTCTTTAGGCCTTTGCAAGTGTTCTAATTTGATCCTAGGGCGTTTCTCCTTCCATATGAGACTGCGGAAAATGGCATTTATAATGTGAAATGTTTTTAAGGGGATGACCATAGGGGTGTTATGAAGGAGGTATAGCAGTTGCGGCATAAGGATCATCTTAATTAGATTCACCCTACCCGCAACCGAAAGAAAGAGTGTCTTCCATGTTTTAACTTTGTCCCTGAACTTTATCAGCATTGGGGCAACATTTAGGTGTATAAAGTCCCTGGGTTTGGCAGAGATATGGATGCCCAAGTACTTGAAGGTCGTGGCCACTGGTATAGGACAGGCGGAATTAATAATTTGTGTATCATCTCCATCCAGCAGGAGTAGCGCAGACTTGGACCAGTTAATTAACAGTCCGGAAAACTTCCCAAATTTAGTAATAGTGGCCATGGCTTCTTTCAGTGAGGCATCCGTATCTCCCAATAAGAGTAGAGTGTCATCCGCATAAAGCATGACCTTTTCATGTAAATTCTTGTATTGGAATCCCACTATGCTCTGGTTGGCCCTAATCCCCATGGCCAGTGGCTCGATTGCCAGGGCGAAGAGGAGGGGGGACAGGGGGCATCCCTGTCTCGTACCCCTCCTCAACTCAAATTCTCTAGAGAGTGATCCCGATCCCCTAATGGCTGCCCGGGGCTGACTGTATAGGAGTTTTACCCAGGCGATATAATTGGGGCCAAACCCAAATTTCAGTAGGACCGCCCACAAATAGTTCCAGTCTATACTGTCGAATGCTTTAGTGGTGTCCAGTGACAGCAGAGCCCTGCTACCCATGTTGTCCACCTGTGTCTGCATGTTGAGATAAAGCCTCCTTAGATTTACTGCAGTAGATTTATTGGGCATGAAGCCTGCTTGGTCTCCATGCACAATAGATGTGATCACCCCGTTTAGTCTGACGGCCAGTGCCTTAGCCAGAATTTTTACATCACTTTGAAGCAAAGAGATCGGCCGGTAAGACCCAGGGTCTGTGGGGTCCTTCCCAGGTTTCAGTAGGAGAACTATGTTTGCTTTTGACATAGACTGAGGGAGGTTACCCCCTGTTTTGGCTGCATTGAAGACCTGGGTGAGCTGCGGTATTAGTTTTTTAGCGTATTGCTTGTAAATTTCTATAGGTAGTCCATCCTCCCCCAGGGCTATGCCACTAGGAAAGGTCCCTGCAGCTGCCTGAAGTTCCTCCGATGTAAGTGGGGCCTCCAGGAAGTCCCGCTGGCTAGCAGAAAGTTCCGGGAAGTCCAACTGGTTCAGGTATGTATCCAAGTCTTCTTGGGCATACGCCTGACCCGGACAGTACAGAGATTCATAAAACCTAGTAAGTTCCTGCATTATTAGATCTGGCTGACTCACCAGAGTGCCCGCTGGGGTCCTAATTGCCCCTATAGTTGGCGAGCGTTGATGAGAGGCAGAGATCCGCGACCAAGAGGCGCCCCGTCTTCTCCCCCTCCTCAAAGAACGCCTGTTGCTTAAAAAAGCGTTTTTTTTCGGCCGAGGAGGATAGCAGGTGTTGATACGCACTCTGTGCAGCCTGCCATGACTCCTTATTCAACTCGGTGGGGTTATCTATGTATGTCTGTTCTAGCTCTTGAGTTTTAGTTTCAACCTCCTGCAATAGAGCTGTCGAGTCCCACTTCACTTTGTTCATTTCAACAATCAACACTCCCCGTAAATGCGCCTTGAAGGCGTCCCATTGTATTATTCTGGAGCCATTTGGATCTTGGAGGGCAAAGAACCCACGCATGCTCCCCTCAATCTCCTCATGGGAGCGAAATAATTTCAGCCAAAAGGCGTTAAATTTCCAGGGGGCTCTAGGCATATTGTTGGGAGGGGCCACTATAAGTTGAACCACCAAAGACGAGTGGTCAGAAATACTATGGGGTCTTTGAGTGAAGTCTGCCACATACGGGAGCATGCTCAGATTCCCCACCCCCAAATCAATCCTGGACAAAGAGCCATGAGTTTTGGAAAAGCATGTAAATTGTTTTGCGTCCGGGTTACGGTGTCGCCAGACATCAACCCATCCCACCTCTTGCAACAACCGCGCCAGGGGGGTGCCCCTGGAGAGGGCAGAGGGTCTAGGGTTGGGGTGCCTATCCGCCACCAAATCCAGACAGCAGTTAAAATCCCCGAGTACAAGCAACGGCACATCAGGCCTACCATCCAGAAAAGTCAGGAGGAGCCGGAGTACCGCCGTCGTGAACGGCGGGGGGATGTAAATGCAAGCCAATACACATACCAACGTATTAAATCTACAGTGTAAAAAGACAAATCTCCCCTCCTTATCTATAACACTTTCAAATTCCTGGTAGTCCAGGGCAGCATGTATCAATACACTCACCCCCCTTGAAAAGGAGGTGTGTGTAGAGTGGTAAGCTTTCCCTACCCATGAGTATCGTAAAAAACTTTCCGTTTCAGTGGTCAAATGTGTTTCTTGGAAACAGATTACCCCAGGGAGAAATTTCTTCAAGCACATGAAAGTCATAGTCCTCTTTAAGGGGGAATGTAGGCCCCGAATGTTCCAAGATACCAAGGGGATTTTAGCCATGTATCCTAATCATGAATGTCCTGTGGCGGATTATGTGTGGGTGCAAACATACATACGGTCCATCAGATAAACGTGCGGGCAGTCTCCTGTGTCCCAGTCTTACAGTGTGTCTTCTGTGTAAACGATCTTGGTATTCCTCCTTCAAGTGGTGTACCTGGTACGGCCAACAGTAGCCAAAAAATAAAATGTTAGTGAAACTTGTAGCCCAAATAGCCCTGTAAACCTGGTCCTCTGCCAACCGGGCAGGGTAAACAACTTTGGCGCCCTTCTGGCGCCCATCGCATGCAACAGTCACTTTAAGTTGTAACGTCGTTGTAACCATAGTGCTCTCTTGGTGCTTTGTAGTATATTGTCCCCCAGCCAGGGAGTGTCAACTGAACCAAATATGTGGGGGTTCATCCCCCTAGTAAACAAGAGAGGTGAAGGAGCATTTGCCCATCCGTGAGCTTATGCGTTTACCAAACAACGTGTCTGCGGCAGTGTCAGTCCTCATCCTCCTGTGCACGTCTTTGCAGGGCCTGTTCGTTGCGGTCGAGCCAGGATGCGGCCTCTTTGGCAGACTCAAAGAATTGGGCTTGGCCTCTGACTGCTATTCTGAGTTTAGCAGGGTACAACATGGCATATGGTATTTGTAGGGTCCTGAGTCGACGCTTAACATCCTGGAATTTGGCTCTGCGCCTCTGAACATCTGCTGAAAAGTCTGGGTAAAAGGACACCCGGGCCCCATTGAACTGAATGTTTGCTTTCTCTCTGGCTTGGCGGAGTACTGCCTCTCTGTCACGATAATGTAGTATTCTTGCAAGGAACGACCTGGGGGGGCCCCCTGGTGGTGGGGGGCGGGAGGGCACCCTGTGTGCCCTTTCCACCCCAAATAGTGGGGAAAATGCATTTTTACCGAAAACTTCCAGGAGCCATCCTTCTATATATGCAGTGGGGACTCTGCCCTCCACCTTTTCTGGCAGACCCACTATGAGAACATTGTTCCTGCGCAAACGATTTTCCAAATCCTCTGCACGATCGAATGCATCTCGTGCCATTTGCAGGGCAGCTCTAGCGTCCTGGGCCATGGGTTGCACATAGTCCTCCATTTCACTGACCCTACTTTCCACCGCAGTGGTGCGTTCCCTAATTTTCTGCATGTCTTGTCTTAATAGGGACACATCCTCCCTGAGGCCCCCAAACTGCTCTTTCAGGGTGTTAACAGATGCTGTACAGTTATGCACTGCCTTAAGTGTGTCTGCCAAGGTGGGCTGCGGGTCTTCCTGGGAGTCTTGGGCCTGTGAGTCCGTGCCTGGGGCTGCAACCCCTTCCCCCTCCTCCTCACCCCAGCATGCAGGGCCTTGTACTGGCTGCAGGCTTTGCGGCCTATGTATTTGGTCACTGGCGCGGGACGACTGCTCCGGGCCTCCTGCCCCTGACAGTCTCTGGGCATAGTATAGCATGTCCTTTGGGCCTTCTTTCCCCACAGATTTGGGAGGTTTACTTGACTTGTGGCTTGATTTGTCCGGGCCTCGTGGCGTCCCTTTCCCTGTGAGCGCGGCGGCGCCATCTTGGATTTCTGGGCTTGCGGCTTCCATCTGGCTTTTTCGGGTCATTCCTCTGGTACAGAGGGCCGGCGGTGGTTCCACAGGGGTCTCCTGAGGGCAGGTGTGCAGCATAGGGCGCTCAGAGCTTGGTTAGGTGGCTGGGGGAGGATCGGTGCCGGATCAACGCCAGGAGCTGTGGGAGATGCGTCCTCTCACATGCCGGTCTTGGCCACGCCCCCTTATGATGTGATTTTAACAGTTCTTTATTTAACATGCTTTGCAGAAAGAAAAATGGTTCAGCATTAGCCAAATTGGTTGAATTCACTGACTATGATAAGCTGCTTATGCCATTCATTGATCAAGACACAGTTTCGGAAATTGGGAAAGGATTTGATACATCCAGTCAAAGTAAGGTAAGTAATGCTAGGTTTATAATTTTTTTTTTGTATTAATCTTATCGTTGTGACTTGCACCAATAGCATAAAAATGTATATTAGGTAAGTACACTATTTAGAAGACAACATCGGACAGCTGCAGGTACACCCAGACTTGTTTGTATGGTAAACAAACAATTGTGCATAACTGAATTTCACACTGAAGTAGGTAAGTCTAACGTTTGTCTACATACCAGAAAAAAATCTTTGTGGGACATTAGAAACCACCTTTTTTTTTCCCTTTTTTTTTGGTGGCAGAAATCTAACAATAACCAAAACTGATTTCTTCTTTTAATTTTAATTTTTTTTTTTTGGGCGGGGGGTGAAGAATGGTTGGAAATATCATACAAGTGTCTTGAGCAAAAATGAGTACCATTGTCAAAGCCTAACATGCCATTTTTGTTTACAGGTTCCAATGCTGATCCAGGCACATTGCTGCTTTTTTCCGATAGGGAAAACGTGCAACAAGAATCGTCCGACAATGAATTAGTTGCACCGTTTGCTGTTACAACACTGTTCGAGGATGAAAACATAGTGCAAGGTCATGTTTTGATGAAACAAACTACAGTACTGAGGCCATCACAGTTCCAACAATACCAAGAAGACCAGAAAGGAAGCAGACAGCAGAGAGGAGGAGAAGCTGTGCCACCTGCAGAACTAGAAATCTATACAGGGAACAGTTATTTTTTGTTTAGGAACAAAGCCAACGATTTCAAAAAGCTCAGGTGAAACATAGGGAAACGCTTAAAAATGATTTGATCTTTATAACAGATCAGCTCAAGGGTATAAATGTTTTTCTAAAAGATTTTCAAAACTTTTCTTTTGAGTATCATAAGGTAAAAATGGCTTTGTTAAGGCAGTCTAGAATGGTTGTGCCTACTGTCAGATGCATTATTCCAGTGACAGTAATAAGAATGATTCAGGATTTGAAAATCTATCCTTGCCTTTATTTTTGGGCCTTTTTTTTGTATTCTTTTTTCTTTAATCTTTGAAAAAAAATTTATTATAACATTTTACTTTATAACAATTTTATATGTTGTCCTTTGATTGTTTATTTCTACTTTACCAAATAATATTTTAATGTAACAGGTTTTACAGTAATCACTTAACTCAATCATACTTGGAGGCATTAACATTTGAACTACCTTCTCAAATTTATGTCTCCTTAAATTGATGCTTGGTAATCCAAGCTGTGTCTTTTTCATGTGGAACTCGGGTGACTGAGAATTGCTGGCAAGCTGCTGTCCACTCCTTTCCAAAATTGCTTTTCCTGGTGCCTCCATGGCAGCATACATGTGATAGAGCTCCGCCTCTACTCCGCCTTCAGGACTAGTGAATAGCATAAATTAAAGGGCATAGCCCCTCCCCCAACATTCTCCTTTTTTTTCCTCATTCCTCTTGACTGGTGAAGAGTAGCAGTATGTCCATACCTCTGCAGTCGGCAGCGTCCGCCGGGTTAAGCCTCTCCCGTGCGCAGTCCCTGTTCTTGGGCCGCTCAATGCGCTGATAAGACTGGGAACCCCTTCTGAGGATCTTTTGGGGTCTTGCAGTTTCCTCATAGGAACGAAGTCTGCTGAATTTCCAGAAAAACGAATGCTGGTGATGACGGCGGGAGGATCAGATACTCTTCCTTCTTGGTCAGGTTAGGTTTTCTTTTTGCTTCCATGTCTGCACTGTTTTTGAGCCCTGGTGGTTAAAGTTTATAGGTTTAAAAAAAAAAAAAAATGTCCCCTTTAAGACATTTATTCCTGGTCTCCACATGTGCAGAACGGGCGTTTCCTTGCTATTTCTGAGTTTTTTTCTCTAGCTTTTTTGTACTACCCTTCAGGGTTCTCACTCTCTTGCCGTGGCATTGGTTTTGTTTCTTTTTTTTTTGCCAGTAATAGGGTAGGTCCTTTTTTAATTAAGCTGCTCTCCCTTTTTAGCTTTAAAATGTTGGCTCTAAATTGGACTCAGGGCTGCTCTGCATATCAGGTGTATGCCCTGCAGTCCAAATTACTTCAGCATTACAGGTATGTGTGGAGCTGGCCATTCACCATGCAATTTTCTTGTTCAATTTCCATTAGGTTTGCCTTCAACAGTGTGGTACAGGGGCCTGCCTGATTGCATGCAAATTGGGGGTGATTAGATTTGACCACATATTGTATGTTTTTTTATAGATCTGAGGGAGATCTATAGACGGGGGTTGGGTAGTGTATGGCCAGCCTTATACTTTTATCTCACTCCTATTGCGTTGACTTCGTTTAAAAATTTGGTGTGCAAATAGACTCTATTTCTTTTGCTTTCTTACTTCGCCTTACTACAGCTGATCCTCCTGCCCATTATTTACCATGAGCCATTCGTCACAAAGCCAAGATCCTCTCATATCCAATAGGTATGTGGACCACCTGTACATGAGTATTTAAAAAAAAAAAAAAAGAGTGCGCCACTGACAAACTTTGTTTGTTTCAGCCCTGTTCCTTCAAAGCGGTCCAGAAAGTCCTCAAGGCGCTATGACAATGACGATAGTCCTGAGCGAAGACCGCGCTCTTCTCATCATAAATCTTCCAGAAGATCAGGATCTTATAGACATCGTCATTCGCCTTCGCCTCCACCGCGGGCGTCAAGGAAAAAATGTTGGGCCTGTGGCGCGGTTCCACTCCCTGATAAGCTCGTCTGCAGAGACTGTCTCAGGGACTACGCAGCTAACCGGGAATTAGAAGGCCAGCAGGTGGTTGACATGCTTAAGCAAACCATGAGAGACTCTCTTTCTGAACTGACGGCCATGATTCCAGCTCACCCGGTTTCACAAGCTGCCCAGGTGTTGGATTTGGACCCCGACATTTCGGGCCCATCAGCTGTTAGTACTCCTTTGCCTCCATCAGGAAAAACAGCTAAACAAATCCCACCGGTAGATTCATCCGAGGAGTCCTCAGATGATACAGAACCGTCTGGTTTCAATTTCTCCCTGGTTCAACGGTTTGTACAAGCGGTGAGGAGCGACATTGCCTGGGAAGACCCGGAAGGGCCTCCTCAAAAATCTAAAAACTATTTCTCATTCCTCAAGAGAAACCAAATCTTCTTCCCATTAATGGGGGAGATCATAGAGGATGAGTGGAACAAAACTGATAGAGTTTTCTGTAGCACGTTTATGCAAAATGTATCCACTGGTAGATTCGGATACTCAGTTCAATGACTGTGGTTGATGCGGCTGTAGTGCGTCTGGCAAAAAATGTAACAATGCCAATGGAGGATTCAACGTCTTTCAAGGATCCCCTAGATAGCTCCATTTGAGGTCTAGATCAATACATCTATCTAGAAGCAGGGGTGGCTTGCAGACCAGCCATTGTGCTGACATCTGTTTCCAATGCCATCAGGTCTTGGACGGAAAATATTGAGACATCCCTGCACCAAGACGTTCCCAAAGATGACATAATCAAAGCTCTGGAGGAGCTTAAGTTGGCGGATTTCATGGGAGAAGCTGCAATTGACACAATCCGGTGTTCAGCCAATTCAATGCTGCAACTCTGTTATGGCAAAGCGGGCCTTATGGCTAAAGCCTTGGACAGCCGATCTAGCATCAAAGCAGAATTGGTGCAAGATTTCCCTTGATGGAAAATCTTTGTTTGTTGAGAAACTCGACAAAGTAATCTCCAGAGTAACAGGGGGCAAATCTGGCTTACTTCCTAAGGACAGGAAGGTCCGGAGAACAAAGGCCTATTTATCACAATTCCGGCAATCAAATTCTAGAGACTTCAGGCAGTCTCGCCCCTTTAGGGACCACATGAAATCGTGGAGAGGCACCCAGACTTCTTTTCTGGGAGCCAGAAAGTACAAGTCCCTCACTGCTCCCCAGGAGGGGACAAAGTCCTTTTGACGTCAGCGGGGAGGAAACGCCCCCAGTGGGAGCCCGGTTAAAAAAACGTTTTCCCCATCTGTGCCTCCAAATGTCAAGACCCATGGGTCCTAGCAACGATCCGGTACGGTCACTTCTGGACTTTCTCTCAGCAGCCTCCTCACACGTCCTTCAAAGAGACAGTTACCAGCCTCCCCACAGAAGGCACTGGCCTTAAACCAATTTTTTTGGAGTCCCTGCAGCGTCAAGGGGCAGCAATACCTGTCCCCCCATCAGATCGATTTTACAGGTTTTTCTTCCACCCTTTTCCTGGTGCAGAAAAAAACAGGCGACTGGAGACCTGTAATAGATCTGAAAAAGCTAAATCAATACATCCATCTCGAAAGCTTCAAGATGGAGTCACTCCAAACGATCATACAAACCATACAACCAGGAGATTGATTAATCTCGATAGACCTGCAGGATGCGTACCTCCACATCCCTATTCTACCATCCTTCCAAAAATACTTAAGGTTCGCAGTGGGTCATGTCCACCTGCAATTTCAAGCTCTGCCCTTCGGGCTATGCACCTACCCTCTGGTGTTCACAAAAGTGTTGATATCTGTCTTGGCCCCTATGAGAGAGAGAGGGGGTTAAGAATTTATCACTACCTGGACGATATCCTCTTGCTGTCAAAAAAACCAGAGCCACCTTTTAGACCACAGGGAGATTCTTCTCCAGTCGTGGTCGGAGTTCGGGTGGCTGGTGAACCATCGGAAGAGCCAATTAGTTTCAACACAGCAGATGGTTTACTTAGGAGCAATGTTCGGTACGCTCCTAGGCACAGTCTCTTTACCCCAGATGAAGATGGAGGGCATCATTCAGAAGGTATCCAAGGTCATAGAGATCCCATCTATCAGCCTTGCAGTGTCTGAGCCTTATTGGCACGATGTCCTCGTGCATACCTCTAGTTCCGTGGTCTCACTAGCATCTGAGACACTTCCAGACGGGATTCTTAATACAATGGAGACGACAACATCTGTCTCAGACAATCCGTTTAACAAAGCTAATGAGCAGTGGTCATTACACTGGTGGATGAATCCAGAGAATCTCTCCCGGCTCTATCATTTGGGTTCCCACTCATGGTCCACAATTACGTCAGAAGCGAGTGGCCAGGGGTGGGGTGCCCATTGCAGAGAATTCAGGGAAGATGGTCCTTTCCCACCAGAGGGACAGTGTCCAACGTCCTAGAAATGAGGGCAGCATTTCTAGCCTTAACCTCTTTTGCATCTCAGGTCAAGGGACAGAGAGTACTTCTATGTTTGGACACCAAGGTGGCGGTCTCGTACCTTCAGAAACAAGGGGGCACCCACAGCAAGGCACTTCTGAGGGAAGTGGAACCTGTAATGCTCTGGGCAGAGAGGAACCTGGTAGACCTCAGGGCAATGTATCTCCCAGGCAAGATGAACACAGAGGCAGATGTCTTATCGAGGAGGTTTGGGGACAACGAGTGGTCTCTACATCCCCATGTGTTCATCCAAATCTCCAATCTAGGGCAGACCCCACTGGTGGATCTTTTTGCTACTCATGAGAATTGCAAAATCAGGAGATTCTTCTCTCACCTTCCACATCCACAGGCGGAAGGAGTAGATGCGCTATCTTGTCCTTGGACCTTCAAGACAGCTTACACCTCTCCTCCTCGCCCACTCATTTCGAGGTTTCTCCTCAGACTCCTGAACGAACCAGTCAAAGTGCTAGCAGTGCTACCCTATTGGTCGAAGAGACCGTGGTTTCCACTAGCCATGCACCTCAGTGTGGATCATCCGATCAGAATTCCTCCCTTTCTGCAGTTGTTGACCCAGGGCAGGCTGGACCATCCAGACCCACAGAAGCTGGATCTTTGTGTATGGAAGTGGAAAGGAGGAGGTTTGAATCGTTAGGCTGTTCCCAAGAGGTCATATCCACCCTGTTAAAAGCTAGAAAGCCTACAACCAACACACTCTATGCAAGAATTTGGGACAAGTTCTTATCCTATGCCCCAGGAAAAGGATTTGATCCTATCTCTTTCCACTGCTGATGTTCTGAGTTTTCTGCAAACTGGTCTCGATTTGGGGCTCAGCCAGAGTTCCCTCAAGGTAGAAGTTTCCGCAACTTCTGCAGCAACTAACACCAGGGGGGCAGAAGACCCTCTAGTGGTTACGTTCCTCAGGGGAGTATTGAAGATGTGTCCCCCATCCAGACGTTCCTTTCCAAAGTGGAATCCTCCTCTAATATTGGAAGTCCTATCCACTCATCAGTTTGTACCGGTTGAAGAGGTCTCAATTTGTAACTTGACTTTAAAAACAACTTTTCTGTTGGCTATTACATCCGACAGGAGGATTTCGGAAATCCACTCCCTGGGCATTGGGGATGATCACATATCCTTTTTTTCCAGATAGGCTAGAACTTCGCCCTCTCAGAGGTTTCACACCCAAGGTCACCTCAACGGCAAACCTATCAGAACCATGGGCGTTACCAGTTTTCATGGACTCAGAATCAAACTCCTGTTATGAGTTAGACATATCCAAAGTTCTCAGGGCCTACTTGGAAGCCACAGCAAGTTTCGGCTCAGGTGAATGCTCCTTCAACAAGAGCAGTATCGGCATCTTGGGCAGCGAGGGCAAATGTTTCTCTTGAAACATTAGGCTTGGTCTTCCCGACACACGTTCCTCAAACATTATCGTATTGATCCCGGGGCTCTTACAACCGTAGAGTTCGGGAGAAAAGCGCTTTATGCTGCTATGTCTGTGTTTGATTAAAGTTTATTTTTTGTTAAAGGATTAAACCCACCCATGTGAGCTAGTTATTTATCACATGTATGCTGCCATGGAGGCACCAGGAAAACTGAAAATTGTATCATACTTACCGTAATTTTCCTTTCCTGGTGCCAATCCATGGCGGAATAAACTCCCACCCTCAGTATTCTATATTACGAAGAATGTTGGGGGAGGGGCTATGCCCTTTAATTTATGCTATTCACTAGTCCTGAAGGCGGAGTAGAGGCGGAGCTCTATCACATGTATGCAGCCATGGATTGGCACCAGGAAAGGAAAATTACGGTAAGTATGATACAATTTTCCGTTTTCACTTCATCCTACCATATATTCATAAAAAATAGTTTTTTTCTAAATGTATGGCCTACTAGTGCAGCTTCATCTGCTCTGTACTGGATTCTTCTCTGCTGTCACAAAGAATATTTTCATGTAACATGTTTTACAGTAATCTGTACTCGGAGGCATTGAAATTTGAGCTACCTTTTAAAATGTATGTCTCCTTAAAATTATGCATGGTAATCCAAGCTGTGTCTTTTTCACGTGGAACTCTATTGACTGAAAATTGCTGGCAAGCTGCTGTCTGCTTATTTCCAAACTGCTGGTCACTTCATTCTCCCATACATTCATAAAAAAATATTTTTTTCTAAATGTATGGCCTGCTAGTGCAGTCTGATTTGCTCTGCACTGGACTTTTTTTCATTTCTTTGCCCAATTCTGTGCTGATGCCTATGTTAACCACTTGCTTACTGGGCACTTATAACCCCTTCCTGACCAGACCAATTTTCAGCTTTCAGAGCTCTCACACTTTAAATGACAATTGCGTGGTCATGCAATACTGTACCTATATGGCATTTTTAGAATTTTTCTCACACAAATAGAGCTTTCTTTTGGTGGTATTTAATCACCACTGGGTTTTTAATTTTTTTTCTAAACAAACAAAAAAGGTGAACATTTTGAGAAAACAAACAAAATGTTTTTTATATTTTGTTGTTATAAAATTTTGCAAACAGGGGCACTAATGAGGTGGCACTGATGGGCACTGATAGGTGGCATTGATGGGCTCTGAGGCGGTACTGGTGGGCACTGATCAGCATGGCACTGACGAGGCTGCACTGATGGGCACTGATACAGGGTACTGATGGGCACTGATATGTGGCACTGAGGTGGCACTAATGGGCACTCATAAGTGGAACTGATGGGCATCTATAGGTGGCACTGATGGGCACTGATAGGCAGAACTGATAAGTGACACTGATGATGAGGCAGTGATGGGCATTGATTGGCAGCACTGATGGGCACTGATTAGCAACACTGAAGGGCACTGATTAGCAGCACTGGTGGGCACTCGGGACTGATGTCCCTCTAACAGAAGCCGGTTGACGGCTTTATTCTTTTCTTCACGCTGATAGCCAATAACCGGCTTCTATTTACTTCATTGGCTGACAGCTGATCACATGGTAAAGGGCCTGCTGTGATTGACCCTTTACCCCAAACAGTGATAAGACGAGTCCCAAGAAGCACCCAGGGGGCACGCAGGCAGCGCGAGAACGGGAGGGCGTACATGTACGTTCTCCTGGCATTTTAAGCCTGTGCTGTAGCCGTCTTTCAGCTATAGCGCAGGCGCCAAGTGGTTAGAATTGTGGAGACTGAGGAGCACTTGACTGTCTGTTTTTTATTATTTTGTTTCCAATTATTTTTAGATTTCCTGGCCAAGTGTAACTTGTTATTAAAATGATCTGTATAACCTAAAGTATTACAGTGGCCTCTTCAAGAGGTAAAATCAAGCTGGAGCAATTGTCATGTTTGACATACTCCATTGTAACACTACTGTAAACAGCGTTTTTATAAAAAAAGTTGTTAATGTTCAATTTCAGCCAATGTTTGAAATATATTTGCACTGCATGTCATGCATTTTGGTTTCATTTTAAGGAACAATACTTGTGTACTCTTGGTTAATAATGCCACATTTCTGTGGGTAGAATAGTGCCCCTTACTGTGGGTCTTCTGTGGGTGGAATAGTGCCCCATTCTTTGGGTGTTCTGTGTGGGGAATTGTGCCCCTTCCTGTGGGTCTTCTCTGGGTAGAATAGTGCCCCTTTCTTTGGGTAATATTGTTACCCCTTTCAGTAGGTCGTCTGTGGGTGGAATAGTGCCCTTTTCTGTGGTTATTCTGTGGGTAGAATAGTGCACATTTCTTTGGGTAGTACTATACCCCTGTCTGTGGGTCTTCTGTGGGTGGAATAGTGTCCCTTTTTGTGGGTAGAATAGTGCCCCTTGTTGTGGGTATTCTATGGGGGGAATAGGGCTCCCTCCTGTGGGTGGAATAGTGCCCCTTGTTGTGGGTCTTCTCTTGGTGGAATAGTGCCCCTTCCTGTGGGTCTTCTGTGGGTGGAATAGTGCCCCTTTCTTTGAGTAGTATTGTACCCCTTTCTGTGGGTGGAATAGTGCCCATTCCCGTAGATTTTCTGTGGGTTAGATAGTGCCCATTTCTGTGGGTGGAATAGTGCCCTTTTTGTGGGTCTGCTGTGGGTAGAGTAGTGCCTCTTTCTTTGGGTAGTATTGTACTCCTTTATGTGGGTCTTCTGTTGGTATAATTAGGCCCCTTTTTTGTAGGTAGCATTGTTCCCTTTTCTAGAGGCATAATAATATAATAATAATAATCATTGTCATAACCAAAAATTGCACCTCAAATGGGCATGAGAGGTGCAATATGAGATGGGTGTGAACAGCCAGGGCAAGCAAAAAAGGTTGATGTTGCATTACATTTGTAAAAACACGTTTGCCAAAACACAGAGCATAAAAAAAAAAAAAATAGGGAGTTTGGTGAATTTGGAAATATGGGCACATTACTGAAGAGTCACTAGGTAACAGTGTAATGAAATTAATGATCGTACAAGTATGTAAACAATAAACATGCAAGTATGAAAACATATATGAGGATTTTACACTACTTACTGAGTCGCCAGCCACGACTGAATGCTCCCATTTCAGAATTCTCAAAGAGCTGAGACTGGCGGAGGATATGGGCATCAAGGACTGAGCCAGGGGAATCCAGTTACCACATCCCGGATCAACATCTGGCCGTCACACACCACCTGGATGTTTCTTCGAATGGTAGCCCTTGTGGTTAATATAAATATGCTTCTTGTGGCTGGGTGGAAAGAGAGCGACATGGGTGCAATCGATAGCGCCCATTACGTTGGGGATGGATGCCATACTGTAGAATACACCTTTAATCTGATCCCACTCCTGAAGAGATGATGGCATGTAGATATAGGTGGACGCAATCACACAGAATCCCTTCAGCACTCGTCTGAGGATTCAGGAAAAGGATGTCTACGACATGCCAACAACATCCTCGGCCACCATCTGGTAGGAAGCCTCGCCAAGGTAATGGAGCACGGCGAGCAACTTTGTCATGCCGGTATAGCACGATTCCTCTGGGTGCTAGTCTCTTGTACTGCCCGAAGCTTCACATACATACATAAGGATCAGCTCTTCGGTCAGCCGGAACTTCTGAAGAGCTTCACCCTTTGTAAAATTGCCCAGAAGGGTCCTCTCTGCAAAATGTCATGGAGCCATCACGACAAACATTCTCCTTTTTTCTCAGACACCTTCTGAACAGTTTAAATTGCAATAAATTGCATTCAAAAACCTCCATCACTGGTAATGCTGCTAACCCAACTCTATCTCTCTACCAAGCAGGAAATACCGCACTAGACCAAACCCTGGTGTTAAATATTGTTTTTTTTTTTTACTTCCTGTTCTGTTTGTGAATTGGACTTAACAGCTTACTGCATGATTTTTGGCGATATTTACTGATAACTTTCTTTTGATGAATTGGACTTTATTTACTGCATGAAATAATTTATGCAAATTAATCACATGACCACGTTATCCAATGCAATAACCTTTAGTTAATTGACTCCTAAGTAACTGTGCATTGGAACTTTAATACTGGGGACTGGATGTACGAAAAACTGTAAACATTTTACAAATTGTTAATGGCCATTATCACTGCATGAAAATGTGCAGCGTGCCCCTGAATTCATAGTTCAGGCAGAGCAGCTATTTAGTCACCCTTGCTGAGAAGGTCCCTCTGTCCTGTTCCTCAGCAGTATGCAATAAGAAATCAGGTCTGGAAGATCAATTGGTTACACACCAGTTTTTTCAGCACTAGTAATTGAGCAGTAATGAAAAACCCTAGCCCGCCTTCTATGACAAATTTATTTTCCTCATTACTAGAACAGAGACAAGTAATTTACTATGCTCACTGCAGTCTATGGAAAGAAGACTGAGGATGTCACTGCAAATGTGTGGAGCATTCCCTTGGGAAAAGTCTTACTTGGGGTAAGGGGATGACAAGCACTCTATAACTGCCTGTGCATCTTTTATTCATGGCAGCTGGATTTGCACAGTCGCTCGTCACCTAGAGTACATGTATCTTTGACCTTTGCTACATCAACATAAATTAGAGAGTACTTGTCATTTTGGGGCAAGTGATATACTGAAAAAAGACAGCTAGGGAAATATTGCTTCATTTACGTAGATGCCAGTTTATTTTGGGATAGTAATAAATATCTTCCAAATGAACCAAAATTCCTGCTTATCCCTTTTTGCCTGTAAAAAAAAAATCCTTATTTTTAGCTGGTAGTCATTTTTGTGGTTTGCAGGAATTATCTGTATTGCATACTTACATTGATTCAGCTTGGCAGAATGTGAGAATGCATATCTCATTTCTGATTAGACATTGTGATTGTTCGGTTCGCAGCAGAACTCCGGAACAGGGGAAAAGTTCTAACCCGAACAGGGAACTCCATTGAAGTGTATGGGAGCGGAGCATGAAAAATCAAAAGTGCCCATTTTGAAGGTTGATATGCAAGTAATTGGCAATAAAAGGGGTATAGGGGTCTGGGTACTGCCCTGGGGAACATGTATCAATGCAAATATTTTTTTTTTTTAAAAGATAGTTTTCCAGGAGCAATGATTTTTGTTATGCTTAAACAATAAAACTAAAAAAATATTTTAAATATAGTGCCAGGGGGGTCAACTTAGTTTGCCTGTAAAGTGGAACATCTGTAGCATATATGTAACATGACTACAGCAAAAATGTAATTTCCAAAGAAAAAAAAACGAGTCAAATCACATTTACAATTGCGATTACAATTGCCAGCAACCGGCTATTGAAAAAATAAGGGAAAAAAACAGTGCGGGGTTCCCCCATCAGGCCATACCAGGCCCTTTGGTTCTGGTACGGATTTAAAAAATAAAACGGCTTGGGGTCCCCCCCAAAATCCATACCAGACCCTTACCCGGGCATAAAAAAAAAAAAAACAATTTTTTGCACTAAAAATATTAACTGTAAGCAAGGGTGTGTTGTATACAGGAGGGGAGAGGTTAAAAAAGTGTCCAGAGATAGGCCACAGATAAAAAATAGTAGCAGTAGTAAGTCAATTTCGTCAGGCATAGCGCTCTTTCATCTTGCAAATGGTAAAGAAGGGAAAGGCAGGGCGGACGGGCCTATCAGATCGTAGCACCACCCTGTCAATAGTTTACTGGGACTGATTTGCTCTAGGGGGGCGAAAGGCGGGATTTGGACTTGGATAGGTTATAGTCTTATCATACATTGTATTTGAAACGAAACAGAGAAAGAAGCTAGAAGTGGCATTAAACATGTACACAAAAAAAGGTGAAACAGAGGGAGCGCACATGCATATGGACTATAGTAATTACTATAGTATTATACCATATCACTGTTCCTCTTATTACATATCCATGTGTGTTCCGTCTGTTTCACCTTTTTTTGTGTACATGTTTACTGACACTTCTAGCTTCTTTCTCTCTTTCGTTTCAAATACAATGACTGATAAGACTCTATAACCTATCCAAACCCCACCTTCCGGCCCCTTAGAGCAAATCAGTCACAGTAAACTATTGACAGGGTGGTGCTTACGGTCTGATTGGCTCGTCTGCCCTGCCTTTTCCTTCTTTACCATTTCCAAGATGAAGGATCACTATGCTTGACGAAGGAGCACGCATGTTTCGAACGCGTGCACACCATTAACATCATCACACTGCGACCTGGGACTTCATAGACTGACGATCTCCCCTGCGCCCTGCTTGCTCTAGCCTGGGACACTGGAAGCCACTGACACCACCAGACAAGACCACACAGTGGGTGAGGATCGTCCCTTGTGGAGCCTTGCTATCTATTTGGACCTCATTATAATGTGCCTGTTTTTATCCTACTCAGAGTGAGTGCATTTTTACTACAATTAAAAACGTGTGTTACACTACTGCACTTAGGTTGGCGCTGCTTGTTCTCTGTTCTTGTCCTTGGCACAGTGACATGGGAGTGCAATATTATTTATACCTTTTTTATCGTCACTAAATAAACCTACTACACTATGGAATCTTCTTAAATTGTGTCTCCTGTGGAGTTATTTCACCCATCCAAGCTATACCGTGAGGGAATACTGTAGTGGGGGGGCTACAGCTGAGGAACCTTACTGGTTATCACAAGCAAATTTGGACTTCCTGTAAAAAGGGTTCACCTCTGGTGAGGTGCCACCCACTACTTGAGCACCAGTGGGGAAAGAATAGAAGATATCTCCATATTGAAGCACTTATTTTTGGTGTTGGAAACTGTCACATTGGACTATTTATAATGTATATGTATCACTGAGTTATGTCAGTACCACCTATCTTCATGGTTACATGAAGTCATATGATTTTATTGTACAAAGGTGTGTACTCAAGCGCTGATGTGGTAATAAAAACCTAAACGATTAAGCTGCAACTATTTTCATAGTGTTCTGACACCCTAAATCAAATATAAGTAACTAGTAATAGTGCGCTACAATTAACTTCCTATTTAAAGTGCACACATCAAACAAAATGGGAAATAAAGTGCAATATAAGAGGTATACAAAGTGCTATGTGCTATGTACTGATCATACCACAATCATGTGCAATATATGAAATATACAAAGTGCCAAGTGCTATATACTGATCATACCACAATTATCATTGTGCAATGATCATTGTAACAGTTCAACAATCACAAGTCGATCCACTCACATGTAAATGATCAGTGCCAGTGCTTTTGAACAATCAGCCGCTCAAAGCGTTCCACACACAGCGTCCACTGTGTTCCACAGAGACACCTCGGATGACGTCACCGGCTCCTCCCGACATGTTGCGTCACATGTCACGTGACTTTATCAAGGTTGATGAAGGTTGATAAAGTCACATGACATGTGACGCAACGCAACGCAAAGAAGACCTTAATAGCAGTTGCTGGAGATCAGGTGAAAGCATCTTCAGGTATAGCTTCTTCGGGCTGGTACAGACCTTCCTTGGTTCTAAGACATTATGGAGTCCTCCCTATCAGTCTCTGCTGTGCGCTTTTATTTGGGAAATTTAAGGTTGTCAAGCTTTTGTTGACAATTGTTACAAACCTGTTTACCTTAGTTACAGAACAGACTGCTCCAACTGTACCAACCCCACATGGGTGTAGTCCTTTTGAATTACTGAGTTTTCAATTAGACAGGCATTCTCAAATTCTACCTCAATATGGCACTCTGGTATTATACATTCCATAGGTTATATAAGTCAGAAAGGCCAAGCTATTTGCCCAGGTTACAGACTTGTTTACCATAGTTACAAAGACAATAGTTACATAGTTATATAGTAGGTAAGGTTGAAAAAAAGACAACAGTTCATCCAGTTTAACTTGTGTAGGTGTACCTGTGTCAGCAACGATAATCATTTCCCATATCCCTGTTTGTTGTGTTCTTTAAGATGCACGTCCAAGAGTCTTTTTAAAAATATCAATACTCCCCGCTGATACCACCACTTGTTCCACATTCTTACCGCCCTGACAGTGAAAACCCCCTGCTCTGCTTAAAGGGGTTGTAATCCCCCATGTTTTTTCACCTTAATGCATCCTATGCATTAAGGTGAAAAAACTTCTGACAGTGAGCGACCTCCTAGCCCCCCCATTTTACTCGCCTGAGCCCTGTAATAAAATGCTCTTCCTCTCTGCCCTGGGTTCTCGGCTCTTGATTGGATAGATTGATAGCAGTGCAGCCATTGGCTCCCATTGCTATCAAACAAATCCAATGATGCGGACACCAGGGGGCAGGGCCGAGTCCGGCATTCTGTGTCTATGGACACAAATGCTGGACTCGGGAGCGTTCCTGCAAGGTAACCCCGGGGGTTATGCGATGCGAGGAGGAGCCACAAGAGCAGCCGCTGGGGGACCCCAGAAAAGGAGGATCGAGGCCACACTGTGCAAAACAAACTGCACAGTGGAGGTAAGTATGATATGTTTGTTATTTGAAACAAAAAACATGAAGGTTTACAATCACTTTAAGATTAAACCGCTTCTACTCCAATCTCATTGTGTGGCCCGGTGTCCTCTTACACCTCCTGAGATTGAATAGCTTTTCTCCTATGCTCTGGTCACCATTGAGGCATTTTTAAATTGCTATCATGTCCCCTCTCAAGCGTCTTTTCTCCAGCGAGAATAAATTTAGTTCTTGTAGTTACTCCTTGTATTTGAGGTCTTCCATCCCCCTTATTATTTTTGTTGCCCTTCTTTGGACTCTCTCCAGTTCCAGCACATCCCTTCTGAGTACTGGTGACCAGAACTGGACGGAATACTCCAGATGTGGCCTGACCGGGGTTTTATAAAGTGGCAGGATTATAGTTTTATTATATACTCTTTTTTATGCATGCTAATATTCTGCATGCTTCGGTAGCTGCAGCTTGACATGGCATGCTATTGCACAGTCTATCTTCCACTAGGACCCCCAGATCTTTCTCCATCCTTGATTCCCCCAGAGGTTCTCCCCCTAGTGAGTAGTTTGTGTTTGTGTTCTTAGCCCAAAAAAAAGCATTATTTTACATTTCTCCACATTAAACCTCATTTATCATGTACTTGCCCACTCCATTATTTTGTTCAGGACTTTCTTTAACGTTATTGCCCTGCTTATCTTTGCATCGTCCGCAAAAACTGAGATTGAGCTATTTATCCCATCCTCAATATCATTTATGAATAAATTAAACAGAATTGGTCCCAAGACAGAACGTTGTGGTAACATGTTATTTATCACTACCCTTTGGACGTGCCCCTGTAACCAGTTTTCTATCCAAGAACAAACCTTATGGTCCATGCCTGCAGACCTCAGCTTGTAGAGATTAAGCATATATGGGGAACTGTATCAAATGCTTTTGCAATATCCAGATATACCACATCCACAGGCCTCCCCCTGTCAAGATGGCAGCTCACTTCCTCGTAGAATGTGTACAGATTGGTCTGCCAAGAACGACCCTTTGTAAACCCATGCTGGTTACTACTAATTATACTGTTTTCAAAAGCATATTCTTGGATATAGTCCCTTATCTCCTCCAATAATTTACCTACTATTGATGTTAGACTGACCAGCCTGTAGTTCCCCAGAATATGTCTATGTCCTTTTTTGAATATTGGCACCACAATTTTTCTCCAATCAGCTGGTAACAATTCTTGTAAGTATGCTGTCCATAAAGATTAGGAACAATGGCTAGCTATAAGTTCTTTGAGAACTCTTGGGTGTAAGCCATCTGGTCCTGGTGATTTATTATTATTATTATTTTTTTACTAGTAATTGTGGCGATCTGTAACTTTTATCGGGACTGCAACATTATGGCGGACACATCGGACACTTTTAACACATTTTTGGGACCATTGGCATTTATACAGCGATAGTGACTATAAAAATGCACTGATTGCGGTAAAAATGTCACTGGCAGGGAAGGGGTTAACACTAAGGGGCGATCAAGGGGTTAACTGTGTTCCCTAGTATGTGTTTCTAACTGAAGGGGAGGGGACTGACTAGAGGAAGTGACGGATTGTGGTTCCTAGCTAATAGGAACTGTCACGGTACTACTTACAGTGAGCTCACAGGCAAGCAGGTGACACGGGATCCCCCAGGGCGTGGAGTCTAAGGGCCAGCCGGTATTCTGCCAGGGACCCCCTTTACGAGGGTTTGGGCTTAGCTGTGTGCTGACCCCAGGTCACGACCCCTAGGTTTACCCCGCTTGCGAGGAGAGTACCAGAAGTCACTGTCAGACATGGATGGATGGATGGATGAAGCAGAAGGAGAGCCGGATAGTGAGCCAAGGTCCGGGCAGGCTGCAGACAACGTAATCAGAACAAGCCTAGTCGGTACACAAGAGATCATTTGACGAGAGGTCAGGTTAAGGCAGGTTACACAAAGGAAGCTCAGAAACAAATGTTGGACTGAGAGGGATATAAATAGAGAAGCACATGAGGGGCTGGACAGGAAGTAGCAGGAGGGAATCATATATTAAGCAACAGGTGAGGCCGGCGACACCAATAGCTGCAGAGTGCAGCAGAGCTGAACACAAGCTAGTGGAACAACAGGTGCCAGCCGGCCTACAGCAGTAAAGGTGAGACACAGATCAGCTCCGCAGCTGATCTGTGACAGGAACACACGATCTGTCACTCCTCTCAGAACAGAGCAGGGAAGTGTGTGTTTACACACTAGCTGCTGCCATAACAACGATATTCCTCTTCAAAGTAGGGATGTAAAGCAAAGGTGCTTAAGGTGCTCCTTACTAAAGAGCCGGTAACCACCTGAGAAGTCAGCCCAGTTCTCCAGGAACCGGAACTCCTCTTTCCTACACCAGTTCCTCAGCCACTTGTTCAGTTCCCTAATCTCCTGCTGCCTCTCTGGTGTGGCTCGAGGCACAGGTAGTATTTAGAGAAAACCACCTTGGAAGTCCGTGTCTTTAATTTATTCCCTAAGTCCCTGAAATAATTTTTTAGGACTCCCATTGTAGCCAACGGTATTTATTTGAGAAGTCCACTCAAACAAACACTCAAAAGTAACCTGATTTCTGTTTCTAAGACCAACTACTAAACAGATTGTCCCATGCACAGTTATGTCTGATTTAAAAAAATCATATATTGTTGATCAAACTCAACACATTCCACCCTTGATTTTTTTCTCTCTCAGACTCCACTCAGAAAATCACTTGGTTACTAATAACTAATACTAAACATTAATTTGCCATTTTTTTTTTATGCAACTGAGAAAGCATTTCAGACTTTTGCAAAAATTCTTTAGAAAGTCAATTAGAAACAAGTCCAAGCTTGTAACACATCAAAGGCCTTGTGGTCTTCCATCATTCTGTCCATCACAAAACCACTTTTCTCTGGTCTTCCTATGGATCAAATCGGAAAGCCTATGGAGTAGAAAATAAAGTGGATTATCTGTTCCTTCTAATAATACATAAATACATAAACAGTAGACCCCTGCGATTCAGCTACAATCTCTCCTCTAACTAGTTTCTTGCCTGGATGTCTGACCAACACTTCGCTGCCTGCCTGTATCCACTTGTGACCCTCCCAAAGAACATTGATAGGGAGGAGAGGAAATATACTAATATTTTCCAGAAGATCACTGCTGATTATTTTGGAAGGTTTGATGTTATAGAGCCTCACATTCCACTCTTGCTGAGAAGTATCCACTAACCAGTCAGAGTCACAGAGCCACTGTCCTGAAGCTCATCTGCCAATGCAAATATAACTTTAAACCTTCCTGCCAGATTTCCTCTCATTCCTAGATAGGCTTCAGCTTCAGATAGGTCACTCTTGGATTCTATGTCATGGGAAGCAGTAACTTGGTACCTGTTAAGCCCTGTTCTTTAAGGAACCTTACTAAATACTGAACTCTGCACTCCAGCTGTGGAATCTGTGCCCCAGCCCTCACCATCCTCTCATATGGTGTGCTATTGGCTATTGGCCTAGAATTTAACAACATGACTGCTTGTGTGTGAACCTGATCCAATCCCCTTGTGTGAGAACCTGATCCAATCCAGTGTATGTGTGAATGTAAGTTTGCGCATCTGGTCCTTCAATAGCCCATTGTATATTTAAATCAAACCAGCTACTTATGGATGGTATGGGATGTGGCACAACCAGTACACTCCAGAATCTTTGGCCCACTGTTGTACTGTTGATCCGGTGAAGTATGAACTGTTATCACTTTTTCACATTTGGGATAGCCATAAGCAACAACAAGTTTCTGGAGCAGTTGAAGTGTTGCAGCTTTATCTGCACGTTTGCAAGGATGAAAAAGCAAAGGTCCTGAATAGGTGTCCACTGCAGTGCAACAATACTTCAGTTCATTATTTCCCCAGGACAGGGGACCGATGAAGTCAATCTGCCAAATCCCTGCAGACCTCTCAGGGGAGGGCTGACAGCCTTAGGCCTGGGGGGCAAGTCCAGTCAAGTGGCCCACTTTAATCCCAAATCAGTTCACTATCTATGCCCACCTGGTATTACCAGGTTACACATGGCTAGTGGTCAGCTTCCAGCAGGACCTACAGGTCAGTGGCCAGCAGGACCGACAGGTCCATGGCCAGCTCCCAGCCTGTGGGTCCTGCTCACCTCTGGGTCCTGCTGGCCACTGGCCATAGCCAGCTCCCAGCAGGACCAACAGGACCACTGGCAGCATTGGGCACACTGGCAGCATTGGGCACACTGGCAGCATTTGATGGGCACACTGGGAGTGTTTGGGCACAGTGGCTGCGTTTGATGGGCACAGTCGCAGCGTTTGATGACACAGTGGCAGCGTTTGATGACACAGTGGCTGTGTTTGATGGCACAGTGGCTGCAATTGATGGCACAGTGGCTGCAATTGATGGCACAGTGGCCGCATTTGATGGCAAAGTGGCTGCGTTTTATGGCAAAGTGGCTGCGTTTGATGTTTTTTTTTTCAATTTCTTTTCAGTTTGTTTGCGCCCCCCAAAATATTTTAGCACCAGCCGCCACTGCCAACAGGTCATGATTAGTTCCAGCAGGACCCACAGGGCATGACCAACTCCCAGCAGGACCTACAGGGCATCATGTACTGTACCATTCCTGAGTCTTTTCTGCAGGTGATATTGTGGGGACAAGGTCATCCAGTGCCCAGGCAAAGATATCAAGGTGGAGGAGGGAATGGGGGTAATAGTGCCATAATGTTTGTGACGTGCTGTGGGGTCACTGGAAGGAAAAAATGCTGCTGCGTTGCTGTCAGTTTGAGAAGGACTGATTGATAACTATGCCAGTGCCATCCAGTGCACTGTGATAAAATGTAGCATTACTGTATTTTATTGCAGCTTACTGCACCGCACCTCTGGAGGGAGCTGCAGTGTAAACAGTTGTATTCTATGTGCTCTAGCAGTGACTGGTGTTTTTCCAGTGTGGAAAAACGCCAGTCACTGCACTAGTGTGAAAAAGTCCTATTTCGGTAGTATAAGTTAATGAAGAGTGAGGGGCTGCATGTGCTAGATGCATGATTCTGACAGAACTATTGTATTAGATAAAAGTAAGCAGGGATGGAAAGGGTGTCAGCTCAAGTACATCTGTGGAATGCCCAGAGCTAAGACCACAGGCTACAGTGATTTATATGAGGAGAGCAGAATTACAAAACAGGAGAGAGGATAAAATGAATGGGGAAAAAGATAAGTAGATTGGTGCAAGGAGCGTCTGACTTACCTACCGCAAGATTGTACCGGCTGGGAGAGATGAGTACCCAGAGGGAGGGGGATAAGGCATGAGTGAAATCAGCCTGGAATAAATAAAAGTAACTGAACAGAAACAAAGGTGATGTGTCCCCGGAAGGAGAGCGAGGTTATAGGAGTGAAGAGGATTTGATAGATTGCAGCAAGTAGGAGAGTTAACACAAAGCAGGTGCAGCTGCCTGGAACAGAGCAGCAGGAGAATGAACGCTTGAAGTTGCTGGCTGGCTGGCCGGGCCCCCCTGTGAAGTGACGAGTCTCCCTGCCGGAAGTTGTAGTTACCTGCTGCGCTGCTCAGTTCCCTCCAGTCTCTACCCACCGGACTTGAGCGTGGTCCGGACTACAATTCACAGAATGCAGCGCAGCAGCAACACAGCCAATCGGCGGCCGACTTCCTTCTGCAGACAGCGGCTGTTTTGATTATAAGTTAGGTGGCCTGGGGGGAAATTTCCACCCTGCCCCCCGGCCCAGCCCGCCCCTGAGACCTCTCTCCCCCCTTAATCTACTCAGTGGAGTACTTTTGCAATGGCCATTGTCACACTTTTCCACACACTGTACAGTTTCCTATGATAGTTCTCAAAGTCTGGGACCAGGGGCATATGTGTGTCAACATGCCCTATGTTTATGGTGCGGGAGTGAGCTTCCTTCCAGATGTGATCCCAGACTTCCTTGCCTCCCCACACCACCTTTCTATGAATCATCCACTCATTGGACTTTCATGTTGGTGTCAGACCACCCAGCTGTCAGTGTAGACAGTGACATGGGAAGAAGGATCCTCCTGAACAGTCATTACTACAGCTTTCAACTCTGCATACTGCATACTGACATACTCCAATTCCCATCTCCTGCAGGACTGTGTCTATACTGGGGTTGTAGACTGCTGCTGTCCAATGACGCCCAGACAAGGTGACTATGGCTGGACCATCAGTGAACCATGCTGACACTTTCATGTCTTCTGACAGAGACTCAAAGGGTTGATCCTCTTGAACAGGGCCGCTGATAGAAATCATGGGGCCCCGTACAGCCTACCTGATGGGGGGCCCTTTTCAGCCCCACCCCTGGTCCCTCCTTCAGCCCCACCCCTGGTCCCGCTCCTATACAGAGAGGCTAGGGTATACAAAGAGGCTAGGGTATACATAAAGGCTAAATTGTGGGCGTGGCTACTTTAAAAATATGTGCCACATGGAGCTGTAAAATGGAAGTGGTTTAAATTCTGCTTAATTATTGGGCATGGCTTACATAGGTGTGGTTAGAGTCTAAGATGACTGTGTGTAGGATGCAGATGATACGGTGCTGTGTTAAAAACTGCACTGCCCAATTTGTCACAGTCAAACAGTTCTACATGAAAAAGAAGAAGATGCCATTTATGTCAGCTAAGCCCACTTTTAAAAAAAAAGTAAGTAATATTATGTCTAAGGGCTGGTTCACACCATGCCTGAATCTGAATTGCGAAGGAATGTGCTGTGGAGTCCTCTACAATTCAACCTGCATGCAAAACGCACTGCTTTTGCGATCTGCAATAAAAAGTTGACACCTCAAACGCAGGTCGCAAGCGTAGTGTGTTTGCCCTGCACCTGCCAGCCCTGGATCACCATGTGATCTGGTTGTAGTGAATGTTAAAAAGTAGTGCATACACTCAAAATGAATGAGCTTGAAATTGCACTGCACAGACCCACATGTGAATTGCACAGGAACGCACAGTGCATTCCTGTATGATTCAGCTCCAGGCATGGTGTGATCCAGTGATCTAAAAATTTAGATAGAAGTAATAAAAAGTGGGGTTTGCTGACATTGATGGCATCTCCTTTTTCATATAGCACGTCTGTGAGAAATTGGGCAGTGCAGTTTAAAACCCAATTTCTCACAGTCAGGACAGCTGTGCTACATGAAAAAGCAGACATTAGACTTTACATTGCAGTTAATGTGACTTGGCTAATCTGCAGTCCCCCTAGAATCCAGATCCAATCCAGCGGCCCTGCTCTTGAATGGGGGATGAGGCATAGGAATCTCTTCTTCTGGCTGGGTGCTGGTAAAAGTGACAAGCCCTGCCAACTATTTGTATTGTCTCTGATATCCCCAGCTGCAATACCCCCTCTTTCTTGAAGGTACCACTTCCATTTCATCAGTGTTTGGTTCTGGGCTACAGATGCCCTAGTGACCAGCCCATTATTTCTCACCCATTCTGCTATTGGCAATTCAGTATGGATGGTGACTGTGTCCTTTCCTGTAATGGTTTCTACATGTTGAAGTGCTGTATAGGCCCCAAACAGGTTCTTTTATAGGGGATGAAGATAGCCTTGCGTAAGGACAGTGAAAGTGTACTGCTGGCCATCCCACACTAAAACAAACTGGTCTTAACACGCTGGGTCTATCAAAATCGAAAAGAAAGCATTAACCAGGTCTATCACAGCATGATATTCTCGTGCCTCTTTAGCGATTTTCTCAATGATTGAGATCATATCAGGTACAGCTGACTTTAAAGGAGGTGCCACTTTGTTTGGACTTCTGTAATCCACGATCATTCTATATGTCCCATCAGGTTTCTTTACTGGGAATACCTAGACAAGAAAGGACTTACAGTAGTTCTAGGGATCCCTACTCTCAACAGTTCTTGAATAGTCTACCCAATTTCTTTGTGGCAGGAAGTCTGTACTGATTGAGACAGACAGGCTTCTCTGGTGGAGGAATGTAGACAGGGGTGCATTTTGCATGACCTCTTAACACAGCCTTCACCACCCTAACCAGATACACTTTATCAGAATATCCGAATGTGAATGCAACCCTTTTAGTCTGAATTGACTGACCTTGAAGTACATCCATCCCAAGAATATTTTCAGGTAACTCTTATACCAAAACATTTTTCCAAAATCCTGGTCCCTTGTCAATAGCCAATTTCACCTGTGTCAGAACTGCTGGTGTGATATGCCCTCCCAAACCTTCTACATAAATCACTGCTTCTTTGTGATGGGAATGATTTCCTGACCATACAGTGACAGGTGTGTATGGGCATCAGTCTCCTGCAGTCACTGTCCTTACTGCTATTACAGGGAGACCCACCTTCCTTTCATAAAGGATAAAGAACCTCCCAATCCCCGTTCTGAGTCTCTCTAACTCCTCCCCAGGATAAAGGGATTTGGGTTCATGTGCAGTTTTCAGAATTGGTTTGGGACTAACAGGAGGGGTCTGTTCTGTTTTCTCTAAATCTAGGCCGATGTTATCTTCACTAGGAGTAGTGTTCCTAAACCTGACAGTTTCCCCCCACTAAATTGTTCCACCTCTTCAGCAATTCTGCAGTAGAAATCCCATCTATTTCATTTTAGCTACTCCTGCCTTTAATAGGTCCACCCACATTAGTTTCCTAGAGATAGATAGCCTGGTTGGACCGAAAAAAAAAAAAAAAACTGACCCGCCTCCATGGGAGGCTCCCGCCGTCTGACGCGTCTTTGCTGTGACAGCTTACATATATATATATATATCGTTTTTCCTATATATATATATTGTAAAGTTCGGGGGACCAGCTAGACCGCAGGACACAGGCTTTTAGTTCAAAAGGAGGTTTTATTAAACTTAAACAGCTTCACAGCAGCAAAACAAAAGAAAAAGGTTTCAGTCTCACCGACTATCAAAGTCCCGAATTGCTATCGCAATCAAACACAGTCCTGGGGTGCTGTCGCAGGTGACTTCATCTGCTAAGAGGCTTCCAGGCCGAACGCTGCTGTTGACTTTGGTTGCTGCAAAACAAGCCAAACACAAACCACTATCTCCTCTGCACTCCTCCACCCATCTGCAACTTCCTGTCTTGTTTTTAAACCCACCTCCTCTGACAGGTGAGTTAACCCTTTTTGTTCCCTTAAAGGGATCACAGACCAAACAGAGGGGAAACATAGCGTCCTTCCAGGACCCAGCCACTGCGTCCTGTACATATCCCCCCCCTGTGCCCCAACGCCAAGGAGGTGGAGGCAACCGTGGAGCTCAAACAATGGACTCGGGAGAGGGCATCTGCATTTTGATGCAGTCTCCCGGGCCTATGCTCCACTACAAATTTAAATTCCTGGAGTGCCAGGAACCACCGGGTAACCCTGGCATTAGTCCCTTTACCTTGTCTCAGCCATGTTAAAGGGGCATGGTCAGAAATCAGCCTAAACTTCCTCCCCAAGAGGTAATATCTGAGGGATTCCAGAGCCCACTTAATGGCCAGACACTCTCGTTCAATTATAGCGTAGTTTTTCTCCGCTGGTGTTAACTTCCTACTGAGGAAGACTACTGGGTGCTCCTCGCCATGAATAACCTGTGACAAAACTGCTCCCAATCCTACATCGGAAGCATCAGTCTGTACAACAAACTCTTTTGAAAAATTGGGTGCTACTAGGACAGGGTGTTGGCACAGTGCCGACTTGAGCTCCAAAAAAGCTTTCTCAGCGTCTGCATTCCACTCCACCATGACCGATTTCCGACCCTTAGTCAGATCGGTCAATGGAGCTGCCAACGTGGCAAAGTTGGGTACAAACCTCCTGTAGTATCCCACCATACCCAGGAATGCACGTACCTGTTTTTTTGTGAGGGGGCGGGGCCAATTCTGTACAGCCTCTACCTTGTTGACCTGAGGTTTTACTACCCCTCTACCCACAACATAGCCCAGGTATTTCACCTCCTCCATTCCCAAAGCACACTTTTCCGGGTTTATTGTAAACCCCTCCTTCCAAAGAGAGTCCAGTACTGCCTGGACTTTGGGCAAGTGTGACTCCCAGTCTCTGCTAAAAATGACTATGTCATCCAAGTATACTGAGGCATACTCCCGATGAGGACGTAAAATCCTATCCATTGCCCTCTGAAATGTGGCTGGAGCAGTTTGCAATCCAAAAGGCATTCTCTTGTACTGAAAACTTCCCTCTGGGGTAGAAAAAGCAGTTTTCTCTCTAGCAGCCTTAGTCAACGGGATTTGCCAATACCCCTTGGTAAGGTCTAATGTAGTGATATACCTGGCTGGACCTAGTCTCTCAATAAGCTCATCTACCCGGGGCATGGGGTAGGCATCAAACCGTGAAACTTCATTTAGTTTCCGGAAATCATTGCAGAATCACAGAGTCCCGTTGGGCTTCGGTACCAACACAATCGGGCTTGACCACTCACTCTGTGATTCCTCAATAATCTCCAGGTCCAACATCTTCTTCACTTCCTCTGAAACAGCCTTCCTTTGGGCCTCTGGAATGCGGTAAGGCCGGACAAAAACTTTGACTCCTGGTTCCGTGACAATATCATGCTCTATGACACTAGTGAGCCCTGGCAAGTCTGAAAATTTCTCTTTATTTCTCTGCAAGAACTCCTTTGCCTGCTGACTTTGGACTCTAGACAGGGTATTTGCTACTTGGACACTCTCCACCCCAACCCTAGGCTCAAGTCTTGCACCAGCCAGGGAGGTCACCGGTTCCCTGTCTGTCCAGGGCTTTAACAAGTTTACATGATATATCTGATAGGGTTTCCTCTTACCTGGTTGGTGGACTCTATAATTTACCTCTCCCACTTTTTCTACAACTTCAAAGGGGCCTTGCCACCTGGCCAAGAATTTACTTTCCACAGTGGGGATCAACACCGCTACTCGATCCCCCACTTGGAAGTTCCTTATTCTAGCAGCCCTATTATAGACCCGTCGTTGAGCCTCCTGGGCTTTTTGCAAATGTTCTTTGACTAGAGGCATCACAGTTCGGATCCTCTCCTGCATTTGGGAAACATATTCAAGAACACTCTTATGCTGAATAGGTTCACTTTCCCATTCCTCTTTAACAAAATCCAGTAGTCCGCGAGGTCTCCGCCCATATACCAACTCAAAGGGCGAAAACCCAGTGGAGGCCTGGGGCACTTCCCGGATAGCAAATAGGAGAGCGGGTAACAGGCAGTCCCAGTCTTTCCCATCCCTTTGTACAACCCGCTTGAGCATAGACTTAAGGGTCTTATTAAAGCGCTCTACCAACCCATCCGTTTGTGGATGGTAGACCGATGTGCGCAGCTGTTTAATCCGGAACAGCTTGCACACATCAGCCATAACCCTCGACATAAACGGGGTGCCCTGGTCCGTGAGTATTTCCTTGGGAAAACCAGTCCGTGTAAACAACTGGAATAATTCCCGAGCAATAGCCTTAGAGGAGGTATTCCGCAGAGGTAGCGCTTCAGGATACCGGGTGGCATAGTCAAGGATCACCAGTATGTAAGAGTGACCTCGAGCTGACTTTACCAAAGGACCCACTATATCCATGGCTATTCTCTCGAATGGGACCTCAATTATGGGCAGAGGGACCAAAGGGCTCCGGAAGTGGGTCACCGGCGCGGTCAACTGACAGGTGGGACAAGAGGCACAGTATCTTCTTACCTCTGCTTTCAGACCTGGCCAGTAAAACCGGTCGGTGATCCGTGCCTCCGTCTTTTCAACTCCCAGGTGTCCCCCTAAAACATCATCATGGGCCAGGTCCAGGACCTTGCGTCTATACTGTTGGGGTACCAATAATTGTTCTACCACATTTTCTCTCACTTTGGTAACCCGATAAAGCAATTCATTATATATGGCAAAGTGGGGCCACCGCTCATTCGCACCTGGCTCTTGGGGTACCCCATTTAATACTACAACTTGTTCCCGTGCACGGGCCAAAGTGGGGTCCTGCATCTGGGCAGTACCAAATGTCCCCTGGGGAACACCCAAATCCGGCAGGGCAGGGGTAGAGGCCACTTCCTCATCCTCTTCACCCAGCATTACCTGAAGTGGGGAAGGTTCCCCCTCCTCAGTGTTCAGGTAGGTCTGCGAACCACACATTTTGACACCCTTCACAGTATCAGCACTACTTTCATCACCATTAACCCAATCATTAGCATTTGTATCAACTGGATCCACATTAGGTTCATTTGGCATCTCAGGGTTATTACCCTCAACCATAGGAACAGAGGAACTAGTTTCTCCCCAGTCTTGGGATCGTTCAGATAGTTCTCCTTGTCCCCACAGTTTTTCAAAAAATGGACAGTCTCGTCCTATGATAACATCATGTATCAAGTTCTTTACCACCCCCACCTCTTGAGTACCAGTGCCATATGCTGTGGAGATGGACACCGAGATGAGAGGGTACTCTCTAGTGTCCCCGTGAATGCATACAACCCGTAAAGTTTTGCTTACCGGACCGATCTTCCCAAGTACTCTAGGATGAACAAGGGTTACCATGCTTCCGGAGTCCAGCAAAGCCCAGGCAGGGAGGTGGTTCACTTGGACTACACACTCAAATTTCTCTTCTCCGCGGTCAAGGTGTGTGGTACATGCTCTATGAGCATAAAAAGACCCCCTCCGAAGAACCCCGCATTCCATGGGCTCCTCTTGCAGTGGGCAGTGGGCCCGGGTATGGCCCCAGGAATGACACCGCCAACATTGTACATCCCCTCCTCTCTGAACAGGAACAGATCGCTGAGGAGGTACTGGGAGTGACTCTTGACCTTCCGGGGTGTTGATTCCAGGGCTCCGGGGGACATCCTTTCGAAGGGCGGCAGTCGATCGAATAGGCCGTGGCAGACTGGGCCCTTGGCGCTTGGTAGGGCCAAGCAGATCCTCCACCACTGTATATCGCTCTACCATCTCGACAAGGAGGTTCACTGTTTTGGGGTCTCCATGGCTGACCCACCGTTGAAGGTCGTCTGGCAGTGACCGTAGGTATCGGTCCAGGACGACCCGCTCCACGATTTGGGGGCCCGACAACACTTCGGGCTGCAGCCATTTTTTTACCAGTTGCACCAGGTCATGCATTTGAGACCGTGGTGGACGATCTGGACAATACTTCCATTGGTGCACTCGTTGGGCCCGAACGGCCGTAGTCACCCCCAAACGAGCCAGTATTTCTGCCTTTAGTTTTTGATAGTCTTTAGCGTCCTCTGGTGGCAGGTCGAAGTAGGCTTTTTGAGGATCTCCGGTGAGAAAAGGGGCAATTAGGCCGGCCCACTGGTCCTGGGGCCACCCTTCTCTCTCTGCCGTCCTCTCAAATGTAGCAAGAAATGCCTCTACATCATCACTCAGGGACAATTTCTGCAAAAAATGGCTTGCCCTCACGGTCACCTGGTTGCCAGGGGCAACAGCCGCTTGCTCACGACCCTGAGACAACTGCTGTACTACTTCTTTTAAGGCAGTCACCTGAGCCTGCATAACCCCTTGCTGGGTTGCTTGCTGTGCTGCCAACTGAGCCACCAACAGGCGAGTATTTTCTTGCTGTACCTCCAGCTGAGTTGCTAAGCGCTGATTAGCTTCCTCATGGCGGGTCTGCGCTTGTATATTAGCCAGGGACAGTTGTTTAATTAGTTCCTCCATTGCTTCAGCTTTCAGGGTTTGGGCAGCTTTAACCCAGGACATAAATTCACTGTACTGTCCCTTTAAATGTCAGTTTTAAATTCAAATGCAAAAGCCAGCAAAAAAAAAAAACAACGCCTGTTACTCTGTCCTGCCCGCATCCGAGCACCACTTGTAAAGTTCGGGGGACCAGCTAGACCGCAGGACACAGGCTTTTAGTTCAAAAGGAGGTTTTATTAAACTTAAACAGCTTCACAGCAGCAAAACAAAAGAAAAAGGTTTCAGTCTCACCGACTATCAAAGTCCCGAATTGCTATCGCAATCAAACACAGTCCTGGGGTGCTGTCGCAGGTGACTTCATCTGCTAGGAGGCTTCCAGGCCGAACGCTGCTGTTGACTTTGGTTGCTGCAAAACAAGCCAAACACAAACCACTATCTCCTCTGCACTCCTCCACCCATCTGCAACTTCCTGTCTTGTTTTTAAACCCACCTCCTCTGACAGGTGAGTTAACCCTTATTTGTTCCCTTAAAGGGATCACAGACCAAACAGAGGGGAAACATAGCGTCCTTCCAGGACCCAGCCACTGCGTCCTGTACAGAGGGAAGATATATATAGTCCTGATATACAGGATAACACATCTCCTCCTTTTTTTAATGAGACTTGTTCTGTTACAACCATTGTACAGGTTGCATTTTGATGTTTAACTGCACAAGATCCTGTGTGAAATGTCTATAACATATTTTGTAAATTGATGTTTCTATCACAGCCAAGTTCTTTTTTTCTTTTTTTTTTCACATCAAATAGTAATTGTATTTTTAAGTGTCTAAATGTAACATTAAGCCTTAATAGGAAAAAACTAATCTTCAAAGAAGATTATATAAAATTGTTTGTAAGCAATTCAAAAGTGAAAAGCTACCATACAGAAAAATAAAAGTTGATAAAAAGCAGCTCCAGGTAACAAGTAAACTGCCTTCATATATTTACAGTATATCATAAAAGTGAGTACACCCCTCAAACTTTTGTAGATATTTTATTATATCTGTTCATGTGAAAACACTGAAGAAGTTACACTTTGCTACAATGTAAAGTAGTGAGTGTACAGCTTGTATAATAGTGTAAATTTGCTGTCCCCTCAAAATAACTTAACACACAGCCATTAATGTCTAAACTGGCAACCAAAGTGAGTACACTCCTAAGTGAAATTGTCCAAATTGGGCCCAAAGTGTCAATATTTTGTGTGGTCACCATTCTTTTCCAGCACGGCTTTAACCCTCTTGGGCATGGAGTTCACCAGAGCTTCACAATTTGCCACTGGAGTCCTCTTCCAATCCTCCATGACGACATCTCTGAGCTGGTGGATATTAGAGACCTTGCGCTCCTCCATCTTCCATTTGAGAATGCCCCACAGATGTTCAATATGGTTTAGGTCTGAAGACATGCTTGGCCAGTCCATAACCTTTACCCTCAGCTTCTTCAGCAAGGCAGTGGTCATCTTGGAGGTGTGTTTGGGGTCGTTGCCATGTTGGAATACTGCCCTGCAGCCCTGTCTCTGAAGGGTGGGGATCATGCTCTGCTTCAGTATGTCACAGTACATGTTGGCATTTATGGTTCCCTCAATGAACTGTAGCTCCCCTGTGCTGGCAGCACTCATTCAGCCCCAGACAGGGGCGGACTGACAACTGATGGGGCCCCCGGTCAATAGAAGATCATGGGGCCCCCTGCATCCCAAGCCACACCTGCACAGGGGACATTTGGGGAGGCACACAGGGAGACACTGTGGAGGGGGAAGAGAGCGCACAGGGGGACACTGTGGAGGGGGAGAGCACACAGGGGGACACTGTGGAGGGGGAGAGCACACAGGGGGACACTGTGGAGGGGGAGAGCACACAGGGGGACACTGTGGAGGGGGAGAGCACACAGGGGGACACTGGGGGGGAGAGCACACAGGGGACACTGGGGGGGACACAGAATGACACTGGGGGGGTAGAGCACACAGGGGGGACAGTGTGGGGGGAGAGCACACAGGGGGGACAGTGTGGGGAGGGGGGAGAGCACACAGGGGGGACAGTGTGGGGGGAGAGAATACAGGGGGGACAGTGTGGGGAGAACACACTAAAGTGTTCCCCGGTCCCCATACATCTGTACTGCCCCCTCCCTCCGATGGCGACCCTCCAGTAAAAAAAAATGGGTGGTAATAGGATCAGGGTGGTGGATGGAGCGGGAATAGGATCATGGTAATGGATGGAGCGGGAATAGGATCAGGGGGATGGATGGAGCAGGAATAGGATCATGGTAATGGATGGAGCGGGAATAGGATCAGGGGGATGGATGGAGCAGGGATAGGAACGGGGGGGATGGATGGAGCGGGATAGGATCAGGGGGGATGGATGGAACGGGGATAGAATCAGGGGGGATGGATGGAGCGGGGATAGGATCAGGGGGGATGGATGGAGTGGGGATGGGATCAGGATCAGTGGGGATGGATGAGCGGGTATGGGATCGGGGAGTGGGTGGAGCTGGATGGGATCGGGGGAGTGGATGGAGCCGGGATGGGATCTTTGATTTGGGAGGGGGTTACAGGATATGTGCTAGGGGGTGCTTTGGGAGGGGATAGGAATTGCGCTGGGGTGAGGGGGTAAAACTTCAAATCTGCCCCCCTCCTACTTCTAGTACAAGTCCTCTCTAACCCAAAACAAAAAGAGCACCCTCTAGCAGATATCCTCTAACCCCCCCATAGCATAATTGTTACCTGACAATGCCCCCCCCCCCAACCACTATGTCCCCCTCCTCTGCAATACCCCTGTTGCATACCTCAGGGCAGGTTCTGTAGCGTGGATGGTGTCTGTGACGCTCCTCATCCATGGCTCTTCCTCCCAGCCTGTGTACACATCAAAGCGGCAGCAAGTGCTGCCTAGGGGGATCTGCGGCCACGTGTGGAGTTATGTGTGGGGACGTTCTGACCCCGGGCAACCAGTTTGTCTCTGCCTCACTCCCTCCTCCCCCACTCTCCCCGAACATCACACGGAGCAGAGGAGAGGAGATCCAGAAGGGGAATGAGGGAGCCGCGGCGCCCCTCTCAATGGAGCTGGGTGCATAGCAACGCACCCCCCATAACAACGTCACTGAAGTGAAGAACCTGCAATAATGGCGCGCTGCTCCCCGCCGGCCCCTCCTTCCCTCCTGCAGACGGGAGGGAAGGAGGGGCCGGCGGGGAGCAGCGCGCTGTTATCGGTATTATTGCAGCCGTTTCAAGGGGCCTCTCGTTGGGCCCGGCACGGGCCCCTAATGGCTCCGGGCCCTCGGGCGGCGACCGAATCACCGATCGGTCAGTCCGCCCCTGGCCCCAGACCATGACATGCCCACCACCAAGCTTGACTGTATATACAAGACACACTTGTCTTTGTACTCCGTCCTCACCTGGTTGCCGCCACACACGCTTGACACCTTCTGAACCAAATAAGTTTATCTTGGCCTCATCAGACCACAGGACATGGTTCCAGTAATCTTTAGTCTGCTTGTCTTTGACAAACTGTTTGCAGGCTTTCTTGTGCATCATCTTTAGAAGAGGCTTCCTTCTGGGACGACAATTTCATGCAGTGTGTGGCCTATAGTCTGAGTCCCAGCATGGGGTGAGTTTATTTTCTAAAGAAGTACTGATAGTGGTAGTGAAGGTAGTGATAAATGTAGAATACTCGTAGAATGGGCAGGGGGGGGGGGGGGTAGTGGGGTCCCCCAGGGTTCTGTCCTGGGACCAATCCTATTTAATTTATTCATAAACGACCTGGAGCATAGGATAAACAGTTCAATCTCTGTATTTGCAGACAATACTAAGCTAAGCAGGGCAATAACTTTTGTGGAAACCTTGCAAGAAGATTTGAACAAATTAATGGGGTGGGCAACTACATAGCAAATGAGGTTTAATGTGGAAACATGTAAAATAATACATTTGGGTGGCAAAAATATGAATGCAATCTATACACTAGGGGGAGGACCTCTGGGGGAATCTAGGATGGAAAATGACCTGGGGGTCCTAGTAGATGACAGGCTCAGCAATGACATGCAATGCCAAGCTGCTGCAAGCAAAGAAAAGAGAATATTGTTGTGCATTAAAAGGGGGATTACCTCCAGAGATAAAACGATAATTCTCCCACTCTACAAGACTCTGGTCTGGCCGCACCTGGTGTCCAGTTCTGGGCACCAGTCCTCAGGAAGGATGTGCTGGATCTTGAGAGAGTACAGAGAAGGGCAACACAACTAATAAAGGTTCTGGAGGACATTAGTTATGAGAAAAGGTTACGAGCACTGAACTTGTTCTCTCTGGAGAAGAGTCGCTTGAGAGGGGATATTATTTCAATTTACAAATACCGTACTGGTGACCCCACAATGGGGATAAAACTTTTCTGCGGTATTTAATAAGACACGTGGCCATTCACTAAAATTATAAGAAAAGCATTTTAACCTTAAACTGCATAGAGGGTTCTTTACTGTAAGAGCGGTTAGGATGTGGAATTCCCTTCCACAGACAGTAGTTTCAGCGGGGAGCATCGATAATGTCAAAAAACTATTAGATAAGCACCTGAACGACCACAACACACAGGGATTTACAATGTAATACTGACATAAAATCATGCATATAGGTTGGACTCGCCTTCTATGTAACTATGTAATATGTAAGAGCCCTGCCATGGAGAGGATTGTAGTGGGAGGGGCGATATAGCGTGCACCAGACTGACCCAGTACTTCTTGGCTGCATGTTTAATCCAGTCCAATGTACGAGCCAGGAGCCAATAAGTAATCCGTTTTGTTTTATGTCCATAGAGGAAGTTTTAAAAAGTTCACCTTCGTCTCCCAGGGAATAATAGAGGAATAGTCATAGGGAGAGTTTTCAAGAGATATAACACTCAGGGGAAAACTGTAATTTTTTTAATACTATTTCTCCCAAACCACGTGAATGTTTGTTGGTGTCACAGTTTCAGGTCACCCCTGACGGACATCAGCCACAAAGCCACAATTGTGTTTTAAAAATCTCTGTAATGCCTCGTACACACGCCCTTCCAGCGGGGCTTCGCCGGACTTTCCGAGTGTGTGACTTGCCCACACACGCCCGGACTTCTCCGGCGGACAGTCCCGGAGGATGCTGGGACTGTGACATCATAGGGGGGCGGGGTCCCTATATAAGTCACAACACAGCGCGGCTCTGCCATTCCGGCCAGAGACAGCGACGAGTCAACATCGGAAGAAGAAGAAGAAGAAGAAGAGGAAGAAGAAGAAGAAGAAGGCGTCGGCGGTGCAGAAAGCGACGACAGCGGCAAGAACAGAAGAGACCGCGGAAGACCCCGGAAGACCCCCGAAGGTGGATCGAGACTCCCAGACGTCTACCTGAAGTCACGTTCTAAATGAACGGACTTTCCGAAGATCGGCAAGTCCGTTCATTTCCAAAAGTCCGGCGGACTAGCATACTAACCGTGGGATTGTCCGCCGAACTGCCGAGTTCAGCGGACAATTTTAAAACAAAACTTAAAACCTAGTCCGCCGGACTTTTGGTGCCAAAAAGTCCGCCGGCGCCCACACACATTCCCGCGGGAAAGTCCGCTCGTGTGTACGAGGCATAAGTGTAACCTTTTTACAAGCCCAAGAAAAGCAAAGCTAGCCTGGAACCAGAATTGTGTGCATTAATCTTATAATTTGAAACATCTGCATTTGCATATAGTTCTTGTATTAGATTAGTGATAGCAATATCAATACTGGTAATGAAGAAGAGTAATGCCGCGTACACACGATCGGAATTCTCGTCGGAACAAACTCTGACGGTTTTTCCGACGGAATTCCGCTCAAGCTGTGTTGTCTACACACGATCACACCAAATTCCGACGGTCAAAAACACAGCGGCATAAAACACGTTCGACAGCACTATAAAAGGGAAGTTTAATGCTTCCGAGAATGCTTTGAATTGTTTCCGAGCATGCGTCAGAATTTTGCGTGTCGGAATTGCATACACCCGATCGGAAAATCCGATAGAAAGGTTTTCCTTCGGAAAAATTGAGAACAGGTTCTCAATTCAAAGTCCGTCGGAAATTCCGACAGAAAAAGACCATTGGGCATACACACGGTCGGAAAATCCGATGAAAAGCTCCCATCCGACTGTTTGCATCGGAAATTCCGACCGTGTGTACGCCGCATAAGTCATCAGCGTAAGCTGACACTTTTTGATGGGTACTTAGGCTCTGTATGCCTCTAATGTCTGGGTAATTTCTAATTTGGCACAACAGTGGTTCCAATGCTAATACAAAGATAAAAGGAAACAAGGGGCACCCTGTCTCATTCCGTTGTTCAAGGAGAATTCCATCAAGATCCTTTTGTTGGCCCTTACTTCTATAGTAGAGTAGCAGAAATCCACCGGGGCCTGGGACCATCCCAACTTTATGTCTTGCATTGCTTTCACCACTTTAGATCCAGTGATTGGGCCCTCCAATCCATCTCTGTCCTGTACTGACAGACATGGGGGGCCTGAGGCCCAAACAGAGTCGTCAATGATTGCCACCCACATATGTGAGTCAGAAAAGGCAGGGCTCTGAGGTAAGTTATAGAGTTTCTCAAAAATAATCACTGAAACAATTTGCAATGTCCTCAGATTTGCAAAGTTTGATACCTTGCAGGGACATCATAGTATGTAAGAGGATCTTGCACTTAGACTCCTGCAAGGCTCGAGCAAGAGGTCTACCTGGCTTACCCCTATATTCATAGAAGTATTTTAGAGAGTACATATTCTTCGTTTTTGCTTTAGAGAGTAAGATAGAGTTCAAGTTATCCCGTAGAGTTTTTAAATCAACAGCAGTTTTAACAGCCAAAGAACATTTATGAGTTTGCTCTAAACTAAACTATGAATACAATCCCGGAGTTCAGCAATGTGTTGTTTTTCTTTCTTGATCCTGACACTTAGTTTGATAAGAGTGCTCTTAACCGCGTAAGGACCGCCTCACACCGATATACGTAGGCAGAATGGCACGGCTGGGCACAATCACGTACCTGTACGTGTCCCTTTAAGAGCCCAGCCGTGGGTCGCACGCGCGCCGCCGGTGGCACGCTCGTGACCAGGTCCTGAGCTCCATGACCGTGGGACCAGCGGACCCGATCGCCGCTGGTGTCCCGCGATCGGGTCACAGAGTTGAAGAACGGGGAGAGGTATGTGTAAACAAACCTCTCCCCTTGCTTCCTAGTGATGCTGTCACTGATCGGCTGTTCCCTGATCGGCTGTTCCCTGTCATCTGGAAAGTCGATCAGTGACGTCAGATGCATAAAAAAAACACACACACTTAACCCCTCCCCTCCCCCTAGTGGTTAACCCCTTCACTGCCAGTGTCATTTACACAGAAATCAGTGCATTTAAATAGCACTGATTGCTGTATGAATGACAATGGTCCCAAAAATGTGTCAAAAATGTCCGATGTGTCCTCCATAATGTCGCAGTCACAATAAAATCGCTGATCGCCGCCATTACTAGTAAAAAAAAAATATTAATAAAAATTCTATAAAACTATCCCCAATTTTGTAAACGCTATAACTTTTGCGCAAACCAATTAATAATCGCTAATTGCGATTTTTTTTACCAAAAATATGTAGAAGAATACGTATAGGCCTAAACTGAGGAAAAAATGTTTTTTTATATATTTTTTGGGGATACTTATTATAGCAAAAAGTTAAAAATATAGATTTTTTTTCAAAATTGGCGCTCTATTTTTGTTTATAGCGCAAAAAATAAAAACCGCAGAGGTGATCAAATACTACCAAAAGAAAGCTCTATTTGTGGGAAAAAAGGACGCCAATTTTGTTTGGGAGCCATGTCGCACGACCGCGCAATTGTCAGTTAAAGCGACGCAGTGCCGAATCGCAAAAAGGGGCCTGGTCCTTTGGCTACAAATTGGTCCGGGGCTTAAGTGGTTAATTACACACTTGTGTGCCTCCCAGATCACCCATGCTGAAAGTTTCATGTAATCATTGGTTGCAAAATGTTCCCTGATGTCCCCTTCCACAACTGTCGCATGGTTGTTGGAGCAGATTTTCGCTCAATCTCCAGCTCTCCATTGTTTTACTAAAAAACTAGAAATGAATTCCTGAGCTACCAAAACCACACTTAAAAAATAAAATAAATGTAAAAAATACCAAGATTAGGAGCTAGTTCGACATATTGTAGTAAGGAGTTCCAGAGGATGGAAGAAGCTCTGGTGGATGAGTTTGACCGCAGCATTCAAGATGAACTGAAGGGGAGATAGCCTATGTAAAAGTAAGCCAATGAGGAAGAGTTGCAGTAGCCAAGGGATCACGGCCTGAGGAAGGAGTATGCATGGTCCAAACGTGCGCCTGCCAGCCAGTCCTCCTGCTCTTCCTTCCAGTGACATTATAGCTGATGGATTTGTGATCCCTATACAGACTTGGAGCCCCGGGTACCACCAATGCTGCCAAGCGGCTTGTGGACCTACTGCCGACAGCGCTCCGGATGTGAATTTTAGCAGAGAGGCCCCCACATGTGATATGCGTATTTACACCCTGTGTTAGTGAGTTGATCTATTTACTTTTTAAAACAGTACTTTTTAACCCATTACTACACTCAGATAGCACTGCTGTGCGCATTTTGTAGAAGTTGTGGAGGTTGAGGCGACATGATTTTGACAGCTTCTATTCTTTGTAATTTTCAAATGAGGATAGTGTGCCTTCAATTTTATTTGTTTATTGCCCCTTTCTTATTTATAGGTTTTATTTTTAGGCTTATAAAATTATTGTCCATGGGAATTTATTTTGCACTGTGTTTTTCTACAGTCAATTTGAAAAATTTGGTTCTGTGCTCTTTAACCAGTTCGCGCCCACGCTATAGCCGAAAGACGGCTGCAGCGCGGATGCTCCCTGCAGTGTCCCGTCAGTGTCACCTGCCACATCAGTGTCACCCATCAGTGTCACCTACCACATCAGTGTCACCTGCCACATCAGTGTCACCCATCAGTGTCACCTGCCACATCAGTGTCACCTGTCAGTGCCAGCATGTCACAAAGGTTATTTTCAGCCGAGGAGGCTTATGACATTCTTGCGGCCGACGAGAGCAACGAGGAGCTCTCCGCTTCGGATTCCTCCTCCTATGCAGGTTCCGATTCTGACATAGACTACGAGCCTGTCGTAAGTAGTGGGACAATGACAGCCTCAGAGGAGGAAGATGAGAGTCCGCCCGCCAGACGAAGGCGTACTGATGAGGCAGTGCCATCCACCAGTACCGCAGTGCCATCCACCAGCACCGCAATGCCATCCACCAGCACTTCAGTACCTCGGCAAAGGCCAAGTTCCAGTGGGGTGTCACCTCGGCCCCAAAGGGTTAGGTCCCATGCAAGCCTTCCCTATGCCCTTCAGAACCCCTTGTGGCTTCCTCCTAATTCAGGAGAAGCTAACGTTCCCCCTTTCACTGCCAACCCAGGAGTCCAGGTGGACACAGAAATTTTTTCCCCGATGGATTTTTTCAATTTAATTTTTACCAATGACATGCTTTCATCGATCGTGGCCCAGCAACCTATATGCACAACAATTTATTGCAAGTAATCCCACGTCCTGTTATGCCCGTCCCTATGAGTGGAGACCCCTGACAGTGGAGGAGTTTAGAATTTTTTTGGGCCTCACGTTCTGTATGGGACTAAACAACAAAAATGAAATCCGAGCTTATTGGTCAACCCTCCACATCTACCACATGCCCATCTTTTCTTATGTAATGCCCAGAGCCAGATATCTCATGATTTTGAGATTCCTACACTTTAATGATAATACCCAGTGCCCTCCCCGAAATGACCCAAATTTTGATAAGCTCTATAAAATTCGGCCGCTAATAAATAATTTTTCTCAGATCTTCCCCCAGTTGTTTACCCCAGACCAGCACGTATGTGTGGATGAGTCCCTGATCAAATTTTCTGGCAGGCTGGGCTTAAAACAATTTATTCCCACCAAAAGGGCCCGCTATGGGGTGAAAATGTACAAGTTGTGCGACCGAGCCACAGGTTATACATATTCCTTCATGGTTTACGAAGGGAAGGACACGCAGCTACATCCCCCTAATTGCCCAGACTATATCGGATCGAGTGGGAAAGTGGTTTGGGAACTCATAAACCCACTCCTGGAGAAAGGTTACCATCTCTATGTGGATAACTTTTATACAAGTTTGCCACTGTTCCGAAACCTTCACAGGAAGAGCACGCCAGCATGCGGCACCGTAAGAACGAACCGGAAGGGCTTTCCTCAAAGCCTCGTCAACAAGAAGCTGAGAAGAGGGGAGACGGCGAGCTTACGAAATTAGGAAATTCTGGCTGTGAAGTGGAGGGACAGAAGGGATGTGTATATGCTTTCGTCGATCCACAACAACACATTTGTTGAGATCACCAGGAGGGCTGGCCCAGTCGTACAAAAGCCACTGTGTATCCATGAATACAACAAGTTCATGGGAGGTGTCGACTTCAACGACCAGATGCTCGAACCTTATCTTGCCACAAGGAGAACATACCAGTGGTATAAAAAAGTTGCTATTTATTTCTTTAATTTGGCCACATACAACAGCTATATAATTTACCGCAACTCCACTGAAAGACCCAGACCCTTCCTTGGCTACCAGGAGATAATCACCACTGCCCTTATATTCCCGAACAGCCCACCACAAAATATTCGATCCGATGTCATAAGCAGACTCTCTGAACGCCACTTTCCCGATAAAATCCCTCCCACTCCAACAGGCCAAAAACGCCATAAAAGATGCCGGGTGTGCTCCAAACGATGATTGAGAAGAGACACCACTTATCATTGTGCAGATTGTCCTTCCCAACCAGGCCTCTGCATAGTTAACTGTTTCCGCCGTTACCATACGTCACTGAATTATTAGTGAAGTATGGTAAACATAACCCTCACTTCCTGCCATTTACCATCACACCCCTTATGCCTCTGCTTTCTCTGTAACTGACCCTGGCTTGTTGTTCGACCATGCTTCTGCCTACTGATTCTGTTTATACCTCTGCCTGATCTGGAACTGACCCTGGACTGTTATTCGACCATGCTTCTGCCTACCGATTCTGTACATACCTCTGCCTGATCTGGAACTGACCCTGGACTGTTTGACCATGCTTCTGCCTACCGATTCTGTACATACCTCTGCCTGATCTGGAACTGACCCTGGACTGTTTGACCATGCTTCTGCCTACCGATTCTGTACATACCTCTGCCTGATCTGGAACTGACCCTGGACTGTTTGACCATGCCTTTTGCCTGCCTCTTGGACTGATCTTGTACCCTGCCAGTGGACTAGTGGGGTTCATAACACAGGGGTCTCACATATGTGAGGGGCTCCAGAAATGTTTTTCTGGATGAAGAAAACTTTCATTTGTTTTCTCATTCCTAGATTAGGGTCTGGAGGCTCGGAGGCTTCAACGAGATTTGGGTGGGAGAAGCCTCTACCCCTGTCCCCATTCTGTCCTGAACGAGGCCCTACTTCTGCCTGCTGCCTGTAGGACCTATGCCATCATGCCTCTGCTTGTCGCATGAACTGACCACACCACTTGGATGGACCATGTTCCTGCCTACTACCAGGACCAATATTTTGGCACTGCTGACAATCTCTGCCTGCACTGACCCTGGAAAATATATGGACAGTATCCCTGCCTGCTGCCTGTATTGACTATGGACAGTATTCCTGCCTGTTGCCTGGAAAATTGTGTTCACTTTTGCTGACCAAGTTCCTGCCTGCTACCTGGACCAGTGCTATCCTCCTGTGGACAACTGCGCTACTAAAACCACAGGTAAGCTTTTGTTTACTCTTTGCTAAGCAGAATGTATTTTGGGGTGTATGTGCATGCTATGTGTCCCTGGTACACCTGATGGTGTTCCTTGCATGTTTGGCCTCTGTATGTGGCCAAGCTGATGGTGCTATTTCAATATTGGGCCTTAGTATGTGGCCAGGATGTGTAAAAGTCTCACACATTTGGTATCGCCATACTCAGCAGGAGTAGCAGAATGTATTTTGAGGTGTAATTTTTGCTATGTACATACTATGTGTTGGAAATATCTTATAAATGAACAACTTAGCGTAAAAAAAATGCGTTTTAATTTTTTTTCCACATTTTCCCAAAACTTCTGGAAAAAAATTAACCGTTCAAAAGACTCATTATGCCTCATAGATTATACGTTGGGGTGTTAGCTTTCCAAAATGGGGTCACTTTGTGGGCGTTTCCATTGTCCTGGTGCTCCAGGGCCTTCAAAAGTGTAATAGGTGGTTGAGAAATGAGAGGTGTCATTTATGCTTGTAGAACGCCTGATGGTGCTATTTCAATATTGGGCCTCTGTATGTGGCCAGACTGTGTAAATGTCTCACACATTTGGTATCGCCATACTCAGGAGGAGTAGCAGAATGTATTTTGGAGTGTAATTTTTGGTATACACATGCCATGTGAGAGAAATTACCTATTACAATGAACATTTTGTGAAAAAAAAAAAAAATCTTCATTTTGCAAAGCATTGTGAGAAAAAAAATTACAACATCAAAAACCTCACCATGCCTCTTACTAAATACCTTGGAATGTCTACTTTCAAAAAAGGGGTAATTTGGGGGGTATTTGTACTTTCCTGGCTTGTTTGGGTCGCAAGAAATAAGATAGGCCACCAGTACATCAGGTGTGCTAAATTTTTTATGATTTGCACCACCGCTTGTAGAGTCTGTAACTTTCACAAAGACCAAATAATATCCACTAATTTGGGTTATTTTTACCAAAGATATGTAGCAGTATAAATTGTGGCCAAAATTTATGAAGAAAAATTAATAATTTGCTAAATTTTATCACATAAACTAAGAAAAATGTGTTTTTTTTTCAAAATTTTCCGTCTTTTTTCATTTATAGCGCAAAAAATAAAAAACCCAGAGGTGATCAAATACCACCAAAAGAAAGCTCTATTTGTGGGAAAAAAAAAGGACAAAAAATTCATTTGGGTACAGTGTTGCATGACTGAGTAATTGTCATTCAAAGTGTGAGAGCACTGAAAGCTGAAAATTGGTCTGGGCAGGAAGGGTGTTTAAGTGCCCAGTAAGCAAGTGGTTAATGACAATATTTCCCCCCAGTCTAAATTTTGGAGAGTAACCCTCAACCTTGGAAAATTTGTTTTCTGAAAATTAAGTGTTTCATCTTTCCGGTATGTACTTGTTGTTTACAGATTACATTGAATGAAATTAGGGTTATGGTTAATGCTACCCAGATGTTCTTTTATATGAACTTTTCCATACAAAGATTTCCTTTCATGGGTGCCTTTCCCAGATGAACACATTTTTATTTCCTCCCCTACCAAGCTGTTATCCAAGTGAAGAATGCCATTTCTGTGTAATTTTCCAGTTGCTCCAGTCACAGACAGCTCTCTACCCCCATGTGGCAGCACTGAGCCAAGCATCAGCACTGCCATGTACCCCTCCGTATGTGAAAGTAAATGGTCATTTATTCACTCCCAATAGCTGAATGCTGTGGTGGAACAAAGTAAAATTAAGTATAAGCTTCATGGGGGGGGGGGGGGTATTAAAGCAAGCCAATTGATTTGCTCTGTATAGGCAAATCCCGTGTCCCTGTTCCCTAAGGTTTGTTCAAGTTCTCTGAAAGCAGGGTGTGCCCTATGAATGTGATCCAGGAGGACATTTTGAGGCCACACATCCCCACATAAGCACAAACATATATATCTTTCAGAATAAATATTTTATATTTGTTCTACAGTTTCTTTGGTGGCTTTTTAAATTTGATGGTCACCAATTAGATTGAAACTTCTAGTACAAATCTGAGATATGACTAAAGAAAATACTTACAGTGCATGTGTTTGAGAAGACCTTAAACTGAAAAGTAAAATGGCATGAAAATTGATTCCCAGATTGCATCCACTAAATGTAGCATCCACTTTATTAAATACAATTGACAACTCACTGGGTTAACAGATAAAAGTTATATCTCCACAAGTTACACAAGGTGTTCTTATGGAGATATGCCTTTTATCTGTTTACACAGTGAGTTGAAATAGTCAAAAATAGTCTGCACAATCCACTCTAAAGCTGGGTACGCACGGCTTCTGTCGGACGTGCATCCTGGAAAACCAGCATCCGACCGACTCCCGATCAGCACTCTCAACCAATGGCAGAGAGTGCTGATCGGGGTGTTCTGGCGGGGGGGGGGGGGGGTGGGCATCCCCCTGTCAGAACACAACACCTTGCATGGTTAGTACAGTGGCTCCAACCAGAGCTGACAGTTTTTTTTTCATTCAACCCATGAGGCGAATGAAAAAAAAAACGAATAATGTGTACCCCGCTTTAGTGCCAAACTGCCATTGATAATATACAATTAACAAATGAACAAAAAAAATATATTTTCAACATAAAAGGTTGCTGCACACACTGTCATGTCCTATATGACACTACACAGTGAGTTGACAATAGTATTTTAATAAAGTGGATGATTTTACTTTTAAGTTTTTACAGGCATGCACGTGTAAACATGTTTCTTTTCCATCCTGGACATGTACGGTATATTCCAATGTTTACACTCTGCTCTTCTTCCTCTCCTCTTTCTTAACTCCTAATGTAGACCACATGGAAACTAAAAGAAAGTACAGGAGAGCATATAGGATAGTGTAAATGCCATGTCATTGTTGCAATAAATTATTCATTTGGGTACAACCCTTTCCCCCCTCCAATATTTTCCCCCTCCAATCACCTTTTAACAATTAAAACCACTACATACGTAAGATGTTTTTAACCACTTTCTTCCCCACCCACAGTCAAATGACATCAGCAGGTGGGATCTCCCATCCTGGGCGGGATCTCCCATCCTGGGTGGGCATCATATGATGTCCTCGGCTTCCCGGTCGTCTAGGGGGCCAATGCGTGCGCGCTGCGTCATTTGGGAGCCAATGCGCGTGCCTGGCGCCCACGATGTCCGCCGTGCAAGTGCGACTGCTGGTAACAGAGCAGGTACAGGGATCTGTGTGTGTAAACACACAGATCCACATCCTGTCAGGGGAGAGGAGACTGATCGTGTGTTCCCAGTACAGAGGAACACCGATCGGTCTCATCCTCTTGTGAGTCCCCTCCCCCTAGAGTTAGAATCACTCCCTAGGTAACACATTTAACCCCCTGATTGCCCCCTAGTGTTGACCCATTCCCTGCCAGTGACATTTATACAGTAATCAGTGCATTTTGGTCCCAAAATAGTGTCAAATCTGTCCGATATGTCCACTTCAATGTCACAGTCATGATAAAAATTGCACATCACCACCATTACTAGTAAAAGAATAATAATAATAAAAATGGCATAAATCTATCCCCTATTTTGTAGACGCTATAACTTTTGCGCAAACCAATCAATATATGGTTATTGTTATTTTATTTTACCATAAATATGTAGAAGAATACATATCGGCCTAAACTGAGGAAAACGTTTTTTTTACTTTTTTTTAAATTGGGATATTTATTATAGCAAAAAGTAAAAAAAATTGTGTTTTTTTTCAATCTTGTCACTCTTCTTTTGTTTATAGCGCAAGAAATAAAAAAAGAAAAATAGGTGATCAAATACCAACAAAAGAAAGCTCTATTTGTGGGAAAAGGTGGTGCATGACCGCGCAATTGTCATTCAAAGTACGACAGCGCTAAGAACTGAAAATTGGCCTGGGCAGGAAGGGGATGAAAATGCCCTGTATTGAAGTGGTTAAGAAAGTATTATGGCACTATAGTAGGAGTATCAACAGTGTATACAGACATCATTGCTGGTAGTCATCTTGCTGACACTTGTAGTGCCACGGGGATAAGGGATAAGGCTATCCATTTCTGGGACACTGTACACAGACATAATTTTCCACTCACCTTGCTGAGGAAGATCCTGCCTGTTTCACTTGATGAGCTGGGCCAGTTGCGTTGTGTGGGCCCGTTATACAGGAGTTTAAATGCACCAACAAAAGTGGCTAGCTGAAGACACCAAATCTTATCTTTTCTTCAAAAGGACTCAAGCTACTAGTGCCATACGGATCCGCACACACAAATTCAGGGCTCTGTACATTCATTGGGTGTGTGGGACAGTTTATCTAGGAAGTTAAGCCATTGCATGTTAATTTGAATAAAGTGTTTAAAGTTGGGCTTGTGGTGTCAGGGGACAGGAGAGAGAGGCCTGACACAAAGAGGGTCATCCTTCTGCTCTCTTCCTGCTTGGACTCATAGAGCTAACCTGAGTAAAGGTAACTTATCAAATTTAAAGTGTCATATTGTGCTTTATTTGCTATTTAAGTGTGCCTCTGCTCTTTGTGACATTCTCAGGTCTGGAATCCCCTGAAAGCAGCTTGGATATAGAATTGAGAGCTATATTGCTCTTAAATCTCAGTTATTGCTCTCTAGTTGATTACTTGAATATATACTGTTACTGTCTGTTATTCGTCCAAAGAAATATTGCAGTAAAGACATTTTCTATGTTTTATCTGTAGCGCAGGGCTCCAAATGAGAATGTGCTATGTTTTTGTAAATTTAAAGTTCCTGAAACCACATTTGGGTTTTAGGGTTAATTGTTCTAAATTCTGGTCTCAGTACCAGTTTGGCTGGATTGCAGTGTGTTCTGCTTGGCTATAGGTGTAGGTGTCACCTCTGGCAAGCATAGGAACGCAGTCCAGTTGGACGCATTGGGTGCCAATCTTTCTCAGAACCAACCAGTGAGTGGGCTGTCTCACTGTGCATACTGGGAGAGGGTACTTAAGAGACTGAGGTCACATGCTTCTGGGTTCCGGTCCAGAAGATCTTTCTGTCTGTTTGGTCCTGGTCCTTCTGACCAGCCCTCAGGGGCCCTCATGGCCTGGGGTACTGATCCATCCATTTCCGAGTCTCGGGGCTGGCTAGCCCGAGGCGCAGTAACTGGAAGGAGGATTCCAAGGTGGTCCGTGCCATCTCGGTTTTGGAGAGGCCCAGCAACTGAGAAGGCAACCAGGGGAGGACTCTTCAGAAGAGGACCACGCACAAGGCTGGCTGCTCGGTAAGAGCCTGGAAGCTAAGTTGGAAGGACACCAGGTGAATCCACACTCGTACAGTATCGCCGGACCGGCTGCAAGATACTGGTACCATATGAGGGTTCTCTAAGTTCATTTATCCTTCAGTTACAACCAAGTCTGTGGCAGAGACTTTTCACCTACAAGTGTTACAACCAAATCTGTGGCAGAGACTCTTCACCTACAAGTGTCACAACCAAGTCTGTGGCAGAGACTTTGCTTTATTTGAGTCACCTGTCGGCTTCTAAATCTACTGAGAGGGGATTTATCCGATAGCTGCAGTATCCAGTTGCGAATGGCTATTCCCTGGAGTTTATAGTGAGAGACATTCAGTTACAAGCAGTTTCAAGAGTACCTGAACTTCCTACCTATACCCTCTATTCCTTCATTGAGAGACTGTGTTTTGTCTGATGTTTTTCAAATAAAAATCCCTAAAGTGGATCCAGTGTCAGTCTCTGCAGTTCCTTGGGCCATCTACCTTGGGAAACCCCTAGACGCATACGAGGTCAAGAAGGTAACCAAAAATAACCAGCAGCTCCTTCGGGGGTTAGTGCTACATATCATAACGTGTGTTTCTCATTGGTCATTGCACTTACACTATTGCCATGTGTGCCAGAGTGGGCTGAGGCGGTTATTGGTGTTGAGAGGCAGAGTAACGGACTGAACAAACAAAAAGCAGCTCCTTCAGGGGTATCGCTACACTAGCATGCATTAGAAGATTCTTAATAATAGTCCATCTATTCAATAAACAGTGCTGCGCTATAAAATAACTATCAATAATAATAAAAGTGTAACTAAAAATGGTAATCAATAAACAGATATTGCTGAAAGTTCATATATAGTATGTATGACTGATTGAAGGTAAATCAAAAAATCAATACATCAACGGTGCAAAAATCCAAAGTGCTTGTGTTTTCCTCCACCAGTCTCACAGGCTGCTCACCTCACATCTGAATAAAATCAGCAGTGTTCCCTCTGGGGATAATAGAGAAGGCTGGTGTTGTGCTGGTAATCACTTTCCTCCTTCAAATCACTTATTCCCATGAAACCCTGATCATCTCATCAGATATGATGGATATGCAAAAGAAGAAAAGCAGAATCTAGTGCTCTTGATTTAAAATTCATTAAGAGGCCAGTGACGGGACTTTGTGTGTGGGGGTGTCGGGGTGTCCTGCTGCTGAGACTGAAGCAGAAGTTGCTATGCTTAAAGGTAAGGAGGGGAAAGGTGCTGCAAACACTACCAAATCTGTGATGGATCCTGGAGGATTGGGAAGCGTTAGTGTAGTTCTCCCCCTCCTCCCTCTCAAACCAGAGCTACTGCAAGAGCTGACAGAGCAAGAGGGTATGCTGCACGCCAAGAGGGTTCCAACCTGGTGCAAGACTATAATGGACAATTAGAGGAATGTGGGGTGGTTCCCAGCATTGGGGGACCCTGCCCGCAGTTGATTAAAACAGATACCCAGCGGACTTTACACCCTTGTGATAATGACTGGCCCCCTCTGTCTTCATTCTCCTCTTCACTCACCTTGAGTATAAATGCAAATACATCCACTGTTCAAATGGCCTCTATTCAGAATGTTACTACTCAGAAAACAATTGAAGGGGAGAACACAGTTGAAGAGGTCTTTGAACCAACATTAAGGGATGTTTACTCTTTGATACAACACTGTTCCTCTTCCCTTTCCCTGCTTACAGGCCAGGTTCAGGCCATACAGGAAGAGGTGGTTCATATAAGTGGGGATCTTAAAAATGTACAGGAACGTACTAAGGCATTAGAAAGCTGGATTAGTGGCATAGAGGATACTTTTCTCCGTTAGTAACAGAGATGAAGTCTGCTACACGCAAGCTTAATACTACTATTTCCAAAGTTGAAGACATGGAGAACCGTTTACGTTGTAATAACATTCGGGGACTGGGCATACCAGAGAAGGCCAATTTGCTGAACAGTGGCTCATTGAAATCCTTGGCAAGGAATATCTTTCTTCGTTACTTATAGCAGAATGGGCTCATCGGGTCCCTAACCGGCTTCAGAAACCGGGAAATACACCACAGGCTTTTCTAATATGCCTTTTAAATTATCGAGACAAGGAGAATATTTTGCGAAGAGCGCGAGTATTAAATGACATTAGATATAATGGATCGAAAATTTTGTTCTTTCCCAACTTTTCACCAGAGGTACAGAAACAAAGGCAAAATGTTTAGGCTGTTAAGAAACGCCTGCTACTCCAAGGGTTAAAATATTATATGCTCTATCCTGCTCGCTTGTGGGTGGCTCGTAAAGGCAACATACATGTGTTTGAAACACCCCAGGATGCACAGGACTGGCTTGAAGGGGGGGGGGGCAATGGTGCACATTTAAATATAAGCCAGGTTGTCGGAGGCTTAATCAGTGATAGCCACTAGATGTTTTTTTTTTCTTTTTGGTGGCTTTCTCCCGTGTGGAACTGTTTGTGTGTTTTTTTCTTTTTTGGGGGGGGGGGGGGTGTTTTTTTTTTTTCTTAGTATTTATTATCTTTTATACCTATGTGCTATATATTATTGTACTTAGTGCGGGTTGGCTGGCTAGTAGTTTAATTTTACTTTTGTACTTATGGTAAATCGATAAATTAACATTTTTCTTGGAATGTTAGGGGAATGAATAATGCTTTAAAAAGACAATCTGTCTTTAACTTTGTTTCCTCTTTTCGCCCTGCCCTTCTCTGTCTGCAGAAGACACATGCCACATGCAATGTGACTAGATTTTTTTAAAACGTCATTCTGATCGAGAAGCATATCATTCGGTCTTTACCTCCCATTCTCTGTTTTAGTCTATACTGGCATAGGGTTTTTTTGCAGTAGGACTTTGGTAGACGTAAATGGCAAATATATTTTTTTACAATGTAAGTTGGATGAACTTGAGTTACCGTAATTCTGGCTGATATATATATATATATATATACCACCTCCATATAACCCAGAAATTCTTTGTCAGCTTATTTCCTTTGCAGGGGCCTCCTGCAGGTGCCAATATTGGTATTTGGAAATTTCAACAATGTAATTGATCTGAAGTGGGACCAATGCCTAGCTGCAAGGTCAATGACCTCTAAACATCTTTCCCCTCTTCGAAGACTATGCACGGAATTAGGGCTCTACAACATGTGGAGGAGGTTACATCCTGAAGAATGTGCTTATACTTGCTTTTCTAAAACACACAATTTATTATCCAGGATTGATTTAGCTCTGTGTTCGGCAGATCTTATACCATACATAGTAGATGCTAGTATAGAACCTCGAGGAATTTCAGATCACTCCCTTCTGATAGTCAACACAACATCAGGGCATCGGGTGTCCAATATGCCATGGCAGCTGAACCCCTTTTGGCTTGAACTATTTCCCAAAGGAGGATGCTATTGCTGCTTGCATTATGGATTTCTGGTCTCTTAATTTGGGCTCTGCTCCCATACGGGTTGTATGGGATGCTCTCAAGGTCTATCTTCGGAGACTGTTGATCCAAAAAATTTGTGTCATCAAAACTGCTTCCCACAGAGAGCGTGAACTTGCAAAGGCCGATACCTCTGCAGTGGAAGCCCTATATATCCAGGATCCCTCTCCTGATGCCCAACAGGAATGGCTTTCATCTCAAAAAATGCTAAATGAACTGTTGGAATCCAGGGCAAGGAATAGTCTCTTCTTTCAGAAGAGACTTAGTTTGGCAGAGGGAGAGACGAATGGTAGACTGTTGACTCAGAAAGTAGGGCCTCAACCCAACCCCACACATGTTTCGGCCTTAATGAATGGAGAGGAGGAGGTTATTAACCAGACTATTCCCATTATATCCACCTTTAGGTCCTATTATCAGGATCTATATATTTCTAGTGCAGACTATACGTTAGCCGAGTTATCTATTTATCTGGCTACCATTAATCTCCCAGCCCTTTCAGTGGAAGAGGGGGAGACTCTCAACATTCCACTTACTCTATTGGAATTGGAGAGTGCGGTGGCTATTTTTTTCTAATTCCAAAGCTCCAGGGACTGACAGTCTCCCTATAGAGGTCTATAAAAAATATAACAAGAAGGTGCTTCCTGCCCTTCTTAATACACTAAATGAGGCCTTCCATATAGGTCAGCTTCCAGACAGTATGGGTCACTCCGTCATAATAGTTATACCTAAAAAAGATAAAAATCTGTTACATCCTGAATCCTATAGACGAATTTCCCTAATGTCTACTGATTCTTGCCAAAGTACTCACTACCAGATTAAATAAGGTTATTAAACGTATTATTCACTCAGATCAGATAGGATTAATGCCCAACATGTCAACATCAGTTTGAGAAGTCCATGTTGATTCCCTTATGCCCCGTACACACAGTCGGAATTTCCGACGGAAAATGTCCTATCGGACCATGTTGTCGGAAAATCCGACCGTGTGTGGGCGCCATCGGACTTTTTCCGTCGGAATTTCCGTCGGAATAAATTTGAGATCCTGCTCTCAAATTTTCCGACAACAAAGTCCGATCTGACTTTTTCCGATCGTGTGTAGCGAATTCCGACGGACAAAGTGCCACGCATGCTCAGATCAAATTACAAGACCAAAGCTTTTGGCTACTAGCCTCTATGTAGTTCCGTCGTATGCAACGAACGTCACCATGTTCAGAATGATCGGATTTTCCGACAACTTTGTCCGACCTTGTGTATGCAACACCAGTGTCGGACAAAATCCGTCGAAAAAAATCAGACGGATTTTGTGGTTGGAATTTCCGACCGTGTGTATGGGGCATTAGATCTTCCCCAGGACCCACTACAATCCTCACTTTCTCAGCTCAGCGTGGGTCTTCTATAAAATACTTGGGGATAGTTATTTCTGATTCCCCTCAGTCGTATATTGTAGATAACATACTTCCACTACTCGCTAGATTCCAAGACCAAAGCAAAATCTCGATTAAACTCCCTCTCTCCCTAATAGGTCGTATTAATCTAATTAAGATGATACGGATGCCTCAGCTTTGTATCTCTTACATAATGCTCTGATCTGGATAACTTTATGGATTTTTACTAAGATTAATAGTATATTTAGGTGTTTAATATGGCGCAATAAAACCCCCCGTATCAAATTGGAGACTCTTCAACATCCCAAAAATGCGGGTTGACTGGCAGTTCCTCACCCAAGGATGTATTACATCACAATTACAGCATTTTTCTGGATGGGAACAGTTACCCCTTCCTGCTCAACGATTATTTTCTTATGTATTTAAGGGTCAGTCACCACTCCATGTTTTGGACGGGGTAAGATTGGGTGTTTTATGTGCGGATATGCCCACCTGTAAGCTAATGTGTAAAATATGGGATACAGTCAAAAAAATGATGGGCATTCCATACCCCACTAGATATACCCCGATATGGGATAATGATAGACTCCCCCACTTTCAGTTCTTAGAGGCTTTCAGAGGTGGGGAAACTCAGGAATAACAACTTTAGCTCAACTTTAAAGAATGGTTTACTTAAGTGTTTTGAAGAGTTAAGGGGAGAATTCTGTTTTTGTTTATATGATTATGTTTGGATAATTTGTTTGTATTGTTCTCATGTTGTTTTCATATAAAAAATAAAATAAAATGATATATAAAAGGGTAAGGTATAAAACTCACAAAAGATGACACTAAAAGCCAAGCAAGCTGAAAACACATTTCAGACACAATAGGTCTCAATGGCCACAAAAGGTCTCGCAATGTAATGCAAATGTATGTGTAACGTCAATACGCAGGCTCCATCCCCTACTAGTATTGTTTTCCGCTTGCACGGATTACAGTGCCATCTTTGTCAGTTTTATACCTTACCTTTTTTATATATAATTAAATATTTTAAACAGAGAGCACTAGATTCTGCCTTCTTTCTTTTGCATATCCATCATATCTGGTAAGATAATCTGGGTTTTTATCCCATGTGAATAAGCGATTTGAAGGAGGAAAGTGATTACCAGCACCACGCCAGCCTTCTTATCCCCAGAGGGGAACACTGCTGATTTTATTTAGATGTGAGGTGAGCAGCCTGCGAGACTGGTGGAGGAAAACACAAGCACTTTTTGCACCGTTGATGTATTGATTCTTTGAATTCACTTCCATCAGTCACAGATACTATATATAAACTTTCAGCAATATAAGTTTATATATTACCATTTTTAGTTACACTTGATTATTTGCACCTTTTAAGTGAAATTAGAAAACTTGTTAGTAATAGCAGCTATTATTAATTATTTAAAACATTTTTATGCCACTTTATTTCACAGAATGATATTCACTTTATAATATTCCATTCATACCTCCTTTATGTTTTTTACTTTTTTTTCTTTTCAATAGATTTTTATTCAAAAGTTTGTCAGGATACAAAAAGAATATCATTGAATATAGATCTTTACACTCTTAAGAGGTTATCAAATGTCTAATCCATATGGCTGCAACTTAAAATTACAACAATAATTATTATAGTTAAGTAAGGCTACTGCCCACTCGTACCTGAGCGGAGTTACTTATAACTTCTTAGTAATGTAAAATTAAGTTGCGGCACCATTAGTATATTTCAAGATCAGAGCCCTTGACACCAAAGGAGGTTAGGTATTTAGAGTGAGTTAACATTGCTCCTCCATCGGAGTCAAGAAGAGAGAGGCTCTAGGGCTCGCCCTTTGTATCCATAAATTGAGTCATTAAACTTAAAAAGAGAAATAAGGAGGGGAAGAGGAGAAGTAAATTAGAGTAAAATTAATTAATATAAAATAAGGAAGAGGAGGAAAAGGTCAGGAATCCAAAGTAGGAGTCATTTCCCTCGGCCTGGGCCCCCCACCGTCCAGTTCTACCGACTATGGGGCTTGGAGGTACTTAATCCAGGGGGACCACACCCTGTCAAATCTGGCCTGTCTGTCTTTAAGGATGCTGGTCAATTTTTTATTGACCATGATCCAAGAAATGTTATGCTTTACCAGTGCAAGACTGACCACTGGAGTTTTCCATGCTCGTGCTATTGTAATTTTAGCTGCTGAAAAAATAAAAAAGATGAGAGTTCGGAGATTTCTAGGGGTCTCGTCCAGCAGGTCCGCAAACAGCGCCGTCTTAGGATTTTTAGGTAGATTTTGTCCTGTCACTGAATAGACCAGGGTGAATATTCTGATCCAAAAGAGCTGGACCTTAGGACAGGACCACCAGACATGTAACATAGTACCCTCTTGCCCGCAACCTCTGAAGCAAAGAGGTGAAGTGCCGGGGTACATTTTCGCCAGCCTCGCTGGAACAAGGTACCACCTGGACAGCACCTTGTAGTTTCCTTCCACCAGGGAAGTATTGAGTATTCCCTTGTGCACCATGGTCGACCATTGCCCCCAAACCTCCTCCTCCACAGTCTCACCTAAATCTGATTCCCATGCTGTTTGGTATGAAGGCTTGTTCTGTTGATTATTGAAAAGGGCATAGAGCTCCGAGATCCCTCCCCGTGACTCAGGTCTGCATAAGCATTTATTTTCAAACAAGGTCCTAGTGGTTATGTCTATAAGGTCGGTAGCTAGGGATTTTATGAAATGAGTAAATTGATGTAGATAGAAAGATTCCATCTGGGGCATCTGTAATGTCTCCAGGAAGTAAGCCTGTTGCCTGATCCCTTTGTGATCTATGAAGTGTGCTATCCTGTAAAGGCCTTTGTTAACCCACCACGTAAATTGTTGGGGATTTTGTCCTGGAGGAAAGTGTGGGTTATTCAGTATAGGGGCCAGAGGGGAATGAGGAGATCTCAGCGGGTATAGTTTGCACACCGTGTCCCACAGACGCAGGGAGTGGGATAAAGAAGGTCACAAAATGGCCTGACGTTCTCTCGTGTTGGAAGCCACAGCAGGAGGTCTACAGGTAGTGAGGGACTGGCCTGCTCTTCCAACCGTACCCAGTCAGGTTGGCTTTTTACTTTTTTTTATAGGCCATTTGGATATTTATCCAGTTAAAAATATTATAGAAGTGACCACAGATAGACTGATAATCACAAGCAGACAGTGGACTTTTATGTGTATCCATTGAAATTGGTATCCATGATTCAAAAGTTTCACCTTATAATACAGTCTTGAATTATTTTAGCCACTTTATTCATTGTTATAATAGTCTATAGACATTGTAGTGCCACATTCTACTTCCTAAACAGTTGTGATATAATGTCTCAAATAATGTTTATCCCCTTATACATGCTATACATTTATTGCTTGCATTTTTAACCAGGGTTTTATTTAGTTATGTTTCTTGTAGACACACATGGATGGTGGACCCCTTTTGTACAAGCCTCAAAATTTGTTGTGGGGACCCCTAACAGTAAAATTTGTGTAGCGTGGGTTGTCAGGACCCAAGGCAAGACAAGTCATTTTCACCCCTAACCCACAGACATTTAGCGCTCCCTAAGTCCCTTCCACTCGTACAGTATTAAAACCCCTTACGGTACATTTTAGGATGTACCACTCTCTCTTTGTTCTCCTTTCTTTCCCCTTTATGTGTCTCTATCCTAATTTATCCCCCCCCCATCCCTCTCTGTAGCCGTCTTTCTTGTTCTTTCTCTTATTCTTTCTCTCCCTTTTTCTTTGTTCCTCCCCCCTCTTTTCCTCTCCCTTCCATATATGCTCTATTTTTATTCATTCTCTTACTCCTTGGTGGCTTGGTTGGGGGGGGGGGGGGGGTGGTGGGGGAAATGGGATGAGTGGTAGTGCTGGGGGGAGTTCTGATCAGCCAACTTAGGTGCTCTTGATCGAGGTCATCTGCTGATCTGAGAACTGTAGTGGGGACTTTTAATGGCAACTCTAATCGCAGGTAGTGTTACTCACTGCGTCTTTGGCTTCACTGTGTCTCCAGCTCTGTGGTGTCTCACAGCAGTGACACCTATGCCGAAATCAGGAGATAGGGTCTCCTCCAACCCCTCCCACTTCACTTTCCTCACCAGTCAGCTGACCTCCAGTCTCTGCCCCCCCAGCCATGCCGTGAACTGAATGGGTGGCCGCGAAAAGGCTGGGAGAGCGGTGCAGGCTTCAGGAACAGCCCAAGATTCGGTGACCCCTGCCCTGCCATTCGCCCCCCAGGTTGAGAACCACTGATCTAGACAGTGCTGATGAAGGCAGCATTCAGTCTGCTTTATATACAGAACCTACTTTTTAAATTTAGCTACACATATTCAGTGGCAGACACAAGTTGGAAAGAAAGGAAGGAACATTATCCCAAACTGCAAATGTTTAGAATTTGTTTATGAGCCTGTAACCCTGTTTCTCTAACCACTCATCTATTTATGGAATAGGTCAGATTTTTCTCTATCACATGGAAAACATATCTTTGCTACACTAGGTGTGTTTTATCTGTTTCTACCATAGTTTTAACAATGCTTAGTAGGTTTTGTCAGTGGTAAGTTTGTAAGTTGAGTACTCAAGGTCAGTATTCTCCTCATCATTAGCTGGGAATATGTAGGCTTGAAAAACATTAACAATATAACAATGTGTTATAGTTGTGAAACACCCATCCTTTATTTTATAAAAAAAAAGCTACAAGGGATGGGGGAGGGGTAAACAGTTCAATCTCTGTATTTGCGGATGATACTTACATAGTTACCTAGTAGGTGAGGTTGAAAAAAGAGGTCTCCCACTCTATAAGACTTTGGTCTGGAAGCACCTGGAGTATGTTGCCCAGTTCTGGGCACCAGTCCTCAGGAAGGATGTACTGGAAATGGAGGGAGTACAAAGAAGGGCAACAAAGCTAATAAAGGGCCTTGAGGATATTAGTTATGAGGAAAGCTTGAGAGGGGATAATATTTTCAATTTACAAATACCATACTGGTGACCCCACAATAGGGATAAAACTTTTTCACGAAAGGGAGTTAAATAAGACACGTGGCCCCACATTAAAATTAGAAGAAAAGTGGTCTAACCTTAAATTGCGTAGAGGTTTCTTTACTGTAAGAGTGGCAAGGATGTGGAATTCCCTTCCACAGGTGGTGGTTGCAGCAGGGGGTATTGATAGTTTAAAAAAAACGATTAGATAAGCACCTAAATGACCGCAACATACAGGGATATACAATGCAATACTGACATATAATCACACACATAGGTTGGACTTGATGGACTTGTGTCTTTTTTCAACCTCACCTACTATGTAACTATGTAAGATAAAAAAACCTTCGGCTTTTACAACCTTTTTAACGAATGCAACAAAACAAATTGTTAACCTAACAAATCCATCCGAAACAAAATGAAACGCATATTTTTGTTCTGCACCTGTCTATTTTAAATTATACCTACTGCTGTCAAAGGCTCTGACCATTCTTATATATATTTCAATCATAAATATTATAGTATAAGTTATTTGTCAAAAAAAAAGAAAGCGCAATGTTTTTGCCTAAGGGAAAAAAACAAAACATTTATTCCATGTAGGCTTTGTATTATGGATTTATAGAGTTGTAATGTGTTCATCTAAACGGGTTGTGAACTGTACCAAAATATGTGACATTCAATGGAAATAAAAGGGAAACAATTGTGCCTTGGGGTATGAATCATTTTCCCTTTTGAAATTATGTTTTCAGTTTTCTCTTACATCACATACAATAAAACATTGTTAAGTCTTTATTGAAGCCAGTACAAGTACAAAATGAAAAGTTTATCAAGCCCTTAGGTTTTGGAAGAGATGAACAATTTATTATTTCCCATATTTGTGCAGAGCACATATATTACATACATTGTAGCCTACCAAGATCCACTCTGTAAATGAGCCAGAGGAGTTTGCATTTTAATATCCATCATTAAGGCATACTTTCACATTATAGGAAAATGTTGCATTAGGCAAATTAGCCGACTGATGGACTTCAGTCTTGCAGTGTAAAAATTCTACTCACTTATTCACCACGATGCCTAAAACTCAGATCTGGCTTAGCCACCTTCAATGGCATATGTCAGAATTACAGAACCTACATTACTGGACAAAGCAGGTCAAAACACTGACACAGTGTAAATTCTTACCATGTGGTGGAAAAACCCTACTGTCTCTAATTAGAATCCTCCAATGAGATCCTTTTTCCCTGCCAGAACTGGTTCTCCCAGTGTCATTTACCACTAGAGCTGGGCCGAACATCCCCCACCCTCCCCCCCGGTTTGGTTTGCACTATAGCTCTTAAACATCACCAAAGTTCAGACCCGAACTCCTAACCCCATTGAAGTCCATGGGAACCGAACCGAAAATATCAAAAGTCACCATTTTGAAGGCTTATATGCAAGTCATTGGCCATAAAAAGGGTATGAGGGTCCGGGTATTGCCCTGGGGGGCATGAACAATGCAGAAAAAAAAAACTTTTTAAGGAGCAGTGATTTTAATGGTGCTTCAAGTGAAACAATAAAAATGAAAAATTCCTTTAAATATAGTTACTGGGGGGTGGGGGTCCCCTTAGTCTGCCTGTAAAGTGACGCATATGTACCGTGTATAGAACTTGCTGCAGCAAAACTGTCATAAAAAAATTACATTTGATTGATTTTCAATGCAGATAAGGCATTGGTCATGAACTGCAAGGTAAATTGAAATTAGGCAGAGAAGGAGCTGGTCATAGTCTGGGTGGTGAGGTAATGTATAAGCTGTCAATTCTCTCTACTCTAAATATATAGATTGATAGATACATTGATTGACAGTTAAAGGAAATGGAAGTTTATAGCATATACTTTCATTTTCTAACATCAGCAGTGTAAAAACAAAGCAAAACATTGTTCTTTTTGACAATCAAATATAAGCTTAACCGGAAAATCTCCCTTCATGTTGTGAGTGCTGCTTATCTGCAGGCCAACTTTTAACAACTAACTGGATTCCTTGCATGCTTCTTTGCAGTCTATCCTCTGCTATTTGCTTTGAATTTCTTCAATATATATATTCCAATGATTCCTGTATTGATTCCGCCTCCTGAAACTCCTTCTCTAAGCACCTAGGTAGTTCATAAGTCAGGCTCTATTAATTCTGTGACAGTGGCTACTAACAGGACATAGTGAATATGTGTGACCAAATTCAAGGAAGAAAATGTGTGGGATTCTTCACAGTTTGAAAATTTCAAGATTGTTCAGAGTAATAGGAGTAAGTTAGAAATAACTGAACTATATTGTGGGAATTAATTTAATGATTTTAAATTTATGATTTTGATACATAGTTACATACAGTAGTGGGTAAGATGAAATAAAGACACTGGTCCATCCAGTGCAAGCTGTATGTCTGTGTGTGTTTCAGTTGCTACCAGTTTCCATACCCCTGTACATTGTGTTCACTAAAAACACATCTACTGTAAATCAGTTTTGAATCTACCTACACTCCTTGCTGACACCACTAACTGTAGTAGGGTGTTCCACATCTTTACCACTCTAACAGCAAAGAACCTCTTATGCAGTTTAAGATTGAACTTCTTGTACAACTTCATTGTGTGGTTTCATGTCTCCTTTAGAGACCTTGGCTTAAAAGAGAAGTGTGGGTTTTGCCTAATCTTAATCCTTGTGAGCTGCTGGTACCTACAACTCTTTCCTGCACTCTCAGAAGTGCACCCTTTCTGTTAAAAAAAAGAGATAATTACTAGTGGGAGGGACTACAGTCTTCTCTGGAGTGTAATGCCGACCATAGGAGTCTGGATCCGCCCCATTCCTTCTCCCCTGTTTGATTGATGTGGGCTAGAGGCTCTCTGCTCGCTCCCGAGACTTCACATAGCATAGCACAGCTCCTCTCCTCCTCCCTCTCCTCTCCCTTCTCCCTCTTATGCAGACAAACCTGAACACACAAGCTTTCAGTAATAGCAGAGACACTTCTGTGAGGAGAAGGAAGGAGGGACTGAAAGAGGGTGTGGATTGCAGGAGTTGTATCCGCCCCTTTTCAACTTTCAAACACAGATTGGATCATTACTGGCAAATTCCTGACACGTCAAGGGCATATCCTGCATGAATTAAAGGACTGGGGAAAGAAAGAAAGGGCATGGAAGCATTAGGGTAATATGTACTATTAATTTTTGATTTCCTATACGTCTCCTTTAAATTGTTTTCTGCCAATGATACAGTCATCATCATCATCACCGATGCTGATTAATTTAGACCCTGGCATCATTGTAATCAAATGCTTCAAATACATCACTTCCTGCCACATCACTTCCCATGATTGGAATGCATGCCGACTCCAGGATGCAGTGGAGCAGCAGTGCGAGTTACTAAATATTGTTTGCGGGCTGTATTAGTGCCGATGGGGCATTGTATAATGCAAGAGGCCATTTCATCAGTTTTTATGTCCTTTATACTTTTTTAAATAAACTTACTATACTATGAGAAATTTTTCTTTCCCTGGGCCATTTGGTTTTATGTGTGCGATGCATGGAAGGAGTATCCTAGAATTGCCTAATTTGGTTCCTTCTTGGAATTATGTGGCGTGGAATCAAGTGCATACTGACTACTTTTGATTAAGTGGTCACTGGCGGCTTGGCGAGTGTTTAGTGTGCGTATGCTGTCGAAAGGAAGATTCAAGTTGGATGAACATATGGACTACAGTATTATATTATACAGTATTATATTATTTTGATAGTTCTCTTCGTTTGCATATTGTGGTGGTACTCACTGATCTTTAGACTGTTCCCAATCAGAAGGGGTTGAACATGCACATGTTTTATGTATATAATTGTATTTTTGTTGGTTTTGTTCACATTATTTTTTGGATCACATACTCTATGAATTGTAGTCTTACATCTTCCTTATTCTGGAGTTTGAAGATTTCAAAGAGTTTTTGTTGGGGAAAAAAATCTCCAACCCATTGTCCAGGTCTTGCAGCAGACTGGCAGGCTGCGATTGCAGGCTGCTGGTCAGAAAATTAAATTGCTCAGCATTTTTTTTTTTTTTATGGTTAAACTCCCCTGCATAGGTAACCCCTTTTCTGTTGACCTTCCCAGATAGCAAGCAATTGTGCTGCAAGTTTGAAAATGATTTGCTAAGCTATTGCTAGACTTGCCAGGCTTCACAGGTTTGTTGCACAATTGCAGCAAGTCCACATTGCATGAATCCAGGTCAAATTTCTTTGCAAACATTCCGCAAGTCTGCTGCAAGTTTTGGTTCAGTTATGTTGTGCAGTAGTCACCCCACCACAGGGGTCACTGTGGCTGAATTTGCATGCTGTAGACTTGCAGTGCTCTTGCTGTAGTCTCAACACTGCAACTTTGCTCCTGCTGGAGACTTGCCACGCAATCTTGGAAGTGTCAGCTAGAACATGTGCTTCCAGGGCTGTGCACGTGTACAACTTTCCTGTGAAAATGTGCAGCATGTTAACAGACTTACAATTCAAAACTGTCACACATTTGTGGCAAGTTATCCTTGCTATTTGGGTTGAGTGCGTTTATTAAAACCACAGTTAAGACTGACTCACTACAAATGCTTTTACTACTTAGCTAACAATCTCCAATACCACGCTACTCCCTGGACACGTTCCTGTAACCAGTTTTCTATCTCAGTACAAACAGTGTCATCAATATCACCATTTTAAATAAATAGGTTTTCCATATAATCAACTTGGTTATGAGTTATTCACTTTTAGGTCAGAGGACATTACATTTCATTACAGAAGACAAGGGGGCACTCTTTACATCTGGGAGAAAAGAGATTTAACTCTGCATGGAAATGTTTCATCACAGTAAGAGCTGTAAAAATATGGAATAGACTCCCTCAAGAACTACTTCTGGTGGGGCGTGGCTTGCGCGCGCACGAGAATGGCTGCCTGAGCTGTGAGCTCCGCATAGCAGACCGGAATACAGCGACTTACGGGCTCCACAGCATCCGACTTCGGACCCCACAGTTACTCATCCTTCTCCCCCAACCTCCGCTGCACCGATGTCCCGAAAAAGAAATCAAGAAAAAGGTCCTAAGAGGCTGAAATCCTTCTCCTTCCAGCCGCGCCGCACTCAAAACAAGGCCCAAGATGGCGCCGGCGGCGGTACAGCGCGACAGGCCTTAAACTATGCCGACCCTCCTGGGCTACATCCACCAGAAATAAGAGATGGATTCTCATCTCCCTTCCCATCTGCCTCCTCATCTGAACCCCTGGCCTCCCAAAGTCCAGCCAAATTGAGGATGCGGATGGATGTATCCGAACAGGCCGCAGACACAGTGAGTACAGCCTTACACAATGACAATGCTATCTCCTCACTCCAATCCTCTATAGCACAATTCCCAACCTCTGGCCAGGACATGCTCCTATCCCTGCAATCCTCTCTCATGACAAACCTGTCAGTACTGTTTAACAGGTTCTCATTAGAAATGAAGCACATGGATAATAGAATGCAATTCATAGAAAACAAAATGGAGGACTGTACTGAGACTGTGAATGATCTGGTAGATGCATACACAGAACAAAAAGAGGATAATACCTGGATCAACGCGATCAACGCGAAAATCGCAGACCTCGAGGATCGCTCCAGACGCAACAATATAAAAATACGTGGCATACCAGAATCGATCCCTCCCAAAGAATTGCACAATTACGCTAACACCATGTTTTCTAGCATGCTTCCGGAATTGACTCCTATAGTTACATAGTTACATAGTTAGCTAGGCCGAAAAAAGACACAAGTCCATCCAGTTCAACAATAAAAAAAAGAAAAATAAATAAAAATAAAATATATCGTACAATCCAATAAACCCCATTCTATACCCACAGTTGATCCAGAGGAAGGCAAAAAAAAAAAAAAACAAAAGAGCATGCTCCAATCTGCTACAGCAGGGGAAAAAAATCCCTTCCTGATCCCCCTAGAGGCAATCGGATTTTCCCTGGATCAACTTTACCTATAAATGTCAGTACCCAGTTATATTATGTACATTTAGGAAAGTATCCAGGCCTTTCTTAAAGCAATCTACTGAGTTAGCCAGAACCACCTCTGGAGGGAGTCTATTCCATATTTTCACAGCTCTTACTGTGAAGAAACCTTTCCGTATTTGGAGATGAAATCTCTTTTCCTCTAGACGTAAGGAGTGCCCCCTTGTCCTCTGTGTTGACCGCAAATTGAATAACTCAACACCAAGTTCACTATATGGACCCCTTATATATTTGTACATGTTGATCATATCCCCCCTTATTCTCCTCTTTTTAAGAGTGAATAAATTCAGTTCCTCTAATCTTTCCTCATAGCTGAGCTCCTCCATGCCTCTTATCAGTTTGGTTGCCCTTCTCTGCACTTTCTCCAGTTCCCCGATATCCTTTTTGAGAACTGGTGCCCAAAACTGAACTGCATATTCCAGATGAGGTCTTACTAATGATTTGAACAGGGGCAAAATGATATCTCTCTCTCTGGAGTCCATACCTCTCTTAATACAAGAAAGAACATTGCTTGCTTTGGAAACCGCAGCTTGACATTGCATGCTATTATTGAGCTTATGATCTACCAAAACCCCCAGATCCTTCTCCACTACGGATTCCCCCAGTTGTACTCCCCCTAGCATGTATGATGCATGCATATTCTTAGCCCCCAAGTGCATAACTTTACACTTATCAACGTTAAACCTCATCTGCCACATAGTCGCCCAATTAGACAGAGCATTGATGTCAGCTTGTAAATTGGAGACATCCTGTAAGCACGTTATTCCACTGCATAGCTTGGTGTCATCTGCAAAGACAGAAATGTTACTTTTGATCCCAGACCCAATATCATTTATAAAGATATTAAAAAGTAAGGGTCCCAGCACTGAACCTTGGGGTACACCACTGATAACCTTAGACCATTCAGAGTAAGAATCATTAACCACGACTCTCTGAATTCTGTCTTTTAGCCAGTTTTCTATCCATTTACAAACCGATATTTCCAAGCCTGTAGACCTTACCTTACACATGAGCGTGTGTGGGGAACTGTATCGAACGCTTTTGCAAAATCCAAGTATACCACGTCCACAGCCACGCCTCTGTCCAAGGTTTTACTTACCTCTTCATAAAAAGAAATCAGGTTTGTCTGACAACTTCTGTCTTTCATGAACCCATGCTGTCTGTTGCTTAAAATGTTTTTTTCCAGCAAGAACTCGTCTATGTGGTCTTTTAATAATCTCTCCAGTATCTTCCCAACTATAGAAGTTAAACTAACAGGTCTATAGTTACTTGGTAAAGACTTTGTTCCCTTTTTAAATATAGGCACCACGTTCGCCCTGCGCCAATCCAGTGGTACTATTCCCGTCATTAATGAGTCCCTAAAAATTAAATGCAATGGCTTTGAAATTGCAGATCTCAATTCTTTTAAGATCCGTGGGTGGATGCCATCTGGTCCAGGTGCTTTATCCACCTTTATTCTGTCTAAATATTTCTGGACCATATCACTTTTGAGCCATTGTGGATCATTCGGGGCTGTGTAAATACCACCCCCATTATGGACATGAGCTCCCCCATGCTCCTTTGTATACACAGAGCTGAAGAAAGTATTTAATAAATCAGACTTCTCTTTGTCCCCTGTCACCCACTCTAGATTATTTTGTAAAGGGCCTACATGCTCAGATCTGACCTTTTTACTATTAATATATTTGAAGAATTTTTTTGGGTTTGTCCTACTATCTTTTACAATCTGACGTTCGTTTTGAATTTTTGCATCCTTGATTTCCTTTTTACATATTCTGTTAAATTCTTTGTAACATTTAAACAACACTAGTGTTCCTTCACTTTTATATTTTTTAAAAGCTCTTTTCTTATTGTTCATAGCTTTTTTAACTTTGACCGTGAGCCACATAGGTTTTATTTTAAGCCTTTTAAACTTATTGCCCATGGGAATACACTTTGCAGTGAGGTCCCAGACAGTCTTTTTGAAGAATTCCCATTTCTGTTCTGTGCTCACTATTGACCGAATCCACAGGTTGACAAAACCCTGCCATCTTGAGGCTGACATCCCTCAGGATGTGCTCCTAAGTGTGCATTTTTACCAGGCTAAAGAGCAAATTCTGAGGAAAGCAAGGGAAATGTCTCCGCTCCCGCCACCATACGCAGACATTCAGCTATACGCCGATTTGTCGCAATACACACTCCAAATGAGGAGGCAGCTCAAAACAATCACCAAGGCGATGAACAACCACCAAATTACGTACAAGTGGCATCACCCTGCCACAATCCTGGCCACGCACAATGGCATCCCACACGCCATCTCCACTCTAGAAGGCGGCCTGAAACTTCTCCATGCATGGGGAATCCTTCCTGACCCCCAACAGCTCCATCCTGATCCACAAAGGGGCCCGAACCCCTTCTCCTTTGGTCCGCATAAGGAAAAATCCAAACGTAACCACTACTGATGAGTTAGCCCATCTTGCTACAAGTAACGCATTTTGAAGTCCGGTCTGCACATGCGACCTGCCATCTGCTTACTAAACTTACCCATGATTTTGGTCAGCCGCTCTTTTGAGCTTCAGTTTGTTGACTTGATTGACTACAGCACAATTGTGCACACGTAGTTAACAGAACTTTTTGTTGTACTGCACTTTACTTGTCTGCTCTATATTGAGCCCATCAAATCGGTACATATTCTTCACTTTTTGGAACAGCATCTTCCAGTGCTTCTTGTACCGGCGATTCCACCTGCCTAAAGTTTGAGAGAAATAAGCCTACATCCCATGAGCCTAGAAGCGACAAACACACATAACCTACTTATATATTGTTGACTTGTGTACTAACCCATTTCTCTCCTCCAGCACTCCAATAACCTACAACTTCTCTCTGTTCACCCTACATCAAAAGAACTTTGCCTGATTGATCCATCGTTCGTAAGAGACACTCCTCTCTCCTCACGACCTCAGACCTTTCGGGACTCATCCAGAACAGTGACCACCCTCTTCGACTGAACCACCGAGTCCCAGACCAGCTACAGCGATAACTGTGAGTACCATTTCTGCACCTCACTGCTCCTAAGACACACCATGGGGATCACTATCCTCTTCCTCAACGCTAATGGCCTAAACCATCCAGCAAAGCGATCGTCCCTATGGAAGTCCGCACTAGCTCACAATTGTGACGTAATCTGAGTTCAAGAAACTCACTTTGACATAAATTCCTCCCCCAACTGCAAGCACAGACAATTTCCACATGTGTTCCAATCATCTTACTCCAAGAAACAACGCGGAGTAATGATCGCCATTAGAGACACTGTCCTCTTCAAGCTACACCAATGTGTCACAGACCCCAATGGGCGCTACATTTTTCTGCACTGTTCAATAAACAACATTGACTACATCATCACCTCTATTTACACCCCAAACCAGGGCCAAATACCCTTTCTCAGGAAATCTTTGAGAGCAGCTCGGAAATTCCAGAAAGGCCATCTTTTGCTTTGCGGAGACTTTAACTTGGTCCCTAATGTCTCATTGGACTCTACTGCAGATCTCAAAAGGCATTCTCCTTCTCTAGATAAATTTATATCTTCCAACAACTTGTTTGATGTGTGGAGGTGTTGTCACGCGAGCGAGAGAGACTTCACGTTCCTTTCGCCGCGTCATAACACCTACTCGCGATTTGATTTGTTGACAGCTGGTTATTGCAAAGGGTAACGGACGCATCTATTCACACCACCACCTGGTCAGACCATGCCCCCATTAGTGTCACCATCGATGATAACTCACCCCAACCTAACTCCTACATCTGGAGAGCTAACAATTATTTACTTGACTCCCCATGCTATTTTACACCCATTAAAAATCAACTAGAAGAATATTTCTCCCTTAATCAAACATCAGTGTCTGACCCACTGGTGGTATGGAATGCCCATAAGGCAGTTATAAGGGGGGTATTTTTACAAATGAGTGCCAGAGCAAAGAAACAGAAAACACAAAGACTGGACGAACTCACGACTGCCATAACATCAACCGAATCTCTCAACAAGACTAATCCCTCTCCCTCCCTACAAACGAAAATATTTAAACTTAGACATGAGACTACGCTCACTACTCCTCGCAAAATATGAAAAATCGTACAAGATCCTCAAAGCCACTTCCTACACTACAGGAAACAAAGCAGGGAAAGCTATGTCCCTACGAATTAAAGGCCATAGGAAAAAAACAAAAATTCCATACCTATTCCATCCTCACACAAATGAAAAACTTCTTAAGCCCAACTCTATAGCAGACGCATTTAGTGCCTACTACGCTGATCTATATAATCTTCTAAACGACTCCTCCACTCCAAAACCCTCACAAGCAAAGATCCAAGCATTTCTTGATAGTGTAGACCTCCCCTCGGTCACTCCTGAACAACTCTCCTGCCTAAATGACCCATTCACCACCACAGAAATTGTATCAGCAATAGACAAACTCTCCTGTCAGAAATCCCCTGGCCCAGATGGCTTCACTGCAGAATACTTCAAAAAATGTAAACATATACTAGCCCCCACACTATGCCAAACATTCAATGTATCAGTGAACTCTTCTTCGTTCCCTACTGATATGCTCACAGCAATGATAATTACTCTCCCTAAACCAGGTAAAGAACCCACAGCCCCAAAAAACTTCCGCCCCATCTCATTGCTCAATCTTGACCTAAAGATCTACGCCAAACTTATTGCCACTAGACTAGAAAATATCCTCCCCGCCCTAATCTCTCAAGACCAATCGGGTCTCACCAAGGGCCGCCAAGCCTCTGATGCAACCCGCCGGATGATAACTATTATACATCACGTAGAAAATGTCAAATTTCCCTCACTTCTCATCTCCCTAGATGCCAAAAAGGCATTTGATAGGGTGCACTGGGGTTATATTTCTGCAGTATTACTCAAGTTTGGAATCACTGGCACCATGCACAAAGCGATAATGGCTCTTTACTCCCACCCCTCTGCCCGAGTGTTCTCAGCAGACACTCTCTCTTCGTCATTCAAGATCACAAATGGCATGAGACAAGGCTGTCCACTATCGCCCATCATATTTAATCTAGTCATGGAACCATTAGCAGAAAGCATAGGAGCCAATAAACAAATTTCTGGCATTACTTTAGCAGGACTAGAACACAAAATAAGTCTGTTCGCTGACGACGTGATCCTCATGATCACTGATCCTGACAATTCCCTTCCAGAGATCCAAAAGACGCTAGCATGGTTTAGTGAAGTTTCATATTATAAAGCCAATGAGACTAAATCTTACATACTTAACTTGGGACTTGACTCTATCACCTGCAAACGCCTCAAACAACGCTTCCCTTACATATGGGCGGACCATAGCATAGCGTACCTGGGCATTCATTTAACCGCCTCAACCAAATCTCTGTTCGCAGCTAACTATTTGCCGGCCCGATCTAGGTTACAGACGGATCTTACCAAACTGGCGTCCTTTGAATTCTCATGGTTAGGCCGCCTGGTGGCGTTTAAAATGCTACATCTCCCCCAAATACTATATTTCTTTCGCACGATACCTATTCCCCTACCTCTCAACTACCTCAACTCACTTCAATCGATGCTGTCCAAATTTATCTGGAAAGACAAAAAACCGAGATGCGCCCACTATCAATTAGCCAAACATCGAATGTATGGAGGTCTCGGTCTTGTTAGCTTCTAAGATTATTATATGGCGTCCGTTCTCACGCAATCGAGAGAATGGTTCTTACCGTCTCCCCCTTACTCAATCTGGGGGAAAATTGAATCATCCCTAACCCAAAACACTACACTGTCTTCTTTGATTTTTGCCAACACCCTGGGAGCAAAACTTCCCCCCCATTGCTCACCAACGATTGTAGCAACTATAAAGATATGGGCTAAATTCTTACAGAACCCCTCGAATCACCTAGCACGAGCGGTGGTCCAAATCCCAATTGAAGCCTTACAACGGTTGATGTTCTCAACCTCCTATTCCAAATGGAAAGACAAAGGTATTACGTGCATATCCGATCTCTTTAATGGAGACAAACCCAAATCTTTCCCGACATTACAAAAAGAGTACCTGCTTCCCAACTCAGACATCTTTCTACACATACGCACTCAACACTGCCTCAAATCACTCCCCTCACAAGTGTGTAAACTACCCCAACCTGCTTGGATATATTTTAAGTCCCCTACCACACACCAAAAGGGCATTACTATGTTATATAACTTGCTCCAATCCAAAACTAAGTTTTCTACCTCTATCGCTCTCGTCGGATGGAAAAAAGATCTACAACAAACTTTCACCTTAGACCAATGGGAAAAAGCTGCCCAATCAATATATAAGGCCACTAGCTGCTCCACTCTCTGGGAACTTGCATACAAACTGACATACCGTTGGTACCTGACCCCCGACAGACTGTCCAAATTTAACACAACATCAGACGGCTCCTGTTGGAGGCTTTGTGGCCACCCAGGTGACCTACTCCACACATTTTGGACCTGCCCCAAGCTCTCCCTCTTTTGGCACTCAGTTTTTCACTTGCTTTCCGACGTGACTGGCATGACATTGGAAAAACAACCATCACTGGCATTACTTTCCTTGAACGTAGATAGAATCTCCAATCCGTCTAGATATATCATGACTCATATACTACTAGCGGCTCGCCTCAGCATAACTAGGAAATGGAAAAACTCAGACCCCCCCTGTCTCCGAGAGGTGATCAATACCACACATGAACACTTTATTCATAAAACTACTCTGACTCTTCGACACCACAGCAAAGAATGTGTATTACATAAATGGCAACAATGGACTGACTGGTTCCACTCCGACGAATTGACTAAGACACTACATCCCTGACTCTGATTGTTGATTGTGCTGGGAAGGCTATGTTGCACAGGAACAGGGTTTGCCCCCGCTCGAACACAGTCCAGCACCCTTTGGGGGTGTTCAGACGGAGGCAATTTCCTCCCTCTATGTCAATATGATTAGAATCAACGGCTCATGCTTGTTTTTCTCCTTTCTCCTTTTATTTTTATTTTCCTTTGTTATAGCTGTGATTTACTGCTTCATGAATCTATATATGCAAAGACTTGCAACGTTCAATGTACAACTACTGTTACAGGCTCTACATTGTTACGCCATCTTACTTTGGCATCATTATTCTTTTCTGTTGCGATATCTATTTGTTCAAGATGTCAAGAATCAATATATAAGGCCACTAGCTGCTCCACTCTCTGGGAACTTGCATACAAACTGACATACCGTTGGTACCTGACCCCCGACAGACTGTCCAAATTTAACACAACATCAGACGGCTCCTGTTGGAGGCTTTGTGGCCACCCAGGTGACCTACTCCACACATTTTGGACCTGCCCCAAGCTCTCCCTCTTTTGGCACTCAGTTTTTCACTTGCTTTCCGACGTGACTGGCATGACATTGGAAAAACAACCATCACTGGCATTACTTTCCTTGAACGTAGATAGAATCCCCAATCCGTCTAGATATATCACGACTCATATACTACTAGCGGCTCGCCTCAGCATAACTAGGAAATGGAAAAACTCAGACCCCCCCTGTCTCCGAGAGGTGATCAATACCACACATGAACACTTTATTCATAAAACTACTCTGACTCTTCGACACCACAGCAAAGAATGTGTATTACATAAATGGCAACAATGGACTGACTGGTTCCACTCCGACGAATTGACTAAGACACTACATCCCTGACTCTGATTGTTGATTGTGCTGGGAAGGCTATGTTGCACAGGAACAGGGTTTGCCCCCGCTCGAACACAGTCCAGCACCCTTTGGGGGTGTTCAGACGGAGGCAATTTCCTCCCTCTATGTCAATATGATTAGAATCAACGGCTCATGCTTGTTTTTCTCCTTTCTCCTTTTATTTTTATTTTCCTTTGTTATAGCTGTGATTTACTGCTTCATGAATCTATATATGCAAAGACTTGCAACGTTCAATGTACAACTACTGTTACAGGCTCTACATTGTTACGCCATCTTACTTTGGCATCATTATTCTTTTCTGTTGCGATATCTATTTGTTCAAGATGTCAATGTTGTTACTATGTTTTGAAAACACAATAAAAATCTATTTTGGAAAAAAAAGAACTAGTTCTGGTCAGATCAGTCTATTTGTTTTGAAAAAGAGCGGGATGAATTCCTACATACATTAAATATAACTAGATATTAACATTTATTAAAATTAATGTAATATTTCATTTTAAAACAAAAAAAAATATGATTAATTTATAGGCAATTACACCAGAGACTATTGATCCAGAGAATACAGTGCCTTGAAAAAGTATTCATACCCCTGGACATTTTCCACATTTTTTCATGTTACAACTGAAAATGTAAATGTATTTTATTGGGATTTTATGTGATAGACCAACACAAAGCTGTGGCAGTGTTGAGTGCATATGTGGGTGGCACAGTGGTGTGGTGGTTAGCACTCTCGCCTAGCAGTAACAAGGGTCACTGGTTCAAATCCCAACCATGACACTACCTGCCTGGAGTTTGCATGTTCTCCCTGTGCCTGCATGGGTTTCCTCCAGGTACTCCGGTTTCCTCCCACAATACAAAGACATGCAGGTAGGTTAATTGGCTTCTGTCCAAAATTGGCCCTAGTATATGAATGGGGACCTTGGATTGTGGGCTCTTTGAGAGTAGGGACATGTGCAATGTACAGGGATAGGGACAATTGTAGACACTCACTCAGGTTGAACTGGATGGACTGGTGTCTTTATTCAACCTTACTAACTATGAAATAAAACTATGAAAGCTGTACATAATTGTGAAGTGGAAGGAAAATGATAAATGGTTTTCAATTTTTTTTTTTTTTTTGTTAATTTGTTTTTTTTTTTTTTTTTTACAAATAAATATGTGAAGAGTGTGTTTGTGAATATGTGAAGAGCATTTGTATTCAGCCCACTTTACTTTGATACCCCTAATTAAAATCTAGTGAAACCAATTGCCATCAGAAGTAACCTAATTAGTAAATAGAGTATATTATTATTATTTTTATTATTATACAGGATTTATATAGCGCTGACAGTTTGCGCAGTGCTTTACATTGTCTATAAAGCTCTTCTGTGAAGCCCTCAGAGGTTTGTTAGAGAACCTTAGTGAACAAAAAACACCATGAAAGTCAAGGAATACACCAGACAGGTCAGGGATACAGTTGTGGAGAAGTTTAAAGCAGTGTTAGGTTATAAAAAAAATATCCCAAGCTTTGAACATCTCACGGAGCACTGTTCAATCCATTAACTGAAAATGGAAAGAGTATGGCACAACTGCAAACCTACCAAGACATGGCCGTCTACTTAAACTGACAGGCCGGTCAGGGAGAGCATTGTGAAAAAACAATCCCCTGTGCTAAAGATACTAATTAGTGATTAGGCCTGCCGCTGCTGTACATGACATAAGTCAAAACATGGAAAAAAGGTATAAGTACCACAGTGATGAAAGCCTGAATAAATACAATAAAGTGCAACTGCAGTGCATACAAAATTAAGTACAACATGTATTTAAAAAAACAAAGATTATGGCCAAGTCAATCAAGCATGTGGCCAGTGAAAGCTTAAAAAACACGTGCTTTTCACAGGTGCCTTCCACAGGTGCTGCTGTGCTAGAAATAGTGCAAATCAATATTAAGCATATGACCAGTGAAAGTCCAAATAAAACATGCTGCTGTGCTAAAAAAAGTATGATGCTGTAAACAGGTGCATACGAGATCCACACCCCCCTGAGTGGGGTGATGAAAACGCCAACTCCTGGGTGCGATCGTTCCTGGGGTGTTTTCAGGCACAAACATATGGAGAAAGAGCCCTAATCAGAGAAGCAGCCAAGAGGTCCATGGTAACTTTAGAGGTGCTGCAGACATCCACAGCTCAGATGGGAGAATCTGTCCACAGGACAACTATTAGTTGCGCACTCCACAAAACTGGACCTTATGGAAGTGTGTCAAGAAAAAAGCTGTTGTTGAATGAAAGCCATAAGAAGTCCCGTTTGCAGTTTGCGGGAAGCCATGTGGGGAACACAGCAAACATGTGGAAGAAGGTGCTCTGGTCAGATTGAACCTTTTGGCCTAAAAGCAAAACGCTATGTGTGGCGGAAAAAAAACACTGCACATCATCCTGAACACACCATCCCCACTGTGAAACATGGTGGTGGCAGCATCATGTTGTGGGGATGCTTTTCTTCAGCAAGGACAGGGAAGCCGGTCAAAGTTGATGGGAAGATGGATGGAGCCAAATACAGGGCAATCTTAGAAGAAAATCTGTCTGCAAAAGACTTGAGATTGGAGTGGAGGATCACCTTCCAGCAAGACAACGACCCTAAACATACAGTCAGAGCTAAATTGGGATGGTTTAGATCAAAGCATATTCATGTGTTAGAATGGCCCAGTCAAAGCCCAGACTTAAATGCAAGGCAAGGCAAGACTTTAAATTTGCTGTTCACAGAGGCTCTCCATCCAATCTGACAGAGCTTGAGCTATTTTGCAAAGAATGGCCAAAAATTTCACTCTCGATGTGTAAAGCTGGTAGACACATCCCCAAAACAAAAGGCAGCTGTAATTGCAGTGAAAGGTGGTTCTACAAAGTATTGACTCCGAGGTGGCTGAATACAAATGCACACCACACTTTTCACATATTTATTTGTAAAAAAAATTGAAAACCATTTATCATTTTCCTTCCACTTCACAATTATGTGCCACTTTGTGTTAGTCTATTAGATAAATTCACAATAAAATACATTTATGTTTTTGGTTGTAATATGACAAAATGTGGAAAATTTCAAGAGGTATGAATACTTTTTCAAGGCACTGTATCTGATTGCCTCCTTGGGGGGGGGGGGGGGGGGATTTCTGTTGTTTGAACTAGATGGGCCTGTGTCATTTTCAACCTATGCAATGTCAAAAGACCTTTATTTATAAATTAAGCATTAAGTATTTGAGGGGTTCTGTATCAAATGTCTTAGCATGATCTAAATATATTACATCCACAGGCCTTCCTCTAACCAAATTACAGCTCACCTCCTAATAGGATACACTTTAACATTGAAACAAATAAATACACTTTGTTACACAAAATTTATATCTGCCACTTTCAAAGGCCAGCATGTATCACTTATTTAGAGAAGTGTAACTTTACTGACAGGTCAACATACCAAAAAACTATATAGTTACAAAGTTAGTCGGGTTGAAAAATGACACAAGTCCATCTAGTTCAACCAATAACAGGAAAAAGAAAAAAAAAGAAAAATTATACAATACTATATACACAATCCTATACCCACAGTTGATCCAGAGGAAAGAAAAAATCACAACAAAGCATGAATTTGCTCCAGTAAGGGAAAAAATCCTTCCTGATCCCCCAAGAGGCAATTGGATATTCCCTTAATTAACTTCACGTATAAATGTTAGTATCAGTTATATTAAGTGCAACTATGATGTACCTATTAAACACCGTAAATTATGGTAGTGCCAGGATCTTAGTGGAAGAAGACGACTCTGCCCACATCCCTATATAAGTACACAATTGGAAATTTTTCCTCTGTGGGATTTTTAAAAGGCAGAGAGTCTTCAAACAATATTGGTATCAAAATAGAGTATACATTTATTTGAAAAGATTAAAACATGATATTGGTAAAAAAAGGAGTTGGATGCATGTATAGATACAAAATTAATAAAGCAGGAAGTATTTGATACAACAATACAGGGAAAACACCACACAAAGGACTGTACTGACGATTGACAAGGACAGATAGGCCCGACGCGTTTCAAGGTTGTAGTAGGTGAAACCTTTTCTTCAGGGGCTGGTGGTAAATTGTATTGGTATCTGTAGAATTTTAACAAAAAAACACAAACAGACAAAAAATGCAAAGAATACAAGTGAGTAACAGGTATAAAGGGACTTCATATAGCATTATCATATACATAAAAGCACGTGAAAAATAATTGAGATATTCCCACCATATAATTCCTGCATAAGCATCAATAAAGCATCCAAATCCGGAAAAAATGGGGATCATTCAGTTGCTGCCAGAGATAAGGACCATGAGGAGGCCTCTACATGGAAGACATCATAAATACAGGTCCGGGACCAAACACAAAGTGCGTCCCCCGACCAAGAAGTGTGCGATCACTGTCTCACTAAGCCCTTATTTCCCATCTACAAAAAAGAGGGGGAGGACAAGAAGGTATCACTATTACATGCCAAGGAATATGGAGGATATAGTAGACCTCAGTAGCCTAAGTATGCTACCAGTTAGCATACACCCGGATAGATATATTCATCCGGTATATACCTGTAAGATGGATGAAACCAGGGAATCAATTTGAAGATGGATGGACATAGGAGGTATACACAAAAGTTCAAGGTTAATCAAGAGATCATCACTGTGTGGCAGATCCTATAAAAATAAAAAGGGAGAAATCTAAGAAAAGAACAGGGGGAAGAGAAGGATTATTAGGTAATTTTATTCAAAATACCTAAAGACGTTTGTTAGAACTCAGTGGGTGCTGTGAGATATGTTTAACCACTTGCTTACCGGGCCTATTTTGGCCTATTTTCCTTCATGTAAACATCATCATTTTTTTGCTAGAAAATTACTCAGAACCCCCAAACGTTTTTTTTTAGCAGACACCCTAGGGAATAAAATAGCGGTCATTGCAACTTTTTATCTCACACGGTATTTGCGCAATAATTTTTCAAACGCCTTTTTTTTGGAAAAAAAACGGTTTCATGAATTAAAAAATAACAAAACAGTAAAGTTAGCCCAATTTTTTAATATAATATAAAAGATGATGTTACGCCGAGTAAATAGATACCGAACATGTCACGCTTTAAAATTGCGCACAATCGTGGAATGGTGCCAAACTTCGGTACTTAATAATCTCCATAGGCGACGCTTTAATTTTTTTTACAGGTTACCAGTTTAGAGTTACAGAGGAGGTCTAGTGCTATAATTGTTGCACGCGCTCTAACGCACGCGGCGATACCTCACATGTGTGGTTTGAGTGTTTAAGTGGCGTTTACATATGTGGGCGGGACTTGCGTGTGCGTTAGCTTCTGAGCGCGAGCTACAGGGGACAGGGGCGTTTTAAATTTTTTTTATTTATTTATTTATTTCTTTTTATTTTACTTAATTTTTTTTATTTTTACACTTTTTAAAAAAAAAAAAAATTTGGATCACTTTTATTCCTATTACAAGGAATGTAAATATCCCTTGTAATAGGAATGTATGTGACAGGTCCTCTTTATGGAGAGACCCCACATCTCTCCTCCAGGCTGGAAAGCATGAGATTGGTAAAAAAAAAATTACCGATCTCATGCTGACAGCCGCGATCAGGGTTTTTCTTTACTTCCGGGTACCTGGCGTGACGTCATAACGTCGCGCCTGGGCCACCAACAGTCATAGAGATGAATCTCTATGCTTGTCATCCGGCGGCGAGCGATTCTTTCTCCGGGCCCCTGATGGCACCGAGAGAGCCCAGAGAAGCACCGGATGGCGACGGGAGGGGGAGACGTCCCCTCCCGCTGCCTATAAGAATGATCAGGCGGCGGAACTGCCGCTATGATCATTCTTATGGTGCACAGAATCGCCGGCCGGAAAGAAGGATATCTAAATGATGCCTATAGCTGCACGCATCATTCAGATATCCCCACTCAAAGTCAAGGACGTCATATGACGTCCTTGGTAATCAAGTGGTTAAATAACAATCTCAACAACCCATACAACTCACATAAATGGTGAAATTTGTATACTGAGTATAATGCTAAATAGGAACTGCCATATAACTATAAAATAGAGATAATGTTGTTGACAGCTTTACCTTGGATGAATGTAGAGACACAGCGATCTGATGCCTGCAACAGCACAAGACTGAACACCGCAGGTGTCTGTCTTTTTATGTGCTGCTCATCAGAAGGTTAGCATCTACAGCTGGCTATTGGGAAGTCAGGGAGACAGTGATGAGGAAGGGGGAGGTGCTGTAAGAGAACTAGAATGCGCCCGGTACGCACATGTGCGCAATTGCCCGTAAACAGGACGGCCAAATGTGTCATCTCCAAAAGAGAAAACACACAATGGCCCCCGTGCGCCGAGCGGATGATCCCACACCTAAACCCAGAAACCCACAAGGAGAGGCCGACAAGCACAGCGGTCTCGATCTGTGGCAGCAAGGGGAAACTAAAAATACATCTCAGATAGAAAACAGAGATACTTGCACAAAATAAATTAGAAGGAAATGGCAGAGGGAGCTCAAGGGTCAAAACCCAAAACAAAAAAATCACCACAAACAAAAAGCACGATATAGACCAAACATCTATTATGTGTGCATAGTACCTGAATAATACAGGATGTAGCTGGATACACATTTTAATAGATGTATTATATAAAAGGAGAAGGAGGGAGAGACATACGTTAGGGGACATAACGCACACCTAAAACTGATTTTAAAAAATTATTTTGAATTAAACAAACTTATAGACACCCTGATGAGATGACGTTACCCCCTCTTGAAGTAGGATGATCATGACCCCATCTGCAATCTAGTAAAGACAACACAAAAGAACCCAGGGAACAAAATCTAATTTTAAAAGGCATATGACATATTTGCCTCAATGGAACCCCATTCCGACCCCCAGAAGCAAAGCCTTCCAGAAATGGTCGAAATGAGATTGCGTAATTGTGGCCTGGAGGTTTGGTTGCCTGGAGGTGAAAGATCCATTTTTGTTCATGTTGTAAAAGGATCTTGTTCCAGTCGCCGCCACGCAACCCTGGGTGTACCTGGTCCAGAATCAAAAAATAAACTTTGGGAAAAATTCCTGCATGTATAGCCGTAACGTGTCTCCCCAATGGTAGGTCGGGGTTGCACAATTTCATAGAGGCTATGTAACGGTATGCATGTTTCCAAAATTCCTGGTTCGTCTTACCTACATAGTAACATGCACACTCGCATAAAAGTAAGTAGACCACACCAAAGGTTTTGCAGTTGGCGTAGTGCCTTGGTACATATTTTTCACCATTAGGCAACCTTACATTTGGCCTAATGTTCATGAATTGACAGTTCTGACATCCCCCACATCTAAATGTTCCAAAACGTTAACATGGATCTCGCTTACCACCCCCTCCTAGATATTCGCTCATTACTAAGTTGTCCCTAAGGGATTTGGCGCGTTTGAACGTAAAGGAAGGTTTATCCTGTACAAAGGGACCAATAGTGGGATCTAGTTTAAGGACATGCCAATATCGTTCGATAATGTTTTTAATGCTTTTATGCTGATTCGAAAACGTAGTTATAATTCGAATTGGATTAGTGGTATTTTTCTTTTGGGCAGACATCGGACTGTAAATAAGTTTGTGCCGGGTTTTAGAGCATGCCCACCTAAAGGCCTTTTTCAAACATGATTTGGAGTACCCGTGTGCCAGGAGTCTCCCCATCAATGATTCGGCCTCAGATTTAAAGACTTTCTCATCGGTGCAGTTCCTCCTGACACGTAGGTACTGACTGTAGGGGATAGAGGGAATTAAAGGTTGAGGATGGAAGCTGGTAGCGTGTAGTATCGAATTACTAGATGTAGGTTTTCGATACAAAGAACTAGTCAGGAGGCCATTTGAACCTTGTGGATTGTTACATACAAAAAGGTAATGTGATTTTGATGAAAAGTCATGGTAAAGGCAAGGTTGAACAAATTGGTGTTTAGCACTTTAAGAAATTGATGGAGACAGTCTAAAGTGCCGTTCCAAACTAGCAAAATGTCATTGATATATTGATGCCATGTTGCCACATTATCCATGTATGGACGTAGATGTTCGGACTGTGAGAGCATGCTTTCCCATTCCCCCAGGTACAGGTTGGCATACGATGGGGCACAGGAAGTCCCCATCGCAACCTCCTGTACTTGGAGGAAAAAAGCACCATTAAATGTAAAGTAATTGTGGTTTCAAAACAAAAATCAAGGCATCGAGCAGAAATAGATTTTTCTTTTCTCCGAACTGGTCATACTGCGACAAGACATGCGGAATACACCCAAGTCCCTTATCATCGAGTATCGAGCTGTATGAAGCCTCTACGTCCAAAGCCACAAGAAAAGATGTGGGTGGGACATGGAGGCCATCTAAGATCTGTATTAAATGCATAGTGTCTTTGACGTAACTAGGTATATTTAGCACGAAAGGTCGCAGATGTCTGTCCAAGAGTTGACTCAGCTTTTGGGTTATAGAACCATTACCCAAAATTATTGGCTGACCAGAAGGTCTATGCATGTCCTTATGTAGCTTTGGTAAAACATAGAAGGTTGGGGTACGGGGTGTAGTGGTCCTGACAAACTCGCATTCGGACTTAGTCAATATGTTAGCAGCATAAGACTCCTCAATTAGTTTGTAGAATTCCCTGTTAAATTTCTCAGTCTCAGTTGATGTTATCCTTGAGTACTATTGCTGATTAGAGAGAATTTTATTGCATATGGCCTCATATTGCGCATTATCCATGATAACGATATTACCCCCTTTGTCCGAAGGTTTAATAGTGACAAGGGGATTGGAGGCCAATAATTGTAATGCTTCTCGTTCTGAGAGACTAATGCTGGCCATACACTATATGAGAAATCAGCCGAGTGCGATTTCGAAAAACTAACATACGTTCGTGGGAGCAAACGATCACGCCATCAGGTAAGTAACGATTTTCGAACAATAAATCGTTTATGAACATCAATGTATCGTTTTTTCGTGCTGTTTTAGCATATAAAAAGGAAGTGTTTAAAAGTGTGTTTGACCTCTGCACTCTGGCTTCCTGTGTTTCATGTATACGCCCAGAGGATCAATGTACGTTCGTCAGAACGAACCCTGTGCGTAGTAGAGATCTACTGCACCACCTTCAATATGGATGTGGATGAGAGGAGCATTGCCATAGTAATGCTTGGAGTGATGGCTATACAGCAAGCAGAGGTGCCCAGAAGCAAAAGGCGAAGGTTATGGAGTAAAGAGTGGCTGAAGAACCGTGATGACTTCTCTCATATGAGATTGGTTCGAGAGCTGAAGGAAAACAATCCTGATGATTATCGGAACTATCTGAGGATGCCTGATGAGTCTTTTCAGCTGCTACTGAGTAAAGTGTCACCCCTCATAACAAAAAAGGACACAGTCTTAAGACCTAGCATCGCAGAGGAGCAGAGACTGGTAGCAACACTTCGTTTTGTCGCAACTGGACGAAGTTTTGAAGACCTCAAATTTACCACTGGAATCTCTGCCCAGTCGCTTGGCTGCATCATACCTGAGACCTGCCAAGCCATCATAAGAATCATGCAAGACGAATACTTAAAGGTAATGACCCAGTGCTTTTATTTTTCAATCTCAAACACTGTACAGCTTGCTTTGTTAAACTTAGAATTTAGTTCATAACATGTCAAACTGACAAAGATAACATCTTTTAAACAAAATGTATGTGATTCACAAAGATGTGTACTGATAATCATGTCCCCAGTTGCTTTGTGGATGATCCTGCTCTGTGTGTGGTACGTGCCACTGATGCATTTGTTGAGGTAGTTGTGATGATTGGGTGTGTGTGTGGTTTTGTGCTCAGCTAAGTGCGTATTTGTGGTCAGCTCCCCCCTTAACCCTTTATTAAGAAGCTGAATGAGTAATGGTTCCAGTAATTGTTTTTGGCCTTCTGACATCCTGCGTATTTTCTTGGCAGCAAATGAACCCAGGTCATCACATTCATCCCTCTTCTGATTTAATGCTGCAGATGCTTGGAGTAGAACGTTGCCTGTAGAATCTTGCCTTGTTTTTCTCTTTTTGTTCCTGCTTACTGGTGGTGATGTGCCAGTTTGTGTTTTATTGCCAAATAGATCCTGTATAATAAAGCAAAATAAAAAATTGTATCTCGAATTAAGCCTTATATTGTTTTTAAACATATCGTTTTACCTTTGCACAGCTACCGGCATCTGTGGAGGAATGGAAAGCAACAGCGAAACAATTTAATGACTATTGGAATTTCCCCAACTGTGGTGGTGCCATAGACGGCAAACATGTTTGCATAACGCCACCAGCAAAATCTGTCTCCTTCTATTATAATTATAAAGGCTACTTTAGCATCGTACTAATGGCAATCGTGAATGCAAAGTATGAGTTTATCTTTGTGGACATTGGCAAAAATGGATGAAATTCTAATGGGGGAAAAATTGAGAAAACCGTTTTTTTTCACCGTTTAAAAAATGGACTACTAAATCTACCATCCCAAGAGGACACAGTGGAAGGACTAAATTTCATATTTGTTGCAGATGACGCATTTGTATTATCTGAGCATCTGTTAAAAACATTTGTCCTTAAATACCTTACACCTGATCAAAAAATATTTAATTACAGGTTATCTCGTGCTAGACAAGTTGTCGAAAATGCTTTTGGTATAATGGCCAACCGCTTTTGTATCTTCCATACAGCAATAAATGTAGCCCCCCACAAAATTGACACTATAGTTCATTGGTGCTGTGTGTTACATAATTTCTTAAGGCGTACTAGCTCCACCTACATGCCTCAATCCCTGGTGGACAGTGAGGATACTCTGTCTGGGGATGTCATGCCTGGTGAGTGGCGTAATGATACAGAAGGGCTATTAAACCTAGGCCGTGCCCCACCGCGTCTTTCCAGTCAACTCGCTAGTCATAGAGGCTGCACACCTGATGTGGGCAGTGTGTGGGCGGTGTGTGTGAGGCAGTGATCTGAAGCCTCCCCCCAAGCATGCTGATCTTAACTGAAAAGTCTTCCTGAACTTCCATACCTGAAATCCTCTCCGAGACAAGCTGCAATACAAGCGGTGTGTCAGTGCTGTGCGGGCGGCCGCTGTCTTGGTCTGTCCTGGTCTGCCTAGCCTGCCGCTGTTTGCTGCTGTTTGCTGTCGGGCAAACGCAGAGCCTGGGACCTGACAGAGTTCGGCGCCTGGAGGGGGAGAAGGAGTGACCGCCGGGAGGACGGAACCCGTGCTGCGGTGCGGTGATGCAGTGAAGCTGGCGGCGGCGAGACGGAGTGGGAGCACAGCACGAGTGCAGTGGGGAACCTATGGTCAAGAGCCCCCAGAGGAGAAAGGGGTGAAAGTGATGCCGACACGTAGACAAACAGCACAAACAAGCTGGCGCGATACGAGCGAGCGTACCTCTCCCACGTTCTGTAAGTGGAGCACGGAAACGAGATATGATGGAAGCAAGCAAATCTCGCCCTGTTACAGAAAGGGCACCAGAACGCAGCTCAGGCAATGTTTTAAATCCAACTAAACCTGACCGTGGATCTCTGACATCTGGTCGGGGTACCCAGATTAAAGAGCGGGGCTCCCCTGGCTAGGGAGAGGCCGGACAATGACGAGTGGCATAAGCCCCAACCTTAGTCCAACGCACGGTAATTTCCCGTCAGCAGCGGAAGAGGGCGATCAGAAGAGACATAAATGTGAAGGGCAAGATACAACAAAAAACACTATCAGTAGGACAAACCCAGGGACGAGAGAGGAGTTGTGACAGAGAAATCCTCTTAGGGAAACAGGAGGACATACATGATGTACAGGTAAACGGACAAATTCCACTGATACCCTCTACATCCCCCATATCCAACTTTAATGCAACTCGCACTTCTCCAGGGGCTTCGATGGAGAGTATAAAAGGGACAGTAATGGAGGTTAGAAGGGACCGCGCCAGAGTCAGTACTGGACCAACTGGTAACTCTGTGGTAGAAATAGAAGAAAATCGGGAATCAGGAACTGTGTCAAGCCCTACTGGAAAAGAACTTGCACCCCAAAGTATGGCAGTACAAACTCCGAATATAGGGTGGGATGGAGGTAATAGGTCATCAAGGTCCGAGAGACAAGCAGAACATTTAGAAAAGGACATTAGAGAACTTAGAGATCTTCTCAAAGCCTTACCCACTAAAACAGACATCCAACAGTTAATATCAGCAGTTGAGAAATCCTGTCAGCAAGCTGTAGAGGGCATTAGAGAGGAGATCGGTGAACTGGGACACAGAGTAGAAGCAGTTGAAAATGGCCAGGAGACAATAATACAAGCAGTCGCAGACATACAAGATACAGTAAACTATCAAGAAGAGCTTTTAAACTCCTTTAAAGATCAACTAGATGATTATGAAAATAGGGAACGAAGGCAAAACATTAGAATAAAAGGAATACCAGAGGCGATTCAGAGATTTCAGCTGCTTCCTACAATTCAGCAAATATTCCACCAAATAATGGGAGAAGAGGCAACAGAAACCATTGAGGTAGATAGAATCCACCGTATTCCATCTTATGTTAGGCCAAATGCTGAAAAAACAAGAGATATAGTATGTAAACTTCATAAATTGACAGTGAAAGAGAATATAATGAAACATGCACATGGAAAGATGGAGATTGTTCATGATGGAACATGGATATCTCTATACCATGACTTATCAAACCGGACTCTAATGCAAAGACGGAATGTTAAGCCAATACTGGAAGCCCTTTGTGAAGCAGAGGTTAAATACCGCTGGGGATTTCCATTTAGCCTTACCGCCACCCGAAATGGCAAAACAGCCACCCCCTCAGAACTAAGGATGATATGCAGTCATTTGTAGAGACACTTGAATTACCCCCAATAAAATTTATAGACTGGAGAAGAATCGACTCAAGAAAATCCCTACAACGTACAGAACATTGGCAACAAGTGCCCTTCAAAAATGATCATAAAAAATAAGGATATGTGAGGAACGGGGGGGGGGGGGGGGGGGGTGAGGGAGATAGAGGAAAGGACGTAAAGGAAAATGATGGATAACTCGGGACTTATTGCCTGTATTTAATTGGGTAGGGGGAGAGGGATGGGAGGGATGGATGGGGAGAGACATGGAGTGTTTTTTTTTTTTTTTTTGTGTTGAAATGAAATTGGATATAGTGTGCATTATAAGAAAAGGAGACATTTGAATAATGATAGACCGTAAATTTAGAGATATAATGGGGACAACTGAAATAGGGCACAGGGTGGAAAGCACGTGTATTTTTGTAAATGTTTGGGGGATGGGGGAACACCCACTTTTTTCCCTTTCACTAGTTTTGGGGGGGAATACACAAATCACTAATTAGAATGGAAAGATATATGTCAATGTATTTATGTGGAAGGAGAAGGGAGGGAGGGGGAGAGGGGTGGGAAAGAATATATGGTTTAAGGGTATTGCACACAAAAGAAATAATTTATTTTTATTTTTTATTTTTTTTTATTTTTGGTTTTAAAAACTGGGTTTTATTTTTTTTATGAGCCACTGTGCTTAATTTTAGTGTCTTAGATCCGGGGGAAATTGTTTTAAAAAGTATATGGTTTAAGGGTATTATATTTTTTTTTTATGGTAGTCCATCCCCCCTTCCGATTTTGAAGGGAGGATAACCATTAATTTTTTTTATGTGGTATAACGGACCGATGTGTTTTTTTTTTTTTTGCTTATTAAAAATATCATATAAATATCGATACGTGTTGGGAAAATAGCCCAATGTGATATAGGGCGGAAGATACAGGAGACAACTTCTCCTCACCCCCATGCCTAAGGAAGGGGCAGAGGGAAAGACCCCTTTTTTTTTTCTCTCTCTCTCTCTCTCTCTCCTCTCCATCCCCCCCCCACCCTTCCTCCGAAGAGGACTTAATGTAAAATGTAGGGTGGAATGTGGAGGTAGAGGGGAAGGAATAGATAAAAGGAGGAAAAGAAAAGGAAAAAGAAGAAAAATGAAAAAGAGAGTGGCTGAGGATAGGTACAACTAGAAGGGATATAGGGGGAAGGATGGTCGAGGGGGGGGAGGTAGGGAAGAATAAGAAGCAACATAAGGTAATGGGTAACAAAATGACTAGGGGGGGAGCTTCAGATCAGTGGGGTGGGTTATAGAGATAATAAACTCAATAGGATAGGTCCAATATATGGGACTTAGAAAATTGCAAATTTGCAAAAAGGTCAGAGAGGTTGAAGAAGGGGGCATAGCCTCCTTATAGACATCACTGCCCAATTAGATAGTAACTCAGAATGGAATACTGGGTTACAGGGATAGGGTTTTTTTTTTCTCTCTCACTGCCGGCCTCCCTCACACCTCCCTCATGGGCACCGGGAAATAGTGAAGATAAACATTCAGAATATATAAGATTTAATGGCGGTCCAAATAAAAATAATATCATATAACATAAGAGGCCTAAAATCAGCCCAGAAAAGAGGTTGTTTATGGCAAGAATTACGCCACTATGCGACAGATGTGGCCTTTTTACAAGAAACTCATTTCTTGAAGGGAGATATACCAAACATGCCAACATATGAATTTAATCAGTGGTTCCATGCTCCTTCCCCGATTGCTAGGGCAAGAGGAGTAACAATAACATTTAGAAAGACATGCCCGATAATAGTGGAATCTACTCAGATAGATTCAGAAGGGCGTTATCTTTTCGTAAAAGCTAGATTAAACGGTCACTGTTATACTTTTGCTTTTTGAGTGTCTTGCACATTATGGATACCTCAACAGGTAAAACTACCATATCCTTTAAAGCGCTAAAATATATAAAACAACTTTTGAGGTCTGCACATTTGGTAGATGGATGGCGTGTAAAACATAACGGGAATAAAGACTACAGCTACTATTCCAAAACACACAATATGTACTCACGCTTGGATCTTTTCCTGGTGGACCAGTACCACCTGGAAAAGATCCGATCATGTACGATTGAACCAATAACAATTTCGGACCATGCCCCTATTACGATGACTATCTTCCCTACTGCAGGGGGCCATAGGGAACGAATATGGTGGCTGAATGAGACATTGTTAGATGATAGTTGTATAGTGGAGGATTTAAACAGCAAAATAAAAATGTATTTTGAAATGAATATTCCAGGAGAAACCTCCGAACAAGCGGTTTGGGAAGCTCACAAATTGGTGATTAGGGGCGAACTGGGGTCTAGGATTAAAAAAGAAAAACAAAAAGAGATAACAGATTTGTTAGAGGAAATTAATGACCTAGAAAAAAAACAGATGCAGCAGATGCCAGGAAACTGGAAATTACAAGGGGTAAACTAACACAATGTTTGGATTATAAAACTAGAAATAAATCTAGGTATTTTGCACACAGGTTCTACAAACAGGGAAACAAATGCGGTCGTCTCTTAGCAAGGCAGCTTAAAAAACAACAGGAGTCTAGACACATCCATAAATTAACAGTAAAAAATAAAAAGATAGTAGAAACCCAGGCAATAGCAGCAGAATTCCATAAATATTATGAAGCCCTTTATAATATCCACCCAGAACCACTAGGCGCTAAGGAGCAGCGATTGAAAGAAATTAGAGATTATATAGGAGGCGCAGAGATGCCCACGCTGCCGATAGAGGTAACTGAGGAGATAAACAGACCAATCACGGTCGAAGAAGTAAACGAAGTAGTAGCAAATCTGGCATTGGGTAAAAGCCCAGGGCCAGATGGCTTCACGAATTCGTACTGTATGAAATTTGCCAAACATCTGGGAACACCTATATGTAACTACTTTAATTCGATCAACACATCAAACCCCCTACCGCCAGAAGCCTTACTGGCTTATATTACAGTGCTTCCAAAGCCAGGAAAGAACCCCCAGCAATGTGCAAACTATAGACCAATCTCCCTGCTGAACGCAGATACTAAACTCTTAGCAAAAATCCTGGCCCTCAGGCTACAAGATCATATAGTTAAAATAGTTCACCCTGACCAAACAGGCTTTATGAAGGGCCGTGAGGCTAGAGACAATACTATAAGGGCCCTGCATATCCTACAATGGATGAAAAATGGCCCAGACATAGCCCCTAGAGTGATAGTATCAATGGACGCCGAAAAGGCATTCGATAGGGTAAACTGGCCTTTTATGACTGAGGTTTTAAGGGAGATGAAAGTGGGGGAGCATATAATGGGCTGGATAGCGGCATTATACTCAACCCCAAGAGCAAGAGTAAAGGTGAACAGTACGTTGTCAAAACACTTTCAAATAAATAATGGCACGAGACAAGGATGCCCCCTGTCGCCTTTATTATTTGCAATGATATTAGAACCCTTTCTATGTAAAATAAGAAAAAATATTGAAATTCAGGGGACATGTATAGGATCAGAAGAACATAAGGTTTCGTCATACGCCGACGATTTGTTATTCTACCTGTCAACACCACAGTCCTCACTATCAGCCTTGATGATAGAAGTATCCAAATTCGGTGCCTTATCCAATTTTAAGATTAACTTTGAAAAATCTGTAATCCTTCCCTGCCATGTACCCTTAGAAACAATAAGGACATTGAAAAACTCTTACTCCTTTATATGGAATAAAAAATCCCTTGTTTACCTAGGAACACATATAACAGCAGACCTTAAACTTCTATATGATCTGAATTACAAAGTTTTAATGGAAGGGGTAATAGAGGATCTGAGGAAGTGGAAGGGGCAATCATTTACTTGGTTTGGAAGGGTAAGTGCAATAAAAATGTGCATACTGCCTAAAATTATTTATACTTTATATACAGTGCCAATTCCACTCCCTCAGAATTTCTTCAAAAATATACGGCAGGGTCTTCACATCCTTTGTTTGGAATAATAAACGTCCTAGATTGGCATATGACATATTATGTAAAGGGAAGTCAGAAGGAGGTATGAGGTTACCAGATGTAAAACTATATTATAAAGCAATGGCCCTAGTACGCATTCTGAATTGGAGACACGACCAAACAAAAAAAATCTGGGTATCTCTGGAACAGAAAATGACTGGAAGGAGTTTAACGGGAGTTCCCTGGATCCCAAAGGTAAATAGGGGCCTGTCAAAATGGACCTCACTGTTAACTGAGAACACCTTAAAAATATGGGATCAACTTAACGAATTTTGGAAGACTATGCCCCACAGATATCCCCATTAACCCCAGTGGAGGCTTTCCCGTGGTTCTTACCAGGGGAAGAAGTGGGATCTATGGGGAACTGGGGGAAAGATGGGGATACAACATGTGGCACATTTGCACCGAAGGGTATATTATTAACATTAACAGAATTAATACAAAAAATGGGAACAATACCAATGATGGAATGGAGGTATCTCCAATTAAAACGTTTTTCTAATAAACTGAAGACCATGATGAGACCTCTGAACTCACTTACTATATTTGAAATGAAATACGTAAAGATGACGAAACCCAGACATTTACTGTCCCAAATGTACACACTAATTTCAAGGACCAGGAAAAACATAACACCATATTACATTAGAGAATGGGAAGGGGAATTAAATTGCAGTTTTACGAAAACACAGATTAAAGAACTTATTGATTCGACATACTATATCTCGAAAAGTTCACATATTCAGGAAACATCTTATAAACTCCTGACCAGATGGTATCGAACTCCAGCGAAATTGGCACAGATGTATCCGACAGCAGATACCAGATGTTGGAGAGGTTGTGGCCAGAGAGGCACCCTACTTCATTTATGGTGGGCTTGCCCCAGGATAAGAAGGTTCTGGCAAGAAATTGCCCCATGGATAGAGAAATTATCACAATGTCAGATAGAATCAACACCTCTAAACTTTCTATTCCATGGGTCAATGAAGACTCGTAGGAAATACACGAACAGCATTTTACCATACTTACTAAACGCAGCTAAATTACTGATCCCGAGGTTATGGAAACAGTCCAAATGTCCAACCATTGTTGATTGGAAGAAGGAAGTAGATCTAATAATGGAGGCCCAGAGATTGATACATAGGATTGAAGGCAGAAAAGAGAGGTTTGTGCAAATATGGACAGAATGGGAAATGTGTAAAGCAGAGATTGAATACTAAATAGAACAATAACAACTGCACTCTGGGTGCCTTGGGGGGGGGGGGGGGAGGGAGGAGGGGGGGGAGAGATTATTTTTTTTATGATTTTTATTTTTTTTTTTTTTTTTTATAGTGTTTTTTTTTTGTTCCCCTCTGGCCCTCTCTCTCTCTCTCCCCTTTCCCCTCCCCTCCCTTTGAGCCGGGAAGTATATTATGAATTAAATTATATTCACAAATCACTTGGGGACTTTTGGACTTAAATTTTATTTTATTTTTTTATTTTAATTTTTTTGGAAACAATTTTAAAACACAACTTTTAAACACAAATTATAAAGGAGAAAGGGGGATAAAGTAAAAGGTAGTAATTTGGCCCTAAGAAGCCTCATACACTTAACAAAGGGGAAATTAATTTAATTTTTATTTTCTTGGTTTTTTTCTTTTATTTTTTTTCTCACTCACAGCCCGGCTTAGGGGGGGGGGGCAAGGGGGAGGCTGGGGAGGGCAGAGGCGAGGCGACTAGGTAGATATGTATGTATAGGGGTAGATGTGTTCCACTTTTTTTTTTTCTTTTTTGTGGGGGTGGGCAGGGGGGGGGGGATAAGAGATGAGGATGTTTCTATGTTAAAATGTGTGTATAAACAATTAAAAATAAAAAGCATGGGGGTCCCCCCAAATTCAATAACCAGGCCCTTCAGGTCTTATATGGAAATGTGAAAAAAAAAACAAAAAAAAATTGATATAATAAAAAAAAGAGGGGGGGACGAGAGCAGCCCCCCTCCCGCCTGAATCGTACCAGGCCACATGTCCTCAACATTGGGAGGATGCTTTGGGGGTCTGAGACCCCTAAAGCACCTTGTCCCCATGTTGATGAGGACAAGGGCCTCATCCCCACAACCGTGCCTGGTGGTTGTGGGGGTCTGCGGGCGGGGGGCTTATCGGGCTTAACAAGGGGACCCCCAGATCCCGGCACCCCCCCTGTGTGAAATGGTAAGGGGGTACAAAAGTACCCCTACCATTTCACCAAAAAAGTGTCAAAAATTGTAAAAATGACAGGAGACGGTCTTTGACAATTCCTTTATTAAAATCTTCTTTCTTCTTTCTTCATCCTTCGGTTTCTTCATCTTCTCCTTCCATCATCTTCTTCCATCTTCTTCCATTTTCTTCTTCCTCCGATACGCTTCTTCCTGCGCTGGTCTTCTCGTCCTTCTCGTCCAGCATCTTCTTCCATGGCGTCGGTGTCGGTGTCTCTTCTTGGGCCACTCCTCGCAATGGGAGGCTCCCGCTGTGTGAGGCTTCGCTGCCTCTGACAGGTCTTTTATAATGGAGGGCACCTGGTGACCCCGCCCCCTCTGAAGCACGGGGACGTCATGGGGAATTCCCTATGGCTTTCCCCATGACGTCAGAGGGGGCGGGGTCACCAGGTGCCCTCCGTTATAAAAGACCTGTCAGACGGAGCGAAGCCTCACACAGCACAGAAGAACAGATGCCGACGCCATGGAAGAAGATGCCGGACGAGAAGGACGAGAAGACCAGCGCAAGAAGAAGCGGATCGGAGGAAGAAGAAAATAGAAGAAGATGGAAGAAGATGACGGAAGGAGAAGATGAAGACACCGAAGGATGAAGAAAGAAGAAAGAAGATTTTAATAAAGGAATTGTCAAAGACCGTCTCCTGTCATTTTTACAATTTTTGACACTTTTTTTGTGAAATGGTAGGGGTACTTTTGTACCCCCTTACCATTTCACACAGGGGGGGGGCGGGATCTGGGGGTCCCCTTGTTAAAGGGGGCTTCCAGATTCCGATAAGCCCCCCGCCCGCAGACCCCCACAACCACCGGGCACGGTTGTGGGGGACGAGGCCCTTGTCCTCATCAACATGGGGACAAGGTGCTTTGGGGGACTCAGACCCCCAAAGCATCCTCCAAATGTTGAGGGCATGTGGCCTGGTACGGTTCATGCGGGAGGGGGGGCCGCTCTCGTCCCCCCCTCTTTTCCTGCGGCCTGCCAGGTTGCGTGCTCGGATAAGGGTCTGGTATGGATTTTGAGGGGGACCCCACGCCATTTTTTTTGGCTGGGGTTCCCCTTAAAATCCATCCCAGACCTCAAGGGTCTGGTATGGATTTTGAGGGGGACCCTACGCCATTTTTTTTTTTTTTTTTTGGCTGGGGTCCCCTTTAATATCCATCCCAGACCTGAAGGGCCTGGTTATTGAATTTGGGGGGACCCCCACGCTTTATTTTATTTTTATTTTTTTTATCAATTACTTTTTTTTTATGAATGACTTTCAATGAATGACTGTTCTCTGTGTTACGGGAGCCGTCAATTCACATTAGCCGCGAGTGATTTTAAATAGCTTTCTTTCCTGCAAAAATGACACTTTTTGCAGCGGCAGTTCTAAGCACAGGAAACATGCGCCCCTTTACATGCATACTATAGACACCCCCAGGTACGAATTTTAAAGGAATATTACACTTTTATTGTTTCAATTTAAGCATTATTAAAATCACTGCTCCTGAAAAAACGGCCGTTTTAAAAAAAATAATTTGCATTGATACATGTCCCCTGGGGCAGGGCCCAGGTCCCCAAACACTTTTTATGACAATAACATGCATATTAGCCTTTAAAATTAGCACTTTTGATTTCGAACGTTCGCATCCATTATAACTAATAGGGTTCTAAAGCTCGCACGGACTTTAGGTCCGTTCGCGGGTTCTGGTGCGAGCCGAACGGGGGTGTGTTCGGCTCATCCCTAATAAACACAAGTGTAATTTTTTTTTTTTACAACACAGGTGTCAAACACAAGGCCAGCGTGCCGAATCGGCCCCTCCAGGCCAGAGCCGGTACAAGGGGTTGGAAGGAGGGGCGGGTGCCCTGGGCCGAGTCTGAGAGGGGGCGGGTTGTTAGCACGCATAAAAGAGTATCATTATCATAATCATTATCCTATGCCTGCCATCACTAAATGGCGGCCCACGGTCCGCATCCAGACTGAGCTGCTGCTCTCTTTCTGGACTGCTGCGATCACGCCATTTAATTGCCGCTTTTGTCCCCAGCCTCCTCCGTTATCATTAGCGGAGTAGAGAGGAGCCGACGGTGGGAGGCGGGACAATTCTGCACTGGGGACGGGACCAACACTGCGTGGAGAGCAGTAGCTGGCTGTCACATTAATCGGGAGGTGATTGGCTGCTAGGAGGCGGTCCTATCAGCCAATCACCAGTTCACTAATATGAAAAGTCAACCCAGCAGCTCCCATGCCCCACCTTCAGTTTAGGATTGTCCTGCGAATCCCGCCTCCTGCTCTCTGCTCTGTGAAAGGTGGGAGAGTGAAGGGAGGAAAATATATGGAACTGTGAAGGATGGGAGGCGGTGGAATGGGGGCAATACTGTGTGGGGTGATATGTGTGAGTGAACTCTGTTTCTATTGCATAAAAACTCATTGAATAAGTATATTCTTGTTTTGAAACGACATTGATTCTTTCTTAAAAAGGGGGGGGGGGGGCTCAGTTTTCCATCTTTGCCCTGGGCACCAAATGGCCTTGTCCCAGCACTGCTCCAGGCCATTTCATGTGGCCCTCGCACCTCCCCTGCAGCTGCTGGAGAGCTCCAGCCCTTCTCTGGTCCACCTCCAGACCCCTACTTTCTGCTTTCCAGCAATGCATCCAGCTTCTTCCCAGCAGCAGCATAAGGAAGGGGCAGGGCCGGCGCTACCTATAGACAAGGTAGGCGCCGGCCTAGAACACACATCAGTCAGGGGCGCCGTACCGATGCCCCCCACCACCCCCAAGCTCAGTGACTGACTCCACCCCCCAAAATGGTAGCAATCTATAAAAGGTGGGGTATACATGGGCAGGGCAAAGAGGGTGGCGTCAGGGGTGGAGCCAAAGGGGCCGACAAAATTAGGTTTTGCCTAGGGTGTCAAAAATCCTTGTTCGGTTCGCACCAGAACCTTCGAACGGACCGAAAGTTTGCCTGCCCTATAAATATTATACTGGTCTGCTTACCTTCAGTTGTTACGAATCTTTACGTTCTGTGTTCATACGTGACAACTAGGGATGAGCCGAACACCCCCGGGTTCGGTTCGCACCAGAACCTTCGAAAGTTTGCGCGAATTTTCGAAATCAAAATTGCTAATTACAACGGCCAATATGCATGTTAATGTCATAAAACATGTTTGGGGACCCGGGTCCTGCCCCAGGGGACATATATCAATGCAAAAAGAACTTTTAAAAACTAACGTTTTTTCGGGAGCAGTCATTTTAATGATGCATAAAGTGAAAAAAAAAAAGTGAAATTTTCCTTTAAATATGGTACCTGGGGGGTGTCTAAAGTATTCCTGTGAAGTGGCATGTGTTTCCCGTGTTTAGAACTGTCCTTGCACAAAATGACATTTGTAAAGGAAAAAAAGAAGCCATTTAAAACCACTTGCGGCTTTAATGTCCTGTCTTGTCCTGGCCGCCATATGGCTGAAAATCCTTGAGAAAAATGGCATGGCTACCCCATCACCCCCCCCCCCCCCCCCCACCCCAGCCCCTTTGGGTCTTGTATGGATATTAAGGGGGACCCCGCACCCAAAATAAAACCCTATACCTACAACCCTATATACTCTGAACAGCAGTATATAGGTGGTGCAAACAAGACACGGACTGTAGGTTTGTTCTTAAGTAGAATCTGAACAGGTACATTATGAAGTGTAGCTCCATCCCAAAAAAATCAATTTTTAAGCTTTTTAGAGAACATAGGGAGGGGTTATCACCCCTGTAACATTTGCTGTCTTTGCACATCTGTTCAGAACATGTCACCTCACTTTCCGTCCCAATGACAAATGTTTTTGGAAAAGTGGGGTTTTAATTGAAACAAGGATTGGTGATAAAGCATCAGTAGAGAGGAGATACCTTTTTCCCAAATTAAATCTAACATGATAGAATTTCCCTTCCTAGGGGTAGATTTCCTCTCACTTCCTGTTTCTCTTTCCGTTTGCAAGTAGGAGTCGTTTGTAAGTTGGATGTTTGAAAGTAGGGGCCTGCCGTATATACTCTGCAGAAATTTGCCCTATTAGATGTTGGTGTAGCCACAAGACTGGTGGGCACAGGAATGGGCCCTGCTGTGAGTTAATAGATCAAGATTTGTACTTGCATGCACCTGTTGAACCGGGCAGAAAAATTGGGCCTTTGGTGGTGGTGGTGGTGGTGGTGGTTGTGGACGGTGTTGCCACAAGACTGTAAGCCCTCACAGTTACTCTTGGTGGGCGCAGGAATGGGCCCTGCTGTGAGTTATTAGATCAAGATTTGTAATTGCATGCACCTGTTGAACAGGGCAGAAAAATTGGGCCTTTGTGGTGGTGGTGGTGGTGGTGGTGGACGGTGTTGCCACAAGACTGTAAGTCCTCACAGTTACTCTTGGTGGGTGCAGGAATGGGCCCTGCTGTGAGTTATTAGATCAAGATTTGTAATTGCATGCACCTGTTGAACAGGGCAGAAAAATTGGGCCTTTGGCGGTGGTGGTGGTGGTGGTGGACGGTGTTGCCACAAGACTGTAGGCCCTCATAGTTACTCTTGGTGGGCGCAGGAATGGGCCCTGCTGTGAACTATTAGATCAAGATTTGTAATTACACGCCCCTGTTAAACAGGGGCTGAAAAATTGTGCATAAGGCATTGGTGCTGGTGCCACAACACTGCAACCCCTCACCGATACTGTACTCTTAGCACAGCAATGAGACCTGTTGCAAAGCATTGCCTAAAAATTGTAATTACACGCCCCAACAGGGGCTGAAAAATTGTGCCTTAGGCACTGGTGCTGGTGCCACAACACTGCAACCCCTCACAGATACTGTACTTGGAGCACAGCAGTCACACCTGTTGCGAAGCATCTTTTTAAAAAATTGTAATTACACGCCCCTGTTATACAGGAGCTGAAAAATTGTGCCTTAGGCACTGGTGCTGGTGCCACAACACTGCAACCCCTCACAGATACTGTACTCTGAGCACAGCAATGAGACCTGTTGCAAAGCATTGCCTAAAAATTGTAATTACACGCCCCAACAGGGGCTGAAAAATTGTGCCTTAGGCACTGGTGCTGGTGCCACAACACTGCAACCCCTCACATATACTGTACTTGGAGCACAGCAGTCACACCTGTTGCGAAGCATTTTTTAAAAAAATTGTAAGTACACGCCCCTGTTATACAGGGGCTGAAAAATTGTGCCTTAGGCACTGGTGTGGTGGCATGGATCATTGAGGAGGAGGAAGAGGATAGTCAGTGAACATAACAGGACAGTCACTCAGCATCAGCATAGGCAGTCTTGAAGGGATGTGACATTATAAATTATTCCGTTATATCCGCTTCAGGTGCCTGGTAGCTGGTGGTGATCCAAGACTGATTCATTTTTATGAAGGTCAGTCGATCAACCGAGTCGGTGGACAGGCGCACCCTATGATCGGTGACAAATCCTCCAGCAGCACTGAATGTGCGTTCGGAAAGAACGCTGGATGCAGGACAGGCCAGTAGCTCAATTGCATACTGTGCAAGCTCTGGCCAGTGATCCATCCTCAGGACCCAGTAAGCCAGAGGATTTTCGGTGGGAAAGGTGTCCAAGTCTGACCTTGCCCCTAGGTATTCATGCACCATGTATATCAGACGCTGGCGATGGTTGCTGGAACCGATCATACCTTGGGGCTGTTTACTAAAAAATTGTCTGAACGCATCGGTCAGACGTCCACCTTCCCCACCGCTCCTTCTGCTACTGACCGAAGCCTCAGCAACTCGTCGTCCAGGACCAGGAGTTTGTAACCTCCCAGTTTCTGGGAACGCGTTGCACAGACCTTTCTGCAAGGCCTCCCTGAGATGTCTCATCCTCTGCTCCCTCTGCGACGGCAAGATAAGGTCCGCAACCTTACCCTTGTACCGTGGATCAAGGAGAGTGGCCAGCCAGTAATGGTCCCTCTCCTTGATCCGAAGAACACGAGGATCCTTCCGCAGGCTTTGCAGGATCAGGGAGGCCATGCAGCGTAGGTTAGCTGAGGCATTCGGTCCGGAGTCTTCTGGGTCACTGAGGATGACATGATCGCCAGCCACCTCCTCCCAGCCACGTACAAGTCCACTGGTTTGTTGGGACTGTACATCATCCCTAAAAGACTGCTGCTGCTGATGCTGAGTGCCAGGCTCCACCTCCATGCTCACACAATCCTCCTCCTCCTCCTCCTCCTCCTCATCCTCTTCCTGTGTGATGGGTGGGACAGAAGGAACACTGTCTGGATAAAGGGGGCCTTGAGAGGCAAGGAAGTCCTCCTCTTCCTGCCTCTGTTCTGCCTCAAGTGCCCTGTCCATTATCCCACGCAGCGTATGCTCCAACAGGTGGACAAGAGGTACAGTGTCACTGATGCATGCACTGTCACTGCTCACCATCCTCGTGGCCTCCTCAAATGGTGAGAGGACAGTGCATGCATCCCTGATCATGCTCCACTGGCGTGGGGAAAAAAAGCCAAGCTCCCCTGACCCTGCCCTGGTGCCGTAGTCGCAAAGGTACTCATTGATGGCCCTCTGCTGCATGTGCAGTCTCTGCAGCATGGCCAACGTTGAGTTCCACCTGGTGGGCATGTCACATATTAGGCGGTTCTTGGGCAGGTTCAGCTCCTTTTGCAGCTCAGTCAGCCGAGCACTGGCATTATAAGATCGGCGGAAATGCACACAGACTTTCCTGGCCTGCCTCAGGACATCCTGTAAGCCTGGGAACCTGCCCAAGAACCGCTGCACCACCAGGTTGAGGACGTGAGCCATACAGGGCACATGGGTGAGCTGCCCCTGTCGCAGGGCGGAGAGGAGGTTGGTGCCATTGTCAGAAACGACCATTCCTGGCTTAAGCTGGCGTGGCGTCAACCACCTCTCGGCCTGCCCCTGCAGAGCTGCCAGAACCTCTGGCCCAGTGTGGCTCCTGTCCCCCAAACACACCAGCGCAAGCACGGCATGGCATCTTTTTGCCTGCGTACTTGCGTAGCCCCTTGTACGCCTACGGAGCACCGCTAGTTCCGAGGACAGAGCACTGGAGGAAGAAGAAGAGGAGGGGGTGGAGGAGAGAGGTGTGTCACAACCAGTAGTAGCATTTTGGAGGCATGGTGGCGGAACAACCTCCAACACTACTGCACCTTGTCCTGCATCCCTCCCAGCTGCCAATAGAGTGACCCAATGGGCCGTGAAAGAAAGATAACGTCCCTGTCCATGCCTGCTGGACCATGAGTCAGTGGTAATATGCACCTTACCGCTGACCGCCCTGTCCAGCGAGGCATGGACATTGCCTTCCACATGCCGGTAGAGAGACGGAATCGCCTTCCGTGAGAAAAAGTGGCGTTTGGGAACCTGCCACTGAGGAACCGCACATTGAACAAACTCACGGAAGGGGGCCGAGTCTACCAACTGAAAAGGCAGCAGTTGAAGTGCTAGCAATTTAGCCAAGCTAGCATTCAACCGCTGGGCATGTGGATGGCTGGGAGTATACTTCTTTCGACGGTCCAGCAGCTGGGGCAGGGAAATTTGCCTGCTACAATCGGACGTCGGTGTACTGCAAGTACTTGGTTGTGACACACCTAATTCTACACCTTCAGTCCTCTCAGAGCAGCTTTCAGAGAGGACTGAAGATATAGTGGGGATGGAGATCCCAGCTGATGAGGAGCAAGGAGAGGTCTGCTTTGTTCTTTGGTGTGGGTCTTTTATGTGTGCTTGCCAACAAGCTGCATGGCAGGTCGACATATGTCTGCTCATGCTTGTGGTGCCCAAGCGGCTGATGTTTTGGCCACGCGAGATACGCTTGAGACAAATATTGCAAATAGCAGTGGTGCGATCTGATGCACTCGTCTCAAAAAAGGCCCACACCAAAGAACTTTTCTGATAACGTGCAGAGGCAGCGCCCTGCACAGGCGGAGCTCTGCGGTGTGGTACAGTTGCTGTGCTGGCCTCTAGCTGGCCTCCAGGGGGCATCCTGACTCGTTGGACATGTGACGCCGCATCCTCCTCCTCCTCGTCCTCCTCCTCCTCCTCTCTCCCTTCAGGCACCCACGTGGAGTCAGTGACCTCATCATCCCCTCCCTCTTCACCACTAGAGAAAACCTGGCAGTAAGCTGCAGCTGGTGGAACAGTACTGCCAGATTGCTGTCCTTCAGCATCCCCTCTCTCTGCGCGCACACTACTGACTTCCTCAAGCTGGGTATCCGAGCCTTCGAATTGTTGGGCATCCTCCTGGAGCATGTACCCAACACTGTGCTCAAAGAGTTCGGGGGACTCCTCAGGAGGACATGGTGGGTCTAGGGAAGGGGTGGCTGATGATGCCATTGAGTACGCGTTGGCAGGTGCTCTGCCAGTACCCTGAGCCTGGGTGAGAGAGGATGAGGAGGATGAGGAGGGCTTGGTCATCCATTCTACCAAGCCTTCAGCATGATGCGGCTCCACATGTCCAGCTGCCGAAAACAAAGACAAGCGTGTCCCATGGCCACGTGCTGATGACGATGCACGACCACGTCCACGGCCAGCACTGTTGTCTCTAGAAACAGAGCCTGCCTGCCCTGTGTTCTTGCCTCGGCACGCTCTGCCTCTCCTTGGCAGTCTTCCAGCCATTGTAGTCGGTAGTGTATATAGTATAAAAAATGGGTGCTGCTGAGAAGAAAATATAGGAGCTCTGTGTGATGCCACTAACACACTAGAAGTCCTATGGGTGCTTCTGGGAAGAAAATATGGGAGCTCTGTGTGATTCCACTAACACACTAGAAGTCCTATGGGTGCTTCTGGGAAGAAAATATAGGAGCTCTGTGTGATGCCACTAACACACTAGAAGTCCTATGGGTGCTTCTGGGAAGAAAATATAGGAGCTCTGTGTGATGCCACTAACACACTAGAAGTCCTGTGGGTGCTGCTGAGAAGAAAATATAGGAGCACTGTGTGATGCCACTAACACACTAGAAGTCCTATGGGTGCTTCTGGGAAGAAAATATACGAGCTCTGTGTGATGCTACTAACACACTAGAAGTCCTGTGGGTGCTGCTGAGAAGAAAATATAGGAGCTCTGTGTGATGCCACTAACACACTAGAAGTCCTATGGGTGCTTCTGGGAAGAAAATATAGGAGCTCTGTGTGATGCCACTAACACACTAGAAGTCCTATGGGTGCTTCTGGGAAGAAAATATAGGAGCTCTGTGTGATGCCACTAACACACTAGAAGTCCTGTGGGTGCTTCTGAGAAGAAAATATAGGAGCTCTGTGTGATGCCACTAACACACTAGAAGTCCTATGGGTGCTGCTGAGAAGAAAATATAGGAGCTCTGTGTGATGCCACTAACACACTAGAAGTCCTATGGGTGCTTCTGGGAAGAAAATATGGGAGCTCTGTGTGATGCCACTAACACACTAGAAGTCCTATGGGTGCTTCTGGGAAGAAAATATAGGAGCTCTGTTTGATGCCACTAACACACTAGAAGTCCTATGGGTGCTTCTGGGAAGAAAATATGGGAGCTCTGTGTGATGCCACTAACACACTAGAAGTCCTATGGGTGATTTTGGGAAGAAAATATGGGAGCTCTGTGTGATGCCACTAACACACTAGAAGTCCTATGGGTGCTTCTGGGAAGAAAATATGGGAGCTCTGTGTGATGCCACTAACACACTAGAAGTCCTATGGGTGCTGCTGAGAAGAAAATATAGGAGCTCTGTGTGATGCCACTAACACACTAGAAGTCCTATGGGTGCTTCTGGGAAGAAAATATAAGAGCTCTGTGTGATGCCACTAACACACTAGAAGTCCTATGGGTGCTTCTAGGAAGAAAATATAGGAGCTCTGTGTGATGCCACTAACACACTAGAAGTCCTATGGGTGCTTCTAGGAAGAAAATATAGGAGCTCTGTGTGATGCCACTAACACACTAGAAGTCCTATGGGTGCTTCTAGGAAGAAAATATGGGAGCTCTGTGTGATGCCACTAACACACTAGAAGTCCTATGGGTGCTTCTGGTAAGAAAATATAAGAGCTCTGTGTGATGCCACTAACACACTAGAAGTCCTATGGGTGCTTCTGGGAAGAAAATATGGGAGCTCTGTGTGATGCCACTAACACACTAGAAGTCCTATGGGTGCTGCTGAGAAGAAAATATAGGAGCTCTGTGTGATGCCACTAACACACTAGAAGTCCTATGGGTGCTTCTGGGAAGAAAATATGGGAGCTCTGTGTGATGCCACTAACACACTAGAAGTCCTATGGGTGCTTCTGGGAAGAAAATATGGGAGCTCTGTGTGATGCCACTAACACACTAGAAGTCCTATGGGTGCTTCTGGGAAGAAAATATGGGAGCTCTGTGTGATGCCACTAACACACTAGAAGTCCTATGGGTGCTTCTGGGAAGAAAATATGGGAGCTCTGTGTGATGCCACTAACACACTAGAAGTCCTATGGGTGCTTCTGGGAAGAAAATATGGGAGCTCTGTGTGATGCCACTAACACACTAGAAGTCCTATGGGTGCTTCTGGGAAGAAAATATGGGAGCTCTGTGTGATGCCACTAACACACTAGAAGTCCTATGGGTGCTTCTGGGAAGAAAATATAGGAGCTCTGTTTGATGCCACTAACACACTAGAAGTCCTATGGGTGCTTCTGGGAAGAAAATATGGGAGCTCTGTGTGATGCCACTAACACACTAGAAGTCCTATGGGTGCTTCTGGGAAGAAAATATGGGAGCTCTGTGTGATGCCACTAACACACTAGAAGTCCTATGGGTGCTGCTGAGAAGAAAATATAGGAGCTCTGTGTGATGCCACTAACACACTAGAAGTCCTATGGGTGCTTCTGGGAAGAAAATATAGGAGCTCTGTTTGATGCCACTAACAAACTAGAAGTCCTGTGGGTGCTGCTGGGAAGAAAATATAGGAGCTCTGTGTGATGCCACTAACACACTAGAAGTCCTATGGGTGCTGCTGAGAAGAAAATATAGGAGCTCTGTGTGATGCCACTAACACACTAGAAGTCCTATGGGTGCTTCTGGGAAGAAAATATAGGAGCTCTGTGTGATGCCACTAACACACTAGAAGTCCTATGGGTGCTTCTGGGAAGAAAATATAGGAGCTCTGTTTGATGCCACTAACACACTAGAAGTCCTATGGGTGCTTCTGGGAAGAAAATATGGGAGCTCTGTGTGATGCCACTAACACACTAGAAGTCCTATGGGTGCTTCTGGGAAGAAAATATGGGAGCTCTGTGTGATGCCACTAACACACTAGAAGTCCTATGGGTGCTTCTGGGAAGAAAATATGGGAGCTCTGTGTGATGCCACTAACACACTAGAAGTCCTATGGGTGCTTCTGGGAAGAAAATATGGGAGCTCTGTGTGATGCCACTAACACACTAGAAGTCCTATGGGTGCTGCTGGGAAGAAAATATAGGAGCTCTGTGTGATGCCACTAACACACTAGAAGTCCTATGGGTGCTTCTGGGAAGAAAATATAGGAGCTCTGTGTGATGCCACTAACACACTAGAAGTCCTATGGGTGCTTCTGGGAAGAAAATATAGGAGCTCTGTGTGATGCCACTAACACACTAGAAGTCCTATGGGTGCTTCTGGGAAGAAAATATAAGAGCTCTGTGTGATGCCACTAACACACTAGAAGTCCTATGGGTGCTTCTAGGAAGAAAATATAGGAGCTCTGTGTGATGCCACTAACACACTAGAAGTCCTATGGGTGCTTCTGGGAAGAAAATATGGGAGCTCTGTGTGATGCCACTAACACACTAGAAGTCCTATGGGTGCTTCTGAGAAGAAAATATAGGAGCTCTGTGTGATGCCACTAACACACTAGAAGTCCTATGGGTGCTTCTGGGAAGAAAATATAGGAGCTCTGTGTGATGCCACTAACACACTAGAAGTCCTGTGGGTTCTGCTGAGAAGAAAATATAGGAGTTCTGTGTGATGCCACTAACACACTAGAAGTCCTATGGGTGCTTCTGGGAAGAAAATATAGGAGCTCTGTGTGATGCCACTAACACACTAGAAGTCCTATGGGTGCTTCTGGGAAGAAAATATAGGAGCTCTGTGTGATGCCACTAACACACTAGAAGTCCTGTGGGTGCTGCTGAGAAGAAAATATAGGAGCTCTGTGTGATGCCACTAACACACTAGAAGTCCTATGGGTGCTGCTGAGAAGAAAATATAGGAGCTCTGTGTGATGCCACTAACACACTAGAAGTCCTATGGGTGCTTCTGGGAAGAAAATATGGGAGCTCTGTGTGATGCCACTAACACACTAGAAGTCCTATGGGTGCTTCTGGGAAGAAAATATAGGAGCTCTGTTTGCTGCCACTAACACACTAGAAGTCCTATGGGTGCTTCTGGGAAGAAAATATGGGAGCTCTGTGTGATGCCACTAACACACTAGAAGTCCTATGGGTGATTCTGGGAAGAAAATATGGGAGCTCTGTGTGATGCCACTAACACACTAGAAGTCCTATGGGTGCTTCTGGGAAGAAAATATGGGAGCTCTGTGTGATGCCACTAACACACTAGAAATCCTATGGGTGCTGCTGAGAAGAAAATATAGGAGCTCTGTGTGATGCCACTAACACACTAGAAGTCCTATGGGTGCTTCTGGGAAGAAAATATAAGAGCTCTGTGTGATGCCACTAACACACTAGAAGTCCTATGGGTGCTTCTAGGAAGAAAATATAGGAGCTCTGTGTGATGCCACTAACACACTAGAAGTCCTATGGGTGCTTCTAGGAAGAAAATATAGGAGCTCTGTGTGATGCCACTAACACACTAGAAGTCCTATGGGTGCTTCTAGGAAGAAAATATGGGAGCTCTGTGTGATGCCACTAACACACTAGAAGTCCTATGGGTGCTTATGGGAAGAAAATATAAGAGCTCTGTGTGATGCCACTAACACACTAGAAGTCCTATGGGTGCTTCTGGGAAGAAAATATGGGAGCTCTGTGTGATGCCACTAACACACTAGAAGTCCTATGGGTGCTGCTGAGAAAGAAAATATAGGAGCTCTGTGTGATGCCACTAACACACTAGAAGTCCTATGGGTGCTTCTGGGAAGAAAATATGGGAGCTCTGTGTGATGCCACTAACACACTAGAAGTCCTATGGGTGCTTCTGGGAAGAAAATATGGGAGCTCTGTGTGATGCCACTAACACACTAGAAGTCCTATGGGTGCTTCTGGGAAGAAAATATGGGAGCTCTGTGTGATGCCACTAACACACTAGAAGTCCTATGGGTGCTTCTGGGAAGAAAATATGGGAGCTCTGTGTGATGCCACTAACACACTAGAAGTCCTATGGGTGCTTCTGGGAAGAAAATATGGGAGCTCTGTGTGATGCCACTAACACACTAGAAGTCCTATGGGTGCTTCTGGGAAGAAAATATGGGAGCTCTGTGTGATGCCACTAACACACTAGAAGTCCTATGGGTGCTTCTGGGAAGAAAATATAGGAGCTCTGTTTGATGCCACTAACACACTAGAAGTCCTATGGGTGCTTCTGGGAAGAAAATATGGGAGCTCTGTGTGATGCCACTAACACACTAGAAGTCCTATGGGTGCTTCTGGGAAGAAAATATGGGAGCTCTGTGTGATGCCACTAACACACTAGAAGTCCTATGGGTGCTGCTGAGAAGAAAATATAGGAGCTCTGTGTGATGCCACTAACACACTAGAAGTCCTATGGGTGCTTCTGGGAAGAAAATATAGGAGCTCTGTTTGATGCCACTAACAAACTAGAAGTCCTATGGGTGCTGCTGAGAAGAAAATATAGGAGCTCTGTGTGATGCCACTAACACACTAGAAGTCCTATGGGTGCTGCTGGAAGAAAATATAGGAGCTCTGTGTGATGCCACTAACACACTAGAAGTCCTATGGGTGCTTCTGGGAAGAAAATATAGGAGCTCTGTGTGATGCCACTAACACACTAGAAGTCCTATGGGTGCTTCTGGGAAGAAAATATAGGAGCTCTGTTTGCTGCCACTAACACACTAGAAGTCCTATGGGTGCTTCTGGGAAGAAAATATGGGAGCTCTGTGTGATGCCACTAACACACTAGAAGTCCTATGGGTGCTTCTGGGAAGAAAATATGGGAGCTCTGTGTGATGCCACTAACACACTAGAAGTCCTATGGGTGCTTCTGGGAAGAAAATATGGGAGCTCTGTGTGATGCCACTAACACACTAGAAGTCCTATGGGTGCTGCTGAGAAGAAAATATAGGAGCTCTGTGTGATGCCACTAACACACTAGAAGTCCTATGGGTGCTTCTGGGAAGAAAATATAGGAGCTCTGTGTGATGCCACTAACACACTAGAAGTCCTATGGGTGCTTCTGGGAAGAAAATATAGGGAGCTCTGTGTGATGCCACTAACACACTAGAAGTCCTATGGGTGCTTCTGGGAAGAAAATATAAGAGCTCTGTGTGATGCCACTAACACACTAGAAGTCCTATGGGTGCTTCTGGGAAGAAAATATGGGAGCTCTGTGTGATGCCACTAACACACTAGAAGTCCTATGGGTGCTGCTGAGAAGAAAATATAGGAGCTCTGTGTGATGCCACTAACACATTAGAAGTCCTATGGGTGCTTCTGGGAAGAAAATATGGGAGCTCTGTGTGATGCCACTAACACACTAGAAGTCCTATGGGTGCTTCTGGGAAGAAAATATGGGAGCTCTGTGTGATGCCACTAACACACTAGAAGTCCTATGGGTGCTTCTGGGAAGAAAATATGGGAGCTCTGTGTGATGCCACTAACACACTAGAAGTCCTATGGGTGCTTCTGAGAAGAAAATATAGGAGCTCTGTGTGATGCCACTAACACACTAGAAGTCCTATGGGTGCTTCTGGGAAGAAAATATAGGAGCTCTGTGTGATGCCACTAACACACTAGAAGTCCTATGGGTGCTTCTGGGAAGAAAATATAGGAGCTCTGTGTGATGCCACTAACACACTAGAAGTCCTATGGGTGCTTCTGGGAAGAAAATATAAGAGCTCTGTGTGATGCCACTAACACACTAGAAGTCCTATGGGTGCTTCTGGGAAGAAAATATGGGAGCTCTGTGTGATGCCACTAACACACTAGAAGTCCTATGGGTGCTGCTGGGAAGAAAATATAGGAGCTCTGTGTGATGCCACTAACACACTAGAAGTCCTATGGGTGCTTCTGGGAAGAAAATATGGGAGCTCTGTGTGATGCCACTAACACACTAGAAGTCCTATGGGTGCTTCTGGGAAGAAAATATGGGAGCTCTGTGTGATGCCACTAACACACTAGAAGTCCTATGGGTGCTGCTGAGAAGAAAATATAGGAGCTCTGTGTGATGCCACTAACACATTAGAAGTCCTATGGGTGCTTCTGGGAAGAAAATATGGGAGCTCTGTGTGATGCCACTAACACACTAGAAGTCCTATGGGTGCTTCTGGGAAGAAAATATGGGAGCTCTGTGTGATGCCACTAACACACTAGAAGTCCTATGGGTGCTTCTGGGAAGAAAATATGGGAGCTCTGTGTGATGCTACTAACACACTAGAAGTCCTATGGGTGCTTCTGGGAAGAAAATATAAGAGCTCTGTGTGATGCCACTAACACACTAGAAGTCCTATGGGTGCTTCTGGGAAGAAAATATAGGAGCTCTGTGTGATGCCACTAACACACTAGAAGTCCTATGGGTGCTTCTGGGAAGAAAATATAGGAGCTCTGTTTGCTGCCACTAACACACTAGAAGTCCTATGGGTGCTTCTGGGAAGAAAATATAGGAGCTCTGTTTGCTGCCACTAACACACTAGAATTCCTATGGGTGCTTCTGGGAAGAAAATATAGGAGCTCTGTTTGCTGCCACTAACACACTAGAAGTCCTATGGGTGCTTCTGGGAAGAAAATATAGGAGCTCTGTTTGCTGCCACTAACACACTAGAAGTCCTATGGGTGCTTCTGGGAAGAAAATATAGGAGCTCTGTTTGCTGCCACTAACTCACTAGAAGTCCTATGGGTGCTGTTGGGGTGCAATGCTGTGCTAACAGCACTGCGGTTGGTACTACTGAAATACTGTACTAACAGTAAAACACGCACCAGACTAATCCCCAGCAGCAGCTAATAACACACTAACTGTGCAATCAGCAGCAATGAACGATCAATGACTTAGGTAGCAATGGTTTAGCAAAGAAATAGTCAATGGTTTAGCAAAGAAGAGCAAATCTTTCTGTAGCAATGAATCAAGCTAAGACACAGAATCAGCAGACTGATCTCTCCTAAAGCCGGAACTCATGTGACCGGCGCCGACGGCGTGGCGGCCTTTTAAATGGTGGGGCGTGTACTAAAGCCCCTGAGCTTTAATTGGCTACAGGCGTCCTGCCTGTAGCCAATTATTGCTCTCCGAGTTTCCGGCGCTGTGATTGGCCAAGCATGCGGGGTCACAGTGCATGCTTGGCCAATCATCAGCCAGCAATGCACAGCGCCGGCCGCGCCGGCCGCAATGCATTGCGGGGCCGCTCGCATCACACGAATGTGATGCGAACGGCCCAAATAGTTCTGGGCTCGCCGAGCGAGCGAACGCCCGGTGCTCGATGCGAACGTGGGTTCGCATCGAGCACCGGGCCCATCCCTAAAATACATAGAATTATCCAAAAAGGTATTTTAGCTTATTTTCAGACATTTCTGCTCTCTCAGCTAGGCATGCAGTCCATGTAGTCTCTTTGCAATGTCTTAATCAATGCAAACTATATTCTTTAGCATGCATGCTTTTTACATGATTTTTTGCTTTTAAAACCTAGAAAGACCCAAGAAAGCACACTTTGAAAACAGAACTGTGACAACAGAAATGGATATTGTTCTGGTTGATGACCCAGCTCCAGCTACTGCTATAGGACCTGATGATGATGATGATGATGTAGAACCATCCCAAACTATAACAGATGTTGAAGCAAACCAGGCCCAGCATTCCTCTGAGACCATCACAAGCAGCACAGGTAATCCACTACACATACACTTTAGCATCAACTCCGATTTCCAAACATTTTACTGATTTTACTTGTTTTCTTCTTATCTTCAACAGGACATCATCTGTCTCAGGAACAGGGATTCAATTCCCTTACTGCCCAAAGATTGGTATCTGATATTTTGAAGTGATCATCAGAGTTAGAGAAACTTAACCACCTGATTACTTTGCACTTAAACCCCCTCGTGACCAGACCAATTTTCAGCTTTTGGCGCTGACGCACTTGGAATGACAATTGCGCGGTCATACGACACTGTACCCAAATTAAATTGTTATAATTTTTTCCCCACAAATAGAGCTTTCTTTTGGTGGTATTTGATCACCTCTGCGTTTTTTATTTTTTGCGCAATAAACAAAAGAAGAGCGACAAATTAAAAAAAAAAAACAATATTTTTTACTTTTTGCTATAATAAATATCCCCAAAAAATATATAAAAAAACATTTTTTTTCCTCAGTTTAGGCCGAAACGTATTCTTCTACATATTTTTGGTAAAAAAAAAATCGCAATTAGCGATTATTGATTAGTTTGCGCAAAAGTTATAGCGTTTACAAAATAGGGGATAGTTTTATAGCATTTTTATTAATATTTTTTTTTTACTAGTAATGGCAGTGATCAGCAATTTTTATTGTGACTGCGACATTATGGCGGACACATCGGACATTTTTTACACATTTTTGGCACCATTGTCATTTATACAGCAATCAATGCTATTTAAATGCATTGATTGCTGTATAAATGACACTGGCAGTGAAGGGGTTAACCTCTAGGGGGCGGGGAGGGGTTAATTATGTTCCCTGGGAGTGTTTCTTACTGTGGGGGGAGGGGACTCACAAGGGGAGGAGACCGATCAGTGTTTCTCTGTACAGAGAACACCATCGGCTCCTCTCCTCTGACAGGACCGTTGATCTGTGTGTTTACACACACAGATCCACGGTCCCGCTGTGTTACCGGGCAATCGCGGGTGCCCAGCGGACATCGCGGCCGCTGGGCATGCGCATCGGGTGCCCAGTGACACGGCGAGAGCGCGCGCGCGCTCCCGGCGGCGCGCGCGCTCCCTGAAGTGCACAGAAGGGGAGGACGTCATATGACGTGCTCCCGGCACAACAGATCCGCGCTGTAGCCGTCATTTGGCTATAGCGCGGATCTCAGCTAGTTAAAGATCACTTGACCTCTGTCCAAAAAAGTTTTATGGTTGTAGTTGACACACTATGTAAAATTTAACACGTCTCATTTTTGTACATGTTTTTGTTTTCGTTCATGTTTGTCTAGTTCAGTTCAGGTGGTCATTGTTTGCAAAAATTTGCACCAAAACTTCAGCTAGTTCTACTGTTGAGGACAAGCACTTTATTGTTGAAATACACATGGGATAACAGACAGGAAGGCAACTTAAAAAAAATAAAAACAGACACAGAGTTTATTACATAATATCGGTTGCCAAAAAATAAATAAAAAATTTGAATTTTGTGTGGGGAGGGGGGGTAGTACCACAGCTATGCCTTCTGAGGCGAATGAGCTACCCTTCACGGAATTCCCTTTTACAAGCTGGCTCAGGTGGTTTATGTAAGGTTCAGAGGTAACATTAACACAGCCTATCCTAGTCTGCCATGTGACAGTACCTCGAATTTGCAAATCCTAGCCTGGTATTCTCCCTGCCTGTATACCTCTGACCTGACTCACATGGCCTAACCCCTATAGGCCATGTGACCTCACCTCAGTGCACTTGACCTAACAAGGCACCTGGGTGACTCATTCACACAGGAGGGGGAGCCTTGAAACTGCCTCCTGCCGTAATCCCATGACGAAAGGGGGGTTCGTAGAAAACTCTTCCCCTTTCCTTCTACTCCATTTATAATGTGGGCACTTCATGCACATTTAAACTTCAGGCCTGACATGTAAAAACATGGTTGGAGCAAAGCTGTCTTTCAAGTTTGTGCAGCCAGTCACCTCTACTATAGTTATGTGTATGGGCACATATGGTAGTGTGTTCATGCACACAAATATCACATATGTGGACATGCACTTATAGTTGGGGTGACTGCCATCACAAACTCAAACCAGATTTTTTATGCAGGGCAAAATCTCAAGACTACTGATAATGTTTGACAAAAAATAACATTTTAGAAAAGAATGAGAGATACCGGTAATTAAAAATCATTGGTTGATGCATGTATAATGTTCAGTAGTAAAATGTGACAATAACATTTTTGGATGCTATTTAAACAAAAAAAAGATGCACAAAAAAGTTTGTAACAATATTTCTTACTTTTAATAAAAAAATGACATTTGCAATAAAGTTTTTATATTGCATATTTGGTTTAATATTTTTTACATGATAGGTATATTACGATTGACCAGGTTGCAGGTTATATACCGTATTTATTGGCGTATAACACGCACTGGCGTATAACATGCACCCCAAGTTTAGGAGGGCATTTTAAGGAAAAAAAGTTTTAGGAGGGAAGTTTAGGGAAAAAAAAAACTTACATTTAAGCGTCATTTTCAGCTTGCCCAGCGTCATTTGCAGCTTGCCCAGCGTCGTTTGCAGCCTTACCCAGCGTCATTGCAGCCTTGCCCAGCGTCATTGCAGCCTTGCCCAGCATCATTGCAGCCTTGCCCAGCGTCATTGCAGCCTTGCCCAGCGTCATTGCAGCCTTGCCCAGCATCATTGCAGCTTGCCCAGCGTCATTGCAGCCATGCCCAGCGTCATTGCAGCCTTGCCCAGCATCATTGCAGCCTTGCCCAGGATCATTGCAGCCATGCCCAGCGTCATTGCAGCCATGCCCAGCGTCATTGTACCTTGCCAGCGTCTTTTGAAGTCCGGCCCGGGTTTAAATTTCCCGCCGCCGAGACTCTCTGTCGCGCGCGCCGCTGAAAAAGACCGAGGCGCGGCCGAAAAAGACCGAAGCGGCCCCGGAAAAGGCCAAGCCGACTGTTCAGCTCCGCTCGCGGTCCCGCCTCCCTGCTGTTTCAGGAGCGAGCGCAGGGAGGCGGGACTATGAGCAGAGCCAAACAGTCTGCTCGGTCTATTCCGGCGCGGCTTCGGGTTTTTTCGGCCACAATTCGGTCTTTTTCGGCAGCGCTCGCTATTTTTCGGCGGCGCTTGCCATTTTTGAAATTTTTGACATTTTTTGGGGGGGCATCGGCGTATAACACGCACCCATGACTTTCCCCCGATTTAAAAAAAAAAAAGGAAGGGAAAAAGTGCGTGTTATACGCCGATAAATACGGTAGGTGTGGACAATTTGTCATGACATTTTGAAGTGAACGTTCTTTGGCACGAATATTTACCTTCCGGGTTAAATGTTTTTCACACATGCGCAGTAGCAAACATTTGTTTTTTCACGGACGAATAACGCATTAACCTTGCAATTTATAGATCGTTCGGCAGAAGTTTTCCAAACTTGCGGTTCGTTTTTTTTACACAAAAACGTCACCAACGATTAACGATTTGTGCCCATTAACTTGCCAAAAAACGAACAAAGTGTCTACATGATCGAATTTCGGACGATTTTTCGTATAGTGTATGGCCAGCATAAGACTGTGTTGTCTATCTGGTACAGTATTGATTTTTTTAATCTCGCTACAGGTTAGTCTTACAAACGCTAATACGTTTGAATTGCCATTAAGTGTGGGAAATTTATCAGACTTCTTCTTGAATGTTTTTATGTGAGGAGGCGGAAGATCTGACTGATCAAATCAGCCAAACAATTGCTAAAAGGTCGATTTGATCAATCAGATCAGGGGGTTCGTTTTCGTCCAATAGCGCTATTAAATTATCAAGGGCAGTCAGTTCCTGCGATTTGAAGCTAGGTTGTTTGGGTATATCTTTCGAATACAATTGCTTCAAAATAAGTCTACGTGCAAATAACTGGATGTCCTTGACCTTCAAAGCTATCCATGTCCTGATTGGGACAGAAACTTAAGCCCCGAGCCAATACTGAGATTTCATTCATGATGTCTTCCATGTAGAGGCCTCCTCATGGTCCTGATCTCTGGCAGCAACTGAATGATCCTCATTTTTTCCAGATTTGGATGCTTTCTTGATGCTTATGCAGGAATTATATGGTGGGAATATCTCAATTATTTTTCATGTGCTTTTATGTATATGATAGTGCTATACAAAGTCCCTTTATACCTGTTACTCACTTGTATTCTTTGCATTTTTTGTCTGTTTGTGTTTTTTTCCTGTATTGTTGTATCGATTACTTCCTGCTTTATTAATTTTGTATCTATACATGCATCCAACTTCTTTTTTTACCAATATCATGTTTTAATCTTTTCAAATAAATGTATACTCTATTTTGATACTGTGACAGAACTCACTGTCACTGTGTGTTTTGGAGGGGGCCCAGCAGAGAACATGAAATTTGGAAGGCTATTTGCCGTCTCCCACCACCTGGAGAAGATACCACCTCCAGACATTTGTGTCCAGAGTCGCCAGTTCATCGGAATCTGTGGCTGGGTTTGGGGACCCGGGTCCTGCCCCAGGGGACATGTATCAATGCAAAAATAAGTTTTAAAAATGGAAGTTTTTTCTGGAGCAGTCATTTTAATGATGCATAAAGTGAAAAAAAAAGTGAAATATTCCTTTAAATATGGTACATGTCTAAAGTATGCCTGTGAAGTGGCATGTGTTTCCCATGTTTAGAACTGTCCCTGCACAAAATTACATTTGTAAAGGAAAAAAAGAAGCCATTTAAAACTGTTTGCGGCTTTAATGTCATGTCTTGTCCTGGCAATATGGATGAAAATCTTTGAGAAAAATGGCATGGCTTTTTTACCTGCAAAATTGACACTTTGTGCAGGGACAGTTCTAAGCACGGGAAACATGCACCCCTTTACAGGCATACTAGACAAACACCCCCCAGTTACGAAATATAAAGAAATATTACACTTTTATTAGATATAAAGAGTAATCCTGCGCCAGCACAAAGAATGACAACTAATGTACTGCAGCGCACACTAAAGGGAAATGTCTGAACCCAGAGGCAATAGAAAAAAAGAAGGTAGTGGCGCGCAATAAATTAAACTAGACTATAAGATAAAAGGTTAAAAGATCAGGTATAATGAGAAAAAAACAGTGGCTATAAGCATAGCAAGCATAGAGGTAGTGCCTGGGTAAAGTGCATCAAAGAGAATGACGGTGCATCCAGTTAGGAATATATTAGTGTACCAGTGATCCAATAGGTAATAAAATCCTGAATAATTGGTATATCATAAATTGATATAGAAGAAAAGTGCATAAAACATCAATACATTGCTGAAATAAATAGGTGCAGCATAAAATAAATAGGTAGAATGAGTGGCCAAAAGTGGCTATATGATAGTGGTCTCAGATGAGTACCACATATAAATCTGTAACTGAAGTGAAGGAAGTGATCCAATAAATAATAAATATATAGAGTAAAAATATAAAAAAATGAAATAGATATAGCGAATGAATTCAATAAATAAAATCGCAGTAAACAAGATCCAAGTGACTATATAATAGTGGTCTCAGATGAGTACCACATATAAATCCGTGACTGAAGTGAAGGAAGTGATCCAATAAAAATAAATATATAAAGTAAAAATTATAATAAATTAAATAAATATAGCGAGTGGATTCAATAAATAAAATCGCAGCAAACAATATCCAATAGAAAGTCTATATAAATCATAAGTGCAGCAAATGTTTATCAATCCAGGTGCAGTGCAAGTGCTGAGGTGGTGAATTCTGGTATACTGTGTTTGTCTTTGACTATCCTGTGCAATTCTCCAGGTTCCGTGCAATCCTAGTGGGGGTGATGTAGGTGGCCCCTTACCTTACAGCTGTAAGGTTACAGCATGGATGTATGTGCCTTTGTGGTCCTTAGTGACCGTCCTCTTATGGGTCCCAGCTGAGTGTCCCAGGTCCTGTATCACGTATCCTATTGGCTTTTTTCTTGCATGTAGGTATAGGTGTATCCAGGTAGGGGGGGGGGGGGGCGGGAGTTCACATCAGTATGTATGGGGAAAAGGAAGTAGGCCTCATAGTGTAATATGTTTTAAAACGTTTATTCCAAACAATAAAAACAAAGATGGGTACTCACACATAAGAGTAACAAGCAAGCGAGGTATAAACAAGCGGCGAGCTCGGTGGCGTCACTTCCGGTAGGTTAGATAACTCAATCCCAACGCGTGTTCATCACTGATCACGTGACTTCATCAGGGGATACCTAGTGCCTGTGGAAGTGTCTTTAAATAGGCTGGTGATTGTGTATTACGGCGGCCATTTTGCCGTAGTCCCGATCGCCGGAAATGGTCATAGATGCGTCGCCGGATGTGGAGCGGCGGCCATTTTATGGGTGGTCAGATCGCTAATTAAGCTGAAAGACTTGGTGTCAGCAAAGTATGTCATTTTGCCAGAAATGGACGGCGGACATCTATGTGATTGGTTGCCAGCATATTATGATAGTTGCTGAATACTAGTGTTGACCGGTGTGGTAAACAATGGACACAGCTTTAAAAATATAAAAAGGGGTGCATACAAGTGCCGATAAAAAAAAAAAAAAAATATATATATATATATATATATATATATATATATATATATATATATATATATATATATATAAAAAACATGCTAAATTAAGCAGGTTAAAAGGCAAATGTATAAATATAGGTAATTACACTTTTATTGTTTCACTTTAAGCATTATTAAAATCACTGCTCCTGAAAAAACATCAGTTTTTAAAACTTTTTTTGCATTGATACATGTCCCCTGGGGCAGGACCAAGGTCCCCAAACACTTTTTATGACAATAACATGCATATATGCTTTTAAAAATAGCACTTTAGATTTCTCCCATAGACTTTTACAGGGTGTTCACAGCTTTTCGAATTTGCCGCGAACACCCCAAATTGTTCGCTGTTCGGTGAACAGGCGAGCAGGCAATGTTCGAGTCGAATATGTGTTAAGATTGAACTCAAACGTTGTATATATTGTATACATTTTTTTTATATATTATTCATTTATATATACATATTTATTTTTAATTTTCTTTTTAAATTTTTTGAATAATTGGCGCAGTGAGGGTATGAGTTTGCAGCATGTGGATATACTAAGTACCATCAGACCAGAATGTTCGAGTCGATCATGAGTTTGACTCGAACTCGAAGCTCATCTCTAGAGGGGAGGTGGGTCCCTGTTATATTAAAAAGAAAAGCTCCTGATACATCAGATGCTAAATAGAATCGCTCAGGGTTTAATTTCCTAACTTAATGTAGTAAATAATAAATATTCATATGAAATTACAAAATATTATAGATTAATGTTAAAGATACTGCATATACCGTATATTATTATAACAACAATTATTATTATTCATATTTTAGTACTTAACAATTCCTTGTGTATCTGAGTTAGTTTTTCAGGTGCAGTAGGCCTGCTCAACCAGTGCAAACCCTGAGCTATTATTCACTGCTCCTTCAAGTTGTCAAATTTTGTGGATATGCCCCTTTGGGGGGGGGGGGGGTTAGTGTAAGCATGCTACATCAATGTACTGACTGTTTTCCCTAAATAAACAAAGATGGCAGTTATGAAAAAAGGGGGATCAATGAGGTCCATGCTCGCAGCAAAATTCTCACCTTACCTTATGTTAGTGATCTGATCCAGTTTTAATTGACTCATTGTGTAATCCTTTTTAAAAGTCTATTAAAAAAAACATTTTAGATACCTTGCTTCTATGAATATTTTGTAATAACATATGTTCATAGTGCAGCCAAATTTGGTTTTATTTATGAAAGTGCTATGTCTTGGTTAACCACTTAAGGACTGGAAGATTTTCCCCTTTAATGACCATGCCATCTATTGCGATACGGCACTGCGTCACTTTAACTGACAATTGTGCAGTTGTGTGAAGCTGTTAATGGGAGCGAGCCGACCTGCTTCAGTTTTATGGTTGAACTGGATGGACTATATGTAAGTATAATAACGGCGGCTGGTCGGCAAGTGGTTAACAGTTATGTGAAATTGTGGTATTTTACTGTTTCTCTTTCTCACGTGTAGTGCTGAATAAAACTCTGTGGAGGCCCCTAGGCCATCGAAACCTTGGGGCCACCCTCACAGGTTTCTGGAGGTTTCTTGTGCATGCACTCTAGTGAGATAAAATTGAACTAAGTAGTGTTCATGTCGGCCGCTAGATGGAGATGACCATAGCTAATGTACATTACACGTATGTGAGTTACATCAAAGTTTTTTACAAACTGACAGCTGAAAGAAGTTGAGCTTTTAACCTGCTGGCCCACTCACATTGGATGTTTTGCGAGTAGGCGGCACAGCCGGGTCCCCTTCAGGTATGCATACCTTGCTGTGTACTTCTTGGTTTGGTGTCTCGCATGTGCACACCTCCTGCTGACTTGTGCTGTGATTGGCTACAGCATAAGTTTGTCAGAAGGTTTCAGCTAATTATTCTGGCCGAAAAATGCTGATCAGCTGTAGCCAATCACAGCCTGGCCCTGTGTCTTGTTTGTAAATGCAGACACAGGCTCTGGCCATTTCCTCTCTTCCGGAGCCCTTTTCACTTGAGTAGAAACAGCACATTTACACTTGCACATGTAAACAAATTAACCCTTTGATTGCCCTCCATTTAGCCCTTTGATTGCCCTATCACCCAGTGAGTGCCATTAGTAAAGTGTCAGCATACAGTAAATACAGAAAGTCATATGGGAAACCATTGGGTGGCAATGTGGATGCTTATATGAACTAACAATAAAAGTGGCATGTCCTAGGGATACTGATATATAGTTATACAAAATGGAAGGAGCTAAAAAAATATTTGTGCAAATTAAATAAAGACATAATCTCAGAAAAGCAATCTAAGTTTAATAAAAAAACTATTTGCTTTCTTGGAGGGCTTTGTTTAACATTGGGTTCATACACAACACAAAAGAGGAATTAATCCTCATTCAAATCCAGTACCTAATACTGCTTATGAAGAAGCTATTAAATCCTATTCATCCATGTCTTCTCCCTTTTCACAGACCACGGCAAAACATTGTACCGCACCTGTGATGCAGCATAAATACGGACCGTGTAAGAGATATCACCATGGTGGTTGGTATGCACAAAATGATTCAAAAAGACGGCCTAGCATAACCCAACAATCTAACTAAACAGAGCATGAGCATACAGCAGAAAACAGGTGATAGAATAATGGCCACAATTCACCTAACACCTAACACTTATTTAGGACAGACCGCCTCTCAAGCGGTACAACTCATGACCACAGTTACCTGCTAATACAATGATGATGATTGTAATACACAAAATCAATCTTTGATTAACAGCATGATACCTAACAGATCACAGCCACGACACCTTTCACACTTAACCCCAATCATTTTTTAGAACTGACCCAGGTACAAGAACAGGGGTAACAACTCACATTAAACACATTTGTTATTGCATTCACCCCTGGCACAACCAACTATGTTGTCACAAACACAAATTACACTTCCTCTCACACAGCATTAAATATTATTAATTTGACATCTTATACATTGATTAAGGGGGGAAAATCAGGCTTGGAACTAGGCCTTAGTTTTTATCGAACTATGGATCTACATAAATATGCAACAATTAAGAATATTTACCCTAAAGCCCCATACACACGGTCGGACTTTTTCATCAATTTGGTCCGATCGGACAAGGTTGTTGAAAAATCAGACCGTGTGTATGCACCATCGGACAGTGTTCGTCGGTTTGTCCGTCGGACAAAGTCTTATCTCCTGCTGGAAAGATTTGCCGTCAACCCGGTCCGATCACACCAAATCCGAGCGTGTGTACGCTTGTCCGACGGACAAAGTGCTACACATGCTCAGAAGAAATTCTGTGACGGAAGCGCTCGGTCAGGTAAAACTACCTTTCCTAATCGACACAGCACATTCGTCACGCTGCAATGTTAAAATGTCTTTAATGCAGCGCATTCTCTTTTTCTTTACAATGCAACAAGAATGACATCTTTTAGCTGCTCCTATTCACCCGCACTTCTCACAAACTTACTTCTTTATTACTTTGCAGCATTTATACACTACATGTTTATTTTGACTGTGAACGGAAAAGAATCTTTGTTATTTTTTTACCATGATTTGTCTTGTTTTTTTTTTTTTTTTTTGGGGAATACATATTTGAATGTTTTTTTTTTTTTTTTTTTTTTTTTGGAGGGGGGTTGTGTGTCTCAAATTACCAAAAACACATTATTTACATTTGTATTTCTTGCTTACATTTACTAGGAGTTTGTTTGTTGTTGGTGCCCCTTGTTAATTCTACTTTAGGATTAGTGAAATGTACCTGCTTACTCAAAGAAAAACTGTCATTGTAGCAAAGTAAAACACAATAGTCAATGATTATTTCAAATCAAAAAAACCTTTATTTAGGTCACACCAACAAACCAAAGAGGAACGCAGCCATGGTGAAACTTGGGGAATTTGCAAAGTCTTGGCCCCCCACGGCAACCATCATTGTTCAAGCGTAGAAAATTGGGGGCCTGAGGAGTACGTATATTAAGGGGAGTGCAATCTGGTCGTGAAGTCCAAAGTATCCGGAACTGCAGCAGATGCCATCTAGGTCCCCAGGCTCTGGTACTACAAGAGGCTCCATCTTCTCTCAGACCAGACTGATTCCAGGTCGTCACTCTCAGGTCTTCCTTCCACGCTTCCTTCCACGCTGTGGCTGTCGTGCTGGTGGGGTGGCAGAAGGAGGTGGAGGAGGAGGAGGAGGTGGAGCATGGTAGCTATGGCAAACATGTGTGACTGGGGTCATCTCCCCAGCCCTACCCTTATTTAGGACATGGAGGATGAGCCCCTCACACATGTTGCGTTGCCTCACCTCCATACCCATCATTTTTGTGACAACCACCGAGCCAAAGGTCTCCTCGTCGGCGGGTGTGGCATGTAGGGAGTCTGAAGCCTCTCTGATCATCCGGAGCGCTGACTGTGCCGCATAACCCCCCCTTCTCGCCCTTTTGTACGGAAGGCGGAGGGGAGGGGTTTGGGTGTCAGTCAGGCTCCGAGGCCTAGCCCCCTCTTGGCTGCCACTACCCAGCTGGTGGCTGCCACTAACCCCTGCCTCCTCCTGACTGCCACCTTCCACAGCCACCTCCTGGCTGAGGTCTTCCTGTGTATGAAAAAGGGACATAGTTTCAGTTATTTGTTCATCAAACACACACAATTCTCATCTAGTGACTGGTGCAAAATGTTTACAAATAGAAAACCATACAATTCTCAGCCCTGCAGTTTAGATTCTGGCCCCAAATGTCTCCCACACCACTGTCAGTTGATATGTCAAACACGTTAGGAACTAAGCAATTGGCGATCCTGAATTAAGTGAACATCATTCATTATTCCCATAAATGGTAACAAAACTACTATACCTGGAACAAGCTGGGCTCCTCCACCTCTTCCAGACTGGAAGGCCCAGGTTGCTCCTCGGAAGCCTCATCAGGGGTGGGCTGCGCGCAAGGAAGCGTGGAAGGAGGAGTTGAGGTTGGCTCCGTGACATCAGCCTGGTCCTTCAGAAAATGGAGACTCTGATAGTACCAGAGCTTGGGGACATAGACCTCATCTGCTGAAGTTGCAGTTTCCTCAGACTTCACGACCTTCTTCCGCTCCCTGATATACGCACTCCTCAGGCTGCCAATTTTCTTTCTAATATCATCAACAGTTGCCGTGGGGAACCTTGGCTTGACAAATTCCACAAGTTCCTCCAGGGCTGCGTGCCTCTTTGGTTTGTTGGTGTAATGTGGGTGTATACCCTGCCACAATATGGGAAAATCCCTGTATTTGGCAATGAAGAGGGGGAGAAAACTCATGTCGTTGAATCCCTTCATATCAATCTCTGCAAGACACAACAACACACAAAACCCTGAAATTATGTCAGGCTAAACTCTCCTAATCTTCTCCATAAAGAAGCCTCAAGTTCAAATCAGTCTAGGCTAGTTATGTACCAACGTTAAATTGTACCTTCGTTTGTAGCGATCGTCTCGTGTGAGTTTTCTCTCCCCTCGTCTCCCAGATCGTGGCTACGACACAGGCGTGTGACGTTTTATATACACTGCGCATGCTTCAAACTCCGCCCGCCCCTGACGATCTTTCTCGTCTATTCCCCACCCCTTCTCTTTACGGCGTAGTGGGGAGAGCACATGGCGGGGACACAGCAGGTGCGCCACAAATATCCCACCAACGAGGAGGAGGACGAGGAAAGTCCGGAGGCAGAAACGTCCCGATCCCGGAGCCTGAAATTCAAGGCCTCCAATATGTCATTTGGAGAAATGTTGGAGATGGTGGACATATTAAAGAGGAGCGACTATGATGGGAAGTATGGGCCTTACCTCAACCCCAATGTCCGCAAGGCCAAGATCATGTCTAAAGTTGTGAGAAGGCTGTACAATCATTTTGGGGTACAACGATCCAAGGAGCAACTGAGGAAACGCTGGTCAGACCTGAAACTGAGGGAGGCCGATCAGTACAGAAAGATCAAGAGAATTCTTCAAAAAAGTAAGTAGTTGTGTTTTGTGTTTGATTTCTTGCTTGCATACTGCTCCATTGTGGTTTGATTTTTACAAAGTTGTACATTCCAAAATGGCCACTTTCAGGTTCGTCTGTGCATTCGATCGTACTCAGCCTCGATCTTTCTGCCACTGTCATGATCGTGTGTGTGCATTCGATCGTACGCAACCTCGATCGTTCGGCCACTTATAATACGATGTTTGGTGTTTTTTTTTGGGGAAAGGAAGTTTGTTCTCACTAGAAATGTCATCAAGAATGTAAAGCCAATTTATTCAATGTAAAGGAGAGGTCACTCAGTAGCTGTTTACCCATCTGGACTCTAGAGCACTAGTGCTGGGACACCCAAACCCCCTTTTTATTATGCTTTTCCACACATGTGCTCCAGTGGATACTAGAGGGGGGTCTCCATCACACAAACTTCTACCAAAAAGCTAGTCAGTTTAGCACCTTTACAAAGTGACTACATTCATGTAGTTGACATTTGTAACTGGCCAAACTAAAATAGTGTCCGTCACTTTCAAGCAATGTTTGTCATTTCCTATTTCTGCCCTCAATAGCTTGTGTTGCTAAATCTTCCTTTTGGACATTCTCATAGGGGAGCGAAAACTTGGGCCGTCTGAGGAAACCCCCAAACCAACACCTCCCAAAAAACGGGAAAGAGCAGAAGCAGAGGAGGAGGAGGAGGAGGAAGGAGAGATCATCGAACTTGGAGAAATTGTCACCACAACAGGTGAGTGTGGGAGAACACAGCTACTGGTAAGCTAATCCATGTATGGCTGCCTCATTTCCAACACCCCATTTTTGTTTGTTTGTGGTTTTTAGGTGACGTGGATGTTGTGGAAGAAAAATCGCACTTTACCACAGAGAGTGCCCACGTACTCATCGGAGAGATAATGGTCTGCAATCGAGATCTAGATTACATAAAGCAAAACATCAATGATGTTCAACAAAAATTGAAGAACATCATTGATGTTTTAGGAAAAATATGAAAACGCACCAAGTAATTAACACACATTTGTGCCAGCTTCTGAACACATTTGCAACTTAAAAACTGTCTGAAATTTGGAACATGCACACATTGTGTCCACATGTGCTAGCTCCCACCATGGTGGATGAATGGCAACGTTTTTTTGGGGGTGCAAACACTTTACGAACTACGAAAGTGGTTGTGGTGAAGGGGTTGCACCCCCAAAAAACGTCCATTCATCCCCATGATGGAAAATGGCACTTTTGAAGCTTCTAGGCATGTGTTTTACCATCTAATGACCATTTTCAGTCCCAAATTGTGTGCATGTTCCAAATTTCCACTTTTCGGGGGTGACCCCCCCATGTGATGAAGGCAAGATCAAACACACTTTGAACATATAGTCATGTCTGATCTTGTCTTCACTTTACAAAGTTGAACTTTCCAAGTTCCTAGGTTCTGTTTTGCTCCATGCCTGGTTTTACCAATTGCGGAATGTTTGTAAACAATGTTGTAAATAACCAAGATGTTGTCAGTTTTGGCGTGAAGATTGTAAACGCACTTGTGAATGTTTTCCTAGTAAACTTTTATTTTTCTAAATGTGTGGCTTCCTTATTTAAAAAACACAATGCATTATGTATGTAAAATGAAAAGGATATGGGGGGCAATGGGTGTTATTTACTAAAGGCAAATCCACTTTGCACTCCAATTTTCTTTCCCGGGGAACTTTTTCAATGCACTTGTAGAGCATAGCGGATTTGACTTATGTAAATGACACCCACAGTGCTTTGTACGAAAACACGGAGCACAGCATTTTGGAGAATACACACATGTCAGACCTGGTGATGAAAAGGAGTATTTTGTGTGTCAGTTATGCAGTACAAACCTTCTCTAGACCAAAGATTAGGTAGCAAACACACAACATGAGAATAATCTTTTTGGGAAGAAGAGACTGTTACCTCCTTTTGCCCAGAAAGTGCATTCCCACTGTCGAAGGCAAAGGGAAAAAATGTCAAAGTAAAATAAGCTAAAAAGAAGACTGAAATGACAAGAAATCATAGGTTGGTTAAAATATCAGATTTATTAAAAAATGCCTCTCACACATCGTCAGGCAGAGCAATGGCCCCCCTACCCACAAAGTACTGCATATATTGGTCCCGGACCACACGGGCATTTAGAGGGGGCAAGCCTGGACGTGCCACTCGAAGGGCTGTGAGTTCGGCATTTGGAGGGCCCTCCACATCTGGGCCAACGGGCACCACATAGTTCCTGTTATGTCTTTTGAGGAAGTTGTGCAATATGCAACAGGCAAGAACTATGTGGTTGAGTTTGTATTCCGCCAAGTTAAATGCCGTCAGGAACAGGCGGAAGCGGCTGGCCAGGATGCCAAAAGCGTTCTCCACAACTCTTCTGGCTCTGGACAGCCTGTAGTTGAAGACCCTCTGGTCCGGGGTGAGGGTCCTCATCGGGAACGGCCTCATCACATGGGGAGTCAACGCAAACGCTTCATCTGCGACAAAGACGAAGGGGAGTCCTTCGGCATTCTCCTCTGGAGGTGGCAAGCACAGACTGCCACTTTGGAGACGCCAGTAGAACTCCGTGTGCGTAATGGCCCCACCATCCGATATCCGGCCGTTCATCCCCACGTCCACATACATAAACTCGTATGTTGCCGACACCACCGCCAACATCACTACACTATTAAACCCTTTATAATTATAATAGTAGGACCCCGAGTTGGGCGGTGGGACGATGCGGACGTGTTTCCCATCAATTGCCCCTCCGCAGTTAGGAAAGTCCCAACGGCTGGCAAAGTGGGAGGCCACAGTCTGCCATTCCTGTGGCGTGGAAGGGAACTGTGGAGTGAAACAAGAAAAAAAAATTAGTCACTTTGCACCTAAACATTGCAAGCAGATTAGACAATCAACATCTTGGAACAAGAGCATTGTATAAAATTGGAGGCTGGAAAGTATTTGCACAGAAAAGTAGAGGCTCCCCTTCACAGATTACTCACCCCCCCATCAATCCCCCCACTTCTGATGGGCCATTGGCAATAACTAGGGGTTTTGGGGGGGGGGGGGGTGGACAGCTAACCCTCTGCACTTCATTGATTGGCAAATGGCTCAATAATGCGGGCTAGCACAGGAAAGATCAAATAACATTTCAACCCCCCCCCCCCCCCCCCCCCCAAAAAAAAAAGGCAGGCACAGTGTGACATTATTAAATTACCAAGCAAGCTAATAGGAGGGAAAGAAGACAAAAAAATAGGAAATGGAATGTATGGAGGCAGCCCCTTGCACTACATGCTTTGCTGAATTCATCCCTAAAGATGCGCACTATAAAGAGGTAGGTATATAGTGTGTATGGACCTTGGGAAAGCCAGCAGATAAAGGATTGGTACCATCTGACAGAGCAGTTGGGGGAGGGGGTTCCTAATGAGTTTCCCCCCCCCCCCCCCACCAAAAGAAAAAAAAAAGGGGGCTCTACATGAAGTAAACCACACAGCAAACATTTGTGCATATTTTAGGGGGTGTTTTGGGGCAAACAATACTATGCAGCAGACAAAAGACATTGCTTAAGTGACTAGGCCATAGGTGTCTATTGGGGCAGAAGAGCATGCTGGGGAGGTAAGTGAAGGGAAAAATGCATGAAGGAGAAAAGGGGCACAGCATATTAGAGCATATTGCAATCATGGTAATTAGGGAAGGAGGTCAAAAATACAAGTCATTAGCAAACAGAGCATACATAGAAGGGAATAGTAAAGTAGAAATGTTACCTTAATATAGTCCTCCTGCAGGACCTGAATGATGGCAGAACAGGTCTCTGGAATAATGATTCCCAGGGCCTGGGGAGAGATACCTGAAGAGAACTTCAAATCCTGAAGACTTCTCCCTGTCGCCAAGTACCTCAACGTAGCAACAAGCCTCTGCTCCGGAGTAATGGCTTGTCTCATGCAGGTATCCTGCCGGCTGATAAAGGGGGTCAGCAAAGCCAAAAGACGGTGAAAATCGGGGTCCGTCATCCTGAGAAAGTTCCTGAAATCATCAGGATTATTCTCCCGGATCTCACGAAGCAAAGGCATGTGCGAGAACTGGTCACGCTGAAGCAACCAATTCTTGGTCCACATACTCCTCGTCACTATGTTCATGGACGGGTCTTGGCTCAAAGCTAAAAGCCCGACACCAATTCCGCGTACAGCACGAACTCGGCGACGAGTACGCACGGGAAACATCGCTCAGAAGGTCACAAAAGGTCGGCTGGTCAGAACGGACAAACAGAAAGCACCGATAAACAGCAAGGCCTGAAAGAACGAAATGAATACCAGCAACGAGCAGACAATAAGCAGTGCAAATCAAAGCGTCCTATATCAAGATATAGGCCGCAATGACCAACAAATGCGAACTGACTACACGCACTAGTAAACAGATACGCACGACAAGCACAAACTGAAGAGCAGTAACGATCTGAGTCAGAAAACTGAGAAGCGCGAATCTTAAGTCACCAAACTTCCACTAACTCTCGATAAACACGGGATCAGCAGAAGGAGCCCAACGGGTGCCTGACGTGGTGCTGAACTTCCCTTTTGTAATCTCGTGGACGACGACTTACGTCACGACGTTCTTCCAGACCGGATATTCCGACAACGTAGTCCGACCGTGTGTACGCAACACCAACATCGGACAAAGTACGTCGGACAAAGTCCGACCGACCTGGTCCGCGGATTGTCCGAGCGTGTGTATGGGGCATTAGTGATGGAGCAGGATCAGGCCAAATGGCAGATCAATGAGTTTATCTTACAGTTATTGTTATTGTTATTGGGCTTTATACTTACACACAACTATTTTGTGTTTGCAGGGTCCCACTACCTCTAGGTGCAGGGCATGACCGTTGACACATGTTGTGCCCCGGCCTACTTTAACCTGTACATAGGGGGTGGGAGCATTTTATCTTTTCTAATGAGGAAATGTTGGGTTTCTTGATCATGCATTGTGTTGTTTTAGGTATATTGGTGATCTGTTTATTATCTGGAACAGTTCAGTCTTTTTTTACAGGAATTTATCTCTAAACACAACACTAATGCTTTCAATCTCAATTTTACCCTGAATTATCACCAGCAGATGATCCCTTTCTTAAATTTACAAATTTTTGAAGATGACAACTGCTTAGCGACTACACTCACACTAAAAAGCCTACAACAGGCAATACCATCTTGCATGTGTGTAGCGCACATCCAGAAGCCTTAAGCCTAGTACACACTATTAGTTTCTTTTTGTTCAACCCAGCAGGCTGAACAAAAAAAACTGAAGAGCTCTGGAGAAGCCGCTGTACTAACTATCCAATATTAGTACAGTGATCTCCCCCGCTGAGCTTGTGTTTTGACAGGGAGATGGCTCCCCCCACCAGAACATACCGGTTAGCGCTCTCAGTCATTGGCTGAGAGTGCTGACCGGATGTAGATCGGCAGACCTTTTTCGGTCATGCCCCTTTGACTTTGGCTTCAGTTGGACTGGCTACTGTAAACATGGGCCAAATGTCAGCCAGTTTCTTTTGATGCTGCCCAATATTTGGCCCGTATGGCCCTTTAGTTAAGAGCATTACTTATGCCCAATATAAATGTATCAGAAGAAATTGCACTAATATTTAGGATTTTATTCAACAGGCAGCAGCCATTAGGGATCGCCTACTAGCATGTGGATATAGTAATTCACTGTTGAGTAAAGCCTATAATAGAGCCCTATGACAATGTAAAACATTGTTATTATTTGGTATCGATGATCAAATTGGTCACTCGACTTTCAACTCAACATGGACAACTACGGTCTCTGTTGACCAGGTATTGGCACCTACTTTCTAGAGACCATATTTTATCCAAGTATGTTCGTAATACCCCAGAAATTGCATTCAGGAGAGCAGTTTCTCTCCGAGACAATCTGACCTTGAGTCATTACATGCCAAGAACTACTAAGGAACAGAATCTCAAGGGCATTTATGGATGTGGGAAATGTTCTCACTGCCCCTGAGTAGACCAAGGGACTTCTTTTATACTCCCCAATAGAGAACACTTGACACAAGTTTAATGCTGATTGTGGTACCCAGGGAGTTGCATATAGTTACATAGTTACATAGTAGGTGAGGTCAAAAAAGACACAAGTCCATCAAGTCCAACCTTTGTGTGTGATTATATGTCAGTATTACCTTGTATATCCCGCTGAGACCACCGCCTGTGGAAGGGAATTCTACATCCTTGCCTCTTTTACTACCCTCTACGTAGTTTAAGGTTAAACCTCTTTTCTTCTAATTTTAATGAGCCACACGTCTTGTTAAATTCCCTTTCGCAAAAAAGTTTTATCCCTATTGTGGGGTCACCAGTACAGTATTTGTAAATTGAAATCATATCCCCTCTCAAGCGTCTCTTCTCCAGAGAGAATAAGTTCAGCGCTCGCAACCTTTCCTCATAACTAATATCCTCCAGACCCTTTATTAGCTTTGTTGCCCTTCTTTGTACTCGCTCCATTTCCAGTACATCCTTCCTGAGGACTGGTGCCCAGAACTGGACAGCATACTCTAGGTGTGGCCGGACCAGAGTCTTGTAGAGTGGGAGAATTATCGTTTTATCTCTGGAATTAATCCCTTTTTTTAATGCATGCCAATATTCTGTTTGCTTTGTTAGCAGCAGCTTGGCATTGCATGCCATTGCCGAGCCTATCATCTACTAGGACCCCTAGGTCCTTTTCCATCCTAGATTCCCCCAGAGGTTCTCCCCCCAGTGTATAGATTGCATTCATATTTTTTTGCCACCCAAATGCATTATTTTACATTTTTCTACATTAAACCTCATTTGCCATGTAGTTGCCCACCCCATTGATTTGTTCAGATCTTTTTGCAAGGTTTCCACATCCTGCGGAGAAGTTATTTCCCTGCTTAGCTTAGTATTGTCCGCAAATACAGAGATTGAACTGTTTACCCCATCCTCCAGGTCGTTTATGAACAAATTAAACAGGATTGGTCCCAACACAGAACCCTGGGGGAACCCACTACCCACCCCTGACCATTCCGAGTACTCTCCATTTATCACCACCCTCTGAGCCCTTGTAGCCAGTTTTCAATCCATGTACTCACCCTATGGTCCATGCCAATGGACCTTACTTTGTACAGTAAATGTTTATGGGGAACTGTAAAATGCTTTTGCAAAATCCAGATACACCACATCTATATGCCTTACTTTATCTAGATGGCAACTCACCTCCTCATAGAAGGTTAATAGATTGGTTTGGCAAGAAGGATTCTTCATGAATCCATGCTGATTACTGCTAAAGATACCGTTCTCATTACTAAAATCTTGTATATAGTCCCTTATCATCCCCTCCAAAAGTTTTCATACTATTAATGTTAGGCTAACTGGTCTGTAATTCCCAGGGATGTATTTTGGGCCCCTTTTAAATATTGGTGCTACAATGGCTTTTCTCCAATCAGCTGGTACCATTCTAGTCAGTAGACTGTCAGTAAAATTTAGGAACAATGGTCTGGCAATTACTTGAGTTCCCTAAGTACTCTCGGGTGCAAGCCTTCTGGTCCCGGTGATTTATTAATGTTAAGTTTCCCAAGTCTAATTTAAATTCTGTCCTCTGTTAACCATGGAGTTGCTTCCTGTGATGTGTCATGAGGATAAACACTGCAGTTTTGGTTACTAAAGCCACCCCGATTCCATTGTGAAGACTGAGGAGAAGAATAAATTCAATACCTTTGCCATCTCCCCATCTTTGTAACCAGATGTCCTTCTTCATTCTTAATGGGGCCAATATGGTCTGTCCTCCATTTTTTACTGTGTACATACTTAAAGAATTTCTTGGTATTTTTTTTTTTGCTCTCCTCCGCTATGTGTCTTTCATGTTCTATCTTAGTCGTCCTTATTGCACCCTTACATTTGTTGTTGCATTCTTTATAAAGTCTGAATTCTGGTGATGATCCCTCAACCTTGTATTTTTTGAAGGCCTTCTCTTTTGCTTTTATATGCATTTTTACATTTGAGTTAAGCCATATCTTATGATTAGGGATGAGCTTCGAGTTCGAGTCGAACTCATGTTCGACTCGAACATTGCCTGTTCGCCCGTTCGCCGAACAGCAAACAATTTGGGGTGTTCGCAGCAAATTCGAAAAGCGTGGAACACCCTGTATAAGTCTATGGGAGAAATCTAAAGTGCTAATTTTAAAGGCTTATTTGCAAGTTATTGTCATAAAAAGTGTTTGGGGACCTGGGTCCTGCCCCAGGGGACATGTATCAATGCATAAAAAAGTTTTAAAAACTGACGTTTTTTCAGGAGCAGTGATTTTAATAATGCTTAAAGTGAAACAATAAAAGTCTAATATCCCCTTAAATTTCATACCTGGGGGGTGTGTATAGTATGCCTGTAAAGGGGCCCATGTTTCCCGTGCTTAGAACTGTCCCTGCACAAAGTGTCATTTCTGCAGAAAAAAAAGGAATTTAAAAGCACTCGCGGCTATAATGAATTGTCGGCTCCTGGTAATACAGAGAACAGCCATTGAAAGTCATTGATGAAAAAAAAAAATGCTCGGGGGTCCCCCCAAATTCAATTACCAGACCCTTCAGGTCTGGTATGGATTTTAAGGTGAACTCCATGCCAAATTTAAAAAAAAAATGCAGTGGAGTTCCCCCCAAAAATCCATACCAGACCCTTTATCTGAGCATGCAACCTGGCAGGCCGCAGGAAAAGAGGGGGGGTCGAGAGAGCCCCCCCCTCCTGAACCGTACCAGGCCACATGCCCTCAACATTGGGAGGGAGCTTTGGGGTAGCCCCCCAAAGCACCTTGTCCCCATGTTGATGGGGACAAGGGCCTCATCCCCACAACCCTTGCCCGGTGGTTGCGGGGGTCTGCTTGCGGGGAGCTTATCGGAATCTGGAAGCCCCCTTTAACAAGGGGACCCCCAGATCCCAGCCCCCCCCTGTTTGAAATGGTAACGGGTACATTTGTACCCCTACCATTTCACAAAGAAAGTGTAAAAAATTGTAAAAAAACACACAGACACCGTTGGGATAAGTCCTTTATTAAAAAAAAAAAAAACATTCCAGCGGAGGTAATCCACTCTTGGTATCCTGCGATGGGTGATCTGTCCAGCGCAGCACATCCTGTCTCCACCGGAAACAGCGGGAATCCCGGCAGCCTGACAGGTCTCTTAGCTGAGGAGGACGGGGCCACCCGACGCATGACTCCGCCCCCCTCTGACGCAAGGGGAAACCCAGGCTTCCCCAGTGACATGCGGGTGACCCCACCCCCCTCTGATGTAACGGAAACCTGCGTTAAGTTTGATTCGAGGTTCCCCTTAATATCCATACCAGACCTGAAGGGCCTGGTAATTGAATTTGGGGGACCCCCACTCATTTTTTTTATCAATGACTGTTCTCTGTATTACAGGGAGCCGACAATTCATTATAGCCGCGAGTGCTTTTAAATGACTTTTTTTTTCCTGCAGAAATTACACTTTGTGCAGGGACCGTTCTAAGCACGGGAAACATGCGCCCCTTTACAGGCATACTATACACACCCCCTAGATACGAAATTTAAAGGAATATTACACTTTTATTGTTTCGCTGTAAGCATTATTAAAATCACTGCTCCTGAAAAAACGGCAGTTTTTAAAACTTTTTTTTGCATTGATACATGTCCCTGGGGCAGGACCCAGGTCCCCAAACCCTTTTTAGGACAATAACTTGCATATTAGCCTTTAAAATTAGCACTTTTGATTTTGAACATTCGAGTCCCATAGACTTTAATGGGGTTCTAAAGTTTGCGCAAATTTTCGGTCCGTTCGCAGATTCTGGTGCGACCCGAACCGGGGTGTTCGGCTCATCCCTACTTATGATGATTTGCTGTGGAGCCCTCTATGTGGGGAAGACAATACAGCAACGTAGACAGCATATTAATGATCACATCTACAATTCATTTATTGGTAAGATGAGGACCTCAGTCCACTTGGATCTTTGCCACTGTTTGATGTTACCTTTGTGTCATTTTTGATCCTTGAGGTAATTGGGAGGGATCCACATGGCTGCAATTGGAATCGCACTTTCTTAAAAAATTGACTTTTTCGATAGAATGTCTTAAAACTGCTTCTCCACTGGTCTGAATGAAGTATTGTCCTATAAACCGATTCTTGGGTAAATTTGATCGATCGACTTATGGTGGGGTTCCACACTGACCCTGAGAAACATTGTGAAATCTCATTTGAGTCTATATTAGAGAATCATGCCTCTCTTTGCTTTGAACTATATGTTATTCTGCATATGCTGAAAAACATTTCTTTAAATAGTGAATCTCTCCATGCACACAAGTGCCCATATGTCCTTTATATGTTATTTATGTGAGCAATTTCCCGCTTAGATTGATGATATATCAAGAAATCTATACAGTACAATAAATAAACAGGAAAAGCAGCTAGCACAATGTAAAAGGTACAAAACCTTCAGCAAACATCAATATATAATATGCAGTGCTTTTTTTCAAAAATATGTGAAACAATGGGGGTGGGATTTACTAAAACTGGAGAGTGCAAAGTCTGGGGCAGCTCTGCATAGAAACCTTTCAGCTTCCAGGCTTTATTGTCAAAGCTTAATAGAACAAGCTTAAGTCAGAAGCTGATTGGCTACCATGCACAGCTGCGCCAGATTTTACACTCTCCAGTTTTAACCCCAATGTGTTATATTTAATATACACATACAAAAATGAAAAAAATAAATCAGTCCTGTAACAATCAGTGCTCATGTACTCATAAAAGTCAACAAGAGTGCATGATGTGTTTAAAAACTCCAAAAAAGGCTCCCAGAATCCAGTAGTGATAGGAGTGAGGATGAATGCTTACCAGAACCCAATAGCTCTCACATAACTGGGAAGCCAAAGGCGCTTTAGGGATAAATCCCAAACATGCCTGCAGTAAATCGTGCAATTCAGCTAGTGCCTCTGGCTACACTCTGGCTCAACTATCGGTGAACCAGCATCTTGGTCCAGGAAGCAGATGGTGACTAGAGATGGGCTGAACACCCCCCAGTTCAGTTCACGAACATTGCAAAAGTTCAGACCCAAATGATGAACCCCATTGAAGTCTATGGCACCCAAACAGGAAAAATCTAAAGTCCAAATTTTGAAGGCTTATATGCAAGTTATTCTCCATAAAAAGGGTATGGGGGTCTGGGTACTGCACTGGGGGACATGTACCAATGAAAAAATGTCTTTTTTTTTAAAGATTGTTTTTAAAGGAGCAGTGATTTTGATAATGATGCTTAAAGTGAAACAATGAAATGTAAAATTATGTTAAATATAGTGCCTAGGGGGCTCCCTTAGTCTGCCTGTAAAGTGGTGCATCTGTGCCATGTATAGATCCTGCTGCCACAAAACTGACATTTATAAAGAAAAAAATGACATTTAAATGTATTTTCCCTGCAAGCTTTCTTTATTTAGTAAAAAACAGCTTGGGGAGCCAGTCTGTAAGATGAGGCTACATCTTAGTGCAGTTTTATGTGAATAAGCCAAAATGATAGTACACACATTAGGCTTTGGGTGTTGGTGGTGCCTTCATACTGTAGCCCTATAGAGGAAGTCTTGATGAAAGAAAGAATTGGCCTTGCTGTAAACAATGTAAAGTTGAAGCCCCTGTCATACAGTTGTGGAAAAATATTTTTTTTGGTGTTTGTTAGTGCCTTCACTCCGTAACCTTCTAAAGGTGCACTTTATTAAAACAAGAATAGGCCTTGCTGTAAAAAATATACATTTGACACCCCTGTCACACAGTTGTGGGAAAAATTTGTCTTTGAGAGTTGTGGGTGCCTTCACCCCCTAACCTTCTAGAGGTAGTCTTGATGAAAGCAAAAACTGGTCTTGCTGTAAAAAAATATATATTTGACACCCCTGTCACACAGTTGTGGAAAAGTGGTTCTTGGGTGTTGTTGGTGCCTTCACCCCTTAACCTTCTAGAGGTAGTCTTTATGAAAGCAAGAATTGGCCTTGCTGCAAAACATAGTCACATAGTTGTAGAAAACTCTACCTTTGGGTGATGTTGGTGCCTTCATCCCATAACCTTCTAGAGGTAGTCTTGATGAAAGCAAGAATTGGCCTTGCTATAAAAAATGTAAATTGGACACCCCTGTCACACAGTTTCGGAAAAATTGGTCTTTGTGTGTTGTTGGTACCTTCACCCCCTTACCTTCTAGAGGTAGTCTTGATGAAAGCAAGAATTGGCCTTGCTGTAAGAAAAAAAAAAATGTGCCCCTGTTACACAGTTGTGGAAAAAATTTGTCTTTGGGTGTTGTTGGTACCTTCACCCCATAACCCTCTAAGCCTGGGTTCAGACTAGTGCGGTGCGAATTGAAGGCCCGGCGTGACTGCGCACTGAAACGTCTGTTGTTCTGCGGTTTGTCAGCGTTTTAGGTGCGAATCAGCTGCGAATTCATTAGTAACCCTTCCTGTCTAATTAGAGTTGCTAATTTTTAGCTTACCAAGCACTTTTTCTGATTGTCTGGCTGCTTATAAAACCTGGGATGTTTGTGCACACTTCCTGGTTGTCCAGCAGCCTGTAGTGTGTGTTTTTGGTGTTTCTTTGCAAAATGTGTGCTGCTCTGCCTATGATTAGGGATGGGCCCGGTGCTCGATGCGAACCCACGTTCGCATCGAGCACCGGGCGTTCGCTCGCTCGGCGAGCCCAGAACTATTTTGGCCGCTCGCATCACGTTCGTGTGATGCGAGCGGCCCCGCAATGCATTGCGGCCGGCGCGGCCGACGCAGTGCATTGCTGGCTGATGATTGGCCAAGCATGCACTGTGACCCCGCATGCTTGGCCAATCACAGCCCCGGAAACTCGAAGAGCCATAATTGGCTACAGGCAGGACGCCTGTAGCCAATTACAGCTCAGGGGCTGTAGTACACGCCCCCCCTATAAAAGGCCGCCACGCCGTCTGCGCCGGTCACATGCTGTTCCGGCGCAGATTGAGCAGGCTGATTCTGTGACACTCTGCTCGATTTAGTTAGGTAGAGAGATTCACTTACAGAAATTGAGTTAGATAGATTCAGTTACAAAGATTGATTGAGAAAGAGGGGCTTGTAGTGTGTTCGTGGCAGGCAGGCAGAGCTCCTATATTTTGTTACCAGAAGCACCTATAGGACTTGTAGTGTGTTCGTGGCAGGCAGGCAGAGCTCCTATATTTTGTTACCAGAAGCACCTATAGGACTTGTAGTGTGTTCGTGGCAGGCAGGCAGAGCTCCTATATTTTGTTACCAGAAGCACCTATAGGACTTGTAGTGTGTTCGTGGCAGGCAGGCAGAGCTCCTATATTTTGTTCCCAGAAGCACCTATAGGACTTGTAGTGTGTCCGTGGCAGGCAGGCAGAGCTCCTATATTTTGTTCCCAGAAGAACCTATAGGACTTGAAGTGTGTTAGTCCCATCACACACACACAGAGCTATATTTTCTTCCCAGAAGCACCTATAGGACTTGAAGTGTGTTAGTCCCATCACACACACAGAGCTATATTTTGTTCCCAGAGGCACCTATAGGACTTGAAGTGTGTTAGTCCCATTACACACACAGAGCTATATTTTCTTCCCAGAAGCACCTATAGGACTTGAAGTGTGTTAGTCCCATCACACACACAGAGCTATATTTTGTTCCCAGAGGCACCTATAGGACTTGAAGTGTGTTAGTCCCATTACACACACAGAGCTATATTTTCTTCCCAGAAGCACCTATAGGACTTGAAGTGTGTTAGTCCCATCACACACACAGAGCTATATTTTGTTCCCAGAGGCACCTATAGGACTTGAAGTGTGTTAGTCCCATTACACACACAGAGCTATATTTTCTTCCCAGAAGCACCTATAGGACTTGAAGTGTGTTAGTCCCATCACACACACAGAGCTATATATTGTTCCCAGAAGCACCTATAGGACTTGAAGTGTGTTAGTCCCATTACACACACAGAGCTATATTTTCTTCCCAGAAGCACCTATAGGACTTGAAGTGTGTTAGTCCCATCACACACACAGAGCTATATTTTGTTCCCAGAGGCACCTATAGGACTTGAAGTGTGTTAGTCCCATTACACACACAGAGCTATATTTTCTTCCCAGAAGCACCTATAGGACTTGAAGTGTGTTAGTCCCATCACACACACAGAGCTATATTTTGTTCCCAGAGGCACCTATAGGACTTGAAGTGTGTTAGTCCCATTACACACACAGAGCTATATTTTCTTCCCAGAAGCACCTATAGGACTTGAAGTGTGTTAGTCCCATCACACACACAGAGCTATATTTTGTTCCCAGAAGCACCTATAGGACTTGAAGTGTGTTAGTCCCATTACACACACAGAGCTATATTTTCTTCCCAGAAGCACCTATAGGACTTGAAGTGTGTTAGTCCCATCACACACACAGAGCTATATTTTGTTCCCAGAAGCACCTATAGGACTTGAAGTGTGTTAGTCCCATCACACACACAGAGCTATATTTTCTTCCCAGAAGCACCTATAGGACTTGAAGTGTGTTAGTCCCATCACACACACAGAGCTATATTTTCTTCCCAGAAGCACCTATAGGACTTGAAGTGTGTTAGTCCCATCACACACACACAGAGCTATATTTTGTTCCCAGAAGCACCTATAGGACTTGAAGTGTGTTAGTCCCATTACACACACAGAGCTATATTTTCTTCCCAGAAGCACCTATAGGACTTGAAGTGTGTTAGTCCCATCACACACACAGAGCTATATTTTCTTCCCAGAAGCACCTATAGGACTTGAAGTGTGTTAGTCCCATCACACACACAGAGCTATATTTTGTTCCCAGAAGAACCTATAGGACTTGAAGTGTGTTAGTCCCATCACACACACAGAGCTATATTTTGTTCCCAGAAGCACCTATAGGACTTGAAGTGTGTTAGTCCCATCACACAAACAGAGCTATATTTTGTTCCCAGAAGCACCTATAGGACTTGAAGTGTGTTAGTCCCATCACACACACAGAGCTATATTTTCTTCCCAGAAGCACCTATAGGACTTGAAGTGTGTTAGTCCCATCACACACACAGAGCTATATTTTGTTCCCAGAGGCACCTATAGGACTTGTAGTGTGTTAGTCCCATCACACACACACAGAGCTATATTTTGTTCCCAGAAGCACCTATAGGACTTGAAGTGTGTTAGTCCCATCACACACACAGAGCTATATTTTGTTCCCAGAAGCACATATAGGACTTGAAGTGTGTTAGTCCCATCACACAGAGATCCTATATTTTGTTCCCAGAAGCAACTATAGGACTTGAAGTGTGTTAGTCCCATCACACAGACCTTTATTTTCTTCCCAGAAGCACCTATAGGACTTGAAGTGTGTTAGTCCATCACACAGAGCTCCTCTATTTTCTTTGCAGAAGCACCCATAGGACTTCTAGTGTGTTAGTGGCATCACACAGAGCTCCTATATATTCTTCTCAGCAGCACCCACAGGACTTCTAGTGTGTTAGTGGCATCACACAGAGCTCCTCTATTTTCTTTGCAGAAGCACCCATAGGACTTCTAGTGTGTTAGTGGCATCACACAGAGCTCCTATATTTTCTTCTCAGCAGCACCCACAGGACTACCGACTACAATGGCTGGAAGACCGCCAAGGGGAGGCAGAGCGTGCAGAGCCAAGAACACAGGGCAGGCAGGCTCTGTTTCTAGTGGACGTGGCCGTGGACGTGGACGTGGTCGTGCATCGTCATCAGCACGTGGCCATGGGACACGCGCGTCTTTGTTTTCGGCAGCTGGACATGTGGAGCCGCATCATGCTGAAGGCTTGGTAGAATGGATGACCAAGCCCTCCTCATCCTCCTCATCCTCTCTCACCCAGGCTCAGGGTACTGACAGAGCATCATCAGCCACCCCTTCCCTAGACCCACCATGTCCTCCTGAGGAGTCCCCCGAACTCTTTGAGCACAGTGTTGGGTACATGCTCCAGGAGGATGCCCAACGATTCGAAGGCTCGGATGACGATACCCAGCTTGAGGAATCTGGCAGTACTGTTCCACCAGCTGCAGCTTACTGCCAGGTTTGCTCTAGTGGTGAAGAGGGAGGGGATGATGAGGTCACTGACTCCACGTGGGTGCCTCAAGGGAGAGAGGATGAGGAGGAGGACGAGGAGGAGGAGGATGCGGCGTCACATGTCCAACGAGGCAGGATGCCCCCTGGAGGCCAGGTAGAGGCCAGCACAGCAACTGTACAACACCGCAGAGCTCCGCCTGTGCAGGGCGCTGCCTCTGCACGTTATCAGAAAAGTTCTTTGGTGTGGGCCTTTTTTGAGACGAGTGCAGCAGATCGCACCACTGCTATTTGCAATATTTGTCTCAAGCGTATCTCGCGTGGCCAAAACATCAGCCGCTTGGGCACGACAAGCATGACCAGACATATGGCGACCTGCCATGCAGCTCGTTGGCAGGCACACATAAAAGACCCACACCAAAGAACTAAGCGGACCTCTCCTTGCTCCTCCTCAGCTGGGATCTCCATCCCCACTACACCTTCAGTCCTCTCTGAAAGCTGCTCTGAGAGGACTGAAGGTGTAGAATTCGGTGTGTCACAACCAAGTACTTGCAGTACACCGACGTCCGATTGCAGCAGGCAAATTTCCCTGCCCCAGCTGCTGGACCGTAGAAAGAAGTACACTCCCAGCCATCCACATGCCCAGCGGTTGAATGCTAGCCTTGCTAAATTGCTAGCACTTCAACTGCTGCCTTTTCAGTTGGTAGACTCGGCCCCCTTCCGTGAGTTTGTTCAATGTGCGGTTCCTCAGTGGCAGGTTCCCAAACGCCACTTTTTCTCGCGGAAGGCGATTCCGTCTCTCTACCGGCATGTGGAGGGCAATGTCCATGCCTCGCTGGACAGGGCGGTCAGCGGTAAGGTGCATATTACCGCTGACTCATGGTCCAGCAGGCATGGACAGGGACGGTACCTTTCTTTCACGGCCCATTGGGTCACTCTATTGGCAGCTGGGAGGGATGCAGGACAAGGTGCAGTAGTGTTGGAGGTTGTTCCGCCACCACGCCTCCAAAACGCGACTACTGCTACTGGTTGTGACACACCTCTCTCCTCCACCCCCTCCTCTTCTTCTTCCTCCAGTGCTCTGTCCTTGGAACCAGCGGTGCTCCGTAGGCGTACAAGGGGCTACGCAAGTACGCAGGCAAAAAGATGCCATGCCGTGCTTGCGCTGGTGTGTTTGGGGGACAGGAGCCACACTGGGCCAGAGGTTCTGGCAGCTCTGCAGGGGCAGGCCGAGAGGTGGTTGACGCCACGTCAGCTTAAGCCAGGAATGGTCGTTTCTGACAATGGCACCAACCTCCTCTCCGCCCTGCGACAGGGGCAGCTCACCCATGTGCCCTGCATGGCTCACGTCCTCAACCTGGTGGTGCAGCGGTTCTTGGGCAGGTTCCCAGGCTTACAGGATGTCCTGAGGCAGGCCAGGAAAGTCTGTGTGCATTTCCGCTGATCTTATAATGCCAGTGCTCGGCTGACTGAGCTGCAAAAGGAGCTGAACCTGCCCAAGAACCGCCTAATATCTGACATGCCCACCAGGTGGAACTCAACGTTGGCCATGCTGCAGCGACTGCACACGCAGCAGAGGGCCATCAATGAGTACCTTTGCGACTACGGCACCAGGACAGGGTCAGGGGAGCTTGGTTTTTTTTCCCCACGTCAGTGGAGCATGATCAGGGATGCATGCACTGTCCTCTCACCATTTGAGGAGGCCACGAGGATGGTGAGCAGTGACAGTGCATGCATCAGTGACACTGTCCCTCTTGTCCACCTGTTGGAGCATACGCTGCGTGGGATAATGGACAGGGCACTTGAGGCAGAACAGAGGCAGGAAGAGGAGGACTTCCTTGCCTCTCAAGGCCCACTTTATCCGGACAGTGTTCCTTCTGTCCCACCCATCACACAGGAAGAGGATGAGGAGGAGGAGGAGGAGGAGGAGGAGGAGGATTGTGTGAGCATGGAGGTGGAGCCTGGCACTCAGCATCAGCAGCAGCAGTCTTTTAGGGATGATGTACAGTCCCAACAAGCCAGTGGACTTGTACGTGGCTGGGAGGAGGTGGCTGGCGATCATGTCATCCTCAGTGACCCAGAAGACTCCGGACCGAATGCCTCAGCTAACCTACGCTGCATGGCCTCCCTGATCCTGCAAAGCCTGCGGAAGGATCCTCGTGTTCTTCGGATCAAGGAGAGGGACCATTACTGGCTGGCCACTCTCCTTGATCCGCGGTACAAGGGTAAGGTTGCGGACCTTATCTTGCCGTCGCAGAGGGAGCAGAGGATGAGACATCTCAGGGAGGCCTTGCAGAAAGGTCTGTGCAACGCGTTCCCAGAAACTGGGAGGCTACAAACTCCTGGTCCTGGGCGACGAGTTGCTGAGGCTTCGGTCAGTGGCAGAAGGAGCGGTGGGGAAGGTGGACGTCTGACCGATGCGTTCAGACAATTTTTTAGTCCGCAGCCCCAAGGTATGATCGGTTCCAGCAACCATCGCCAGCGTCTGATATACATGGTGCAGGAATACCTTGGGGCAAGGTCAGACTTGGACACCTTTCCCACCGAAAATCCTCTGGCTTACTGGGTCCTGAGGATGGATCACTGGCCAGAGCTTGCACAGTATGCAATTGAGCTACTGGCCTGTCCTGCCTCCAGCGTTCTTTCCGAACGCACATTCAGTGCTGCTGGAGGATTTGTGACTGATCATAGGGTGCGCCTGTCCACCGCCTCGGTTGATCGACTGACATTCATCAAAATGAATCAGTCTTGGATCACCACCAGCTACCAGGCACCTGAGGCGGATATAACCGAATAATTTTTAATGTCACATCCCTTCAAGACTGCCTATGCTGATGCTGAGTGACTGTCCTCTTATGTTCACTGACTATCCTCTTCCTCCTCCTCAATGATCCATGCCACCACACCAGTGCCTAAGGCACAATTTTTCAGCCCCTGTTTAACAGGGGCGTGTACTTCCAATTTTTTAAAAAAATGCTTCGCAACACGTGTGACTGCTGTGCTCCAAGTACAGTCTCTGTGAGGGGTTGCAGTGTTGTGGCACCAGCACCAGTGCCTAAGGCACAATTTTTCAGCCCCTGTTTAACAGGGGCGGGTACTTACAATTTTTTAAAAAAATGCTTCGCAACACGTGTGACTGCTGTGCTCCAAGTACAGTATCTGTGAGGGCCGGGTTGCAGTGTTGTGGCACCAGCACCAGTGCCTAAGGCACAATTTTTCTGCCCCTGTTTAACAGGGGCGGGTACTTACAATTTTTTAAAAAAATGCTTCGCAACACGTGTGACTGCTGTGCTCCAAGTACAGTATCTGTGAGGGCCGGGTTGCAGTGTTGTGGCACCAGCACCAGTGCCTAAGGCACAATTTTTCTGCCCCTGTTTAACAGGGGCGGGTACTTACAATTTTTTAAAAAAATGCTTCGCAACACGTGTGACTGCTGTGCTCCAAGTACAGTATCTGTGAGGGCCGGGTTGCAGTGTTGTGGCACCAGCACCAGTGCCTAAGGCACAATTTTTCTGCCCCTGTTTAACAGGGGCGGGTACTTACAATTTTTTAAAAAAATGCTTCGCAACACGTGTGACTGCTGTGCTCCAAGTACAGTATCTGTGAGGGCCGGGTTGCAGTGTTGTGGCACCAGCACCAGTGCCTAAGGCACAATTTTTCAGCCCCTGTTTAACAGGGGCGGGTACTTACAATTTTTTTAAAAAAAATGCTTCGCAACACGTGTGACTGCTGTGCTCCAAGTACAGTATCTGTGAGGGCCGGGTTGCAGTGTTGTGGCACCAGCACCAGTGCCTAAGGCACAATTTTTCAGCCCCTGTTTAACAGGGGCGGGTACTTACAATTTTTTAAAAACATGCTTCGCAACACGTGTGACTGCTGTGCTCCAAGTACAGTATCTGTGAGGGCCGGGTTGCAGTGTTGTGGCACCAGCACCAGTGCCTAAGGCACAATTTTTCAGCCCCTGTTTAACAGGGGCGGGTAATTACAAATCTTGATCTAATAGTTCACAGCAGGGCCCATTCCTGCGCCCACCAAGAGTAACTATGAGGGCCTGCAGTCTTGTGGCAACACCGTCCACCACCACCGCCAAAGGCCCAATTTTTCTGCCCTGTTCATCAGGTGCTTGCAATTACAAATCTTGATCTAATAACTCACAACAGGGCCCATTCCTGCGCCCACCAAGAGTAACTGTGAGGGCCTACAGTCTTGTGGCAACACCGTCCACCACCACCGCCAAAGGCCCAATTTTTCTGCCCTGTTCATCAGGTGCTTGCAATTACAAATCTTGATCTAATAACTCACAGCAGGGCCCATTCCTGCGCCCACCAACAGTAACTGTGAGAGCTTACAGTCTTGTGGCAACACCGTCCACCACCACCACCACCCCCAATTTTTCTGCCCTGTTCAACAGGTGCATGCAATTACAAATCTTGATCTATTAACTCATAGCAGGGCCCATTCCTGTGCCCACCAGTCTTGTGGCTACACCAACATCTAATAGGGCAAATTTCTGCAGAGTATATACGCCAGGCCCCTACTTTCAAACATCCAACTTACAAACGACTCCTACTTGCAAATGGAAAGAGAAAACAGGAAGTGAGAGGAAATCTACCCCTAGGAAGGGAAATTCTATCCTGTTAGATTTAATTTGGGAAAAAGGTATCTCCTCTCTACTGATACTTTATCACCAATCCTTGTTTCAATTAAAACCCCACTTTTCCAAAAACATTTGTCATTGGGACGGAAAGAGAGGTGACATGTTCTGAACAGATGTGCAAAGACAGCAAATGTTACAGGGGTGATAACCCCTCCCTATGTTCTCCAAAAAGCTTAAAAATAGATTTTTTTGGGATGGAGCTACACTTCATAATGTACCTGTTCAGATTCTACTTAAGAACAAACCTAAAGCCGCAAGTGGTTTTAAATGGCTTCTTTTTTTCCTTTACAAATGTCATTTTGTGCAAGGACAGTTCTAAACACGGGAAACACATGCCACTTCACAGGCATACTTTAGACACCCCCCAGGTACCATATTTAAAGGAAAATTTCACTTTTTTTTTTTTCACTTTATGCATCATTAAATGACTGCTCCCGAAAAAACGTTAGTTTTTAAAAGTTCTGCATTGATATATGTCCCCTGGGGCAGGACCCGGGTCCCCAAACCTGTTTTATGTTAACATGCTGCCAACAGCAGCAATCTTGCTTGAAGAAGAGAAAATAGGAGAAGGATGAAGAGAAGAAGAAGATACTGGTTCATCCCATCATTGCAAATCGTGAAGAAGAAGAAGATACTGGTTCATCCCATCATTGCAAATCGTGAAGAAAGAGGCCAGTTCATGATCTTGTATGGGCACCTCCGTGGGCATGAAGAAAATTTTTTACATTTCACACGCATGTCAATAAGTAGGTGAGTAATTTTTCATCCAAACCATACTTTATTTGTAGCCATTGATGTATAGTGTGTTTTATATTTTCAAGACACAAGTCCATCCAGTCTAACCTATGTGTGATTATGTCATTCTAAGATTATCGTAACTAATAAGTGTTGCCCCCCCCCCCCCCCCCCCCCCAAAATACAAACTGTACATTATTTGAGCATGCGGCCTAAAGGGCACAAAATGAGCGTCAGATAGCACCCCCCTCCTGGTGCAAACCAGGTCATATGCCCTTAACATGTGTTTTTGGATATTTTACCCCCCAAACACCTTGGCCCAAATTTGCTGGTGACAAGGTGCTTTGTGGGTGGTGGTGTTGCCACGCAGCTTTGTTTAGCATTTTTGGATCAGACAATTGTTACTGTTAAATTAAAAGGCTAGTGGCTTCTTCTCTGTTCAAATGAGGACCCATATGCATTTTTTTTTTCTGCCACTTATTTAGCCATTATTATATTGGAACTAAGGATGCATGCCTTGTTACCATAAATAATGCCCTTAACCACTTACCTTACTCTTTTTTATACAGTAGGCCCAAATGTTTTTCCCACATGTATTTATGAATGTACGGTAATATTTTTTTACTCAGTTTTGACGAATTGCTTGGCATAATCTCCCCTCACTTGGTGCGTCAGAACACGTGTTTCAGAACAAGTATCCAGCCTGCTGAAAGATTATTGATCACATTAAGGTAATATTCAGCACTGATGTCCTTTGTCATGCGATTTATTGACCATGTAATCTTTTTTTTTTTTTTTTATGTTTTTTTACCTGGGTATTTGTAAAAATATGACGGCACAAAAAAATGGTGGAATAATTATTTATTCACGTATCATAAAATATGATAAAAATATAAACTTTACCCATGTATAATACATAAATTAACTCTGAAATAACTTAAAAAATAAACTTGCCTGTCAAGTAGGCCTCTTCCCTGTTGTTTTATCAAAATGTGTCATGTTGGTCCTTAACCTTGAACAGACCTCATCACAGATTCTGATATGTTTTTGGGAAAGGGGCCTTATAGAAGTACTGAGTTGCGGAAGCTGGGTCATCACTGGCAGTGTGGGGAGCAGGCCTAGCCTCCCCATGTTGACTTGGCACATACATACCCTGAGTTTGGTGGGGGGGGGGCCCTAATTGAAGGAAGTGGGGATGGGATGGGATAGGGAAGGTTACTGTGTGGCACTTCAAATCTGGAGATTGACTTGTCATAACTTGAGGGATATGATGGTGGATTATAGGGGTAAGGATGGTGTTGCTGCTCAGGGTAGTGCGTGTATCTTGGGTAGTTAAGGGGAGGTTTTGTTTGGGGCACATTTGGGTATTTAAATGCAGCTTCCTGCTGTGGCTGGGAGAAGGAGTGCAGCATTTTTTCTATATTTTTTCGCATTTCATAGTAACGCTCTGGGGGTACCTTTTTAATTAGTGGTACAAAACTGAGCGCCAGGATTGTATCGGGACATAAAAATGCATCCACCTTTGTTTTTTAACATGTGTAATAAGCGCTCACTTAGGTCAGGTTGGGATAGTGCTGGGCGCCTCCGTGGCACTTTGCCAGGCTGAACAATGTGTGCAGGAGTAGAGGATGTCCTAGGGACAGCCTCCGCTGCCCCTGCACATTGTTCATCTGGATTAGTTTCCCAGAGATTGGAAGATGTTTGGATTAGTGATAAATCCTCTGTGTCTTCTGGAATATCAATGGGTGCTTCCTCCTCTGTTTGTTGTTCTGGTTCTTCATCCAAAACATCTTGCTCCTCCCAACTAGATTCTGTCCTGTTTTATATTGTAAAAATGTAAAAAATTAACTAGGCATATTCATTATTAACAGACTGTGTGATACATAGATGATGTAGATGAAAACTTACTCCCTCATCTCCACAATGGGTTGCAGAAAATCCAAGTCCCTGGCAAACATATAGGGTACCCTAGGCGCTGCCCCCGAGCCACTCCTTGTTTCTTTGAGGTGCCGCATATATTTTCTGTAAGCATCACGCATGCTACGCCATCTTGTCTGTAAGTAGTGCACTGAAAAATATATAACAACATCATTTTAATTTATTTACTTTTTTTTTCTAGGTACTTAGCAACAGGAAATTCCTTTGGAAGTTTGCACTATGAATTCAAGGTTGGAAAATCAACGATTAGTGGCATTGTTCATGCTATCTGCCTAGTCATATGGGAAGAACTGAAGGATATGTTATGAAGAAGCCCAAAAAACAAGAATGGCTGATGGTAGCGGACCTATTCCGGTGAGCGATGCAACTTCCCCAACTGTCTTGGAGCCATTGATGGCAAACATGTACGCATCCTCAAGCCTCCAGCTAGTGGGAGCCAATATTTTAATTATAAAAAATATTTTTCGTTGGTATTAATGGCAGTGGCAGACGCAAATTATAAATGTATTTATATTGATGTAGGTTCTTATGGCAGCAGCTCAGATTCTAGTGTATTTTCACATTCCTCATTTGGCCGCATGCTGCGTGAGAATACACTAGACTTGCCCAATAATTCTCCCCTGCCAGGGACTACAGAGCCTCTCCTCCCACATGTATTTGTCGGAGATGAAGCTTTCGCACTTTCCCAGAACATGCTCAGGCCTTTTTCAAGTCGCTCTCTGACAACTGAAAAAAGAGTGTTCAATTATAGGCTGACTAGGGCACGCAGAGTAGTAGAATGTGCATTTGGAATTCTTTGCAATAAGTGGAGATTCATGCATACTTCTATTAACCTCAGTATTGATCATGCGATCAGTGCGATTAAAGCAGCCTGTGCACTGCACAACTATGTGCGTGAACGAGATGGCTTTCTTTTTGAGGATTCCCTGACCCATAACATGGAGGCAGCACATTTCAATATTCCTAGGGGCACCACTACTGGTACACTTATTCGAGAAGAATTTAAGAATTTTTTTTTGTCACCAGCTGGGGAGGTGCCTTGGCAGATGAATTCTATTGACTAAAAAAAATTATGTATTTGTTTTCTTTATGTAAAGGCATGATAATATAATGCTAAGTGTGCTGTATGAAAAATGTTGGATGTAATTTTGGTCATGACAAATAAAACTTTTTTATCTCACATTTGTGGTGTATGTCATATTACTAACCTTACAAATTCTAAGAATATGCATTTATTTAGGGACTCCTCCGTCGCTAGATAAAGCTGGTATGTGCACAATGTTTACAGCATGTGGCCTGGTACAGATTTGGGGGTGGCCATATGCTGTTTGTTCAAATCTAATAAATTAAATAAATGTACACCATATAAAAAATACAGGACAGCATCTACAGGTAGTGAAAGGTAATAAAAAAAAACTTACATTTGTCAGCCTGAACTTGGGAAGAGCACCTGCTCCACTCTGGCAAGAGGTCTCTGGCAAGGTGTGAACCCAGGCTAAAGGTACTCTTGACCTTGCTCAAAAAAATATACATTTGACGCCCCTGTCACACAGTTGTGGAAAAAATTGGTCTTTGATTGGGTGTTGTTGGGTGTTGTTGGTGCCTTCACCCTGTAACCTTTTTGAGGTAGTCTTGATAAAAGCAAGAATTGGCCTTGCTATAAAAAATAGACATTTGACACCCCGTCACACATTTGTGGGAAAAATTTGTCTTTGGGTGTTGTTGGTGCCTTCACCCCCTAACCTTCTAGAGGTAGTCTTGATGAAAGCAAGAATTGGCTTTGCTGTAATATATTTACATTTGAAGCCCCCTGTCACAGAGTTGTGGTAAAAATTGATCTGTGGGTGTTGCTGGTGCCTTCAACCCCTAACCTTCTAGAGGTAGTTTTTATGAAAGCAAGGATTGGCTTTGCTGTAATAAACTTACATTTGAATCCCCCTGTCACAGATTTGTGGTAAAAATTGGTCTGCTGTGGGTGTTGCTGGTGCCTTCACCCCCATAACCTTTTAGAGGTAGTCTTGATGAAAGCAAGCCCCTGTCACACAGTTTGGAAAAATTGGTCTTTGGGTGGTGTTGGTGACTTCATCCCGTAACCTTCTAAAGGTATTCTTGATGAAAGCAAGAATTGACCTTGCTGTAAAAAATATACATTTGACGCCCCTGTCCCACAGTTGTGGGAAAAATTAGTCTTTGGGTTTTGTTGGTACCTTCACCCAATAACCCGATAATTGTTCTTACTATAAAAAACTTTAATTTGACGCCCCTGTCAAACAGTTGTGGAAAAATTGATCTTTGGGTGTTGTTGGTGCCCTCACCCCATAACCTTCTAGAGGTAGTCTTGATGAAAGCAAGAATTGACCTTGCTGTAAAAAATATACATTTGACGCCCCTGTCCCACAGTTGTGGGAAAAATTAGTCTTTGGGTTTTGTTGGTACCTTCACCCGATAACCCGATAACCCTCTAAAGGTACTCTTGATGAAAGGAAGAACTGGCCTTGCTGTAACAAAAAAAAAAATTGACACCCCTGTCACACAGTTGTGGAAAAATTGGTTCTTGGGTGTTGTTGGTGCCTTCACCCCTTAACCTTCTAGAGGTAGTCTTGAAGAAAGCAAGAATTGGCCTTGCTGTAAAAAATGTAAAATGGACACCCCTGTCACACAGTTGTGGAAATATTTGGTCTTTGGGTGTTGTTGGTGCCTTCACCCTGTAACCTTTTTGAGGTAGTCTTGATAAAAGCAAGAACTGGCCTTGCTGCAAAAAAATATGTATTTGATGCCCCCGCTGTCACAGTTGCGGAAAACTTTACCTTTGGATGATGTTGGTGCCTTCACCCCATAACCTTCTAGGGGTAGTCTTGATGAAAGCAAGAATTGGCCTTGCTGTAAAAAATGTAAATTGGACGCCCCTGTCACACAGTTGCGGAAAAATTGGTTCTTGGGTGTTGTTCGTACCTTCACCCCATAACCCTCTAAAGGTTCTCTTGATGAAAGAAAGAACTGGCCTTGCTGTAAAAAAAATAATTTGACACCCCTGTCACACAATTGTGGAAAAATTTGGTCTTTGGTTGTTGTTGGTGCCTTCACCCTGTAACCTTTTTGAGGTAGTCTTGATGAAAGCTAGAATTGGCTTTGCTGTAATAAATTTACATTTGAAGCCCCTGTCACAGAGTTGTGGTAAAAATTGGTCTGTGGGTGTTGCTGTGGGTGTTTCATTCTGTATTACTCCAGTTATTAAAGGATGGCAAAAGTAGTGTACTGGAAAGAACCTAAGTAAGCGCCATGATGTTCAGACCCGTTAGGGTAGGATAATGTATCTGCCAAACACCATTGGACATTTCAAGCAACACCAGCTTACCGTACAGCAGAAAACCATGAGTTGGCCTCCTCCGGGGAGTCAAAGAATCTTGCAGTGCTGAAATGCACAACTCTCAGACAGCTCGGGTACAGCATGCTATATGGCAGGCCTTTTTCTCTGAGGCGTCTACGGATGTCTTGGAAGGTTTTTCTCTTATTCTGTAGGTCCGCCGAGAAGTCAGGGTAGAAGTGGATGTCAGCATTTTCATACTTGAGGTTAGGACGTTTCCTGGCTTCACTGAGTATGCGGTCACGATCCCGATAATTAAGGAACCTCACCAGGAATGGGCGAGGTGGTGCCCCAGGAGGTCGACAGCCAGTGGGAACTCGATGTGCGCGTTCGACTACATAGGTCGGCGGAACAGACGCCAGCTCGAGGATATCTTTGAAAAAGGCTTCAGGGAACTCTGCAGGTCATTCGCCCTCTGATCCCTCTGGCAGGCCAAGCACTCTCACGTTGTTTCTCCTGAGGCGATTCTCTGCATCATCAGATTTAGCTACCAGTGATTTGACCGTGTTTTCTAGCACTTCAATGCGGTTGTCATGATTAGTAATCAGGACCTCTGTGGCTGATATGCATGACTCAGATTCTGTGAGGCGTCCTCTGAACTTATCTAAATCAGCCCTTATGCAATTGCATTACTCCGTAAGCTTATCAATATGGGTCAACAGGGAGGATCTACTGTTTTCTATGGCTAGCAGGATTACCCCAGTGTCTCCAGAGGTGGAGGACTCCGGGGCCGCCGGAGCAATCAGGCTCCCCTGGCTCGTGGCCATGTTTAGCTCAGCCAGCAGCGCGTGGAGCCTGTCAGCTAAGATGGCGTCTGGGCGGCCGACCGGCGCCAGCAGTTGCTTCTTACTGGAGTTTGAGGCCGCGTTTTTCCCTTTTGCTGGCATGGATGGAGGTGCAACGACTAGTACTGTCCGTTATGGGTACCAAGGGCCACCCTAGCAGAGTCCCAGTAACTTGGGGAAGGATGATGTTATTTCAGGGTGACAGGAGCTCCTTTCAATTTTCAATGCAGTCTTACCCCGCCACTCCCTGGCCCAGATATATTTCCAAGAGGCAGCTAGATGCGACCCAAGCTGGCCGCAGACCTCCAGTCCTTGGTGCTTTCACCTTATACAGACAGTCAATGATCTCCAGCAGCCACCACCCTCACAGCAGTAAGCAGGCACAGGCAAGGCAGTAAGGATGTTGTGCCGGGGGTGCCAGGGTGCAGCTGGTCCAGAACAGTGTGACAGAGGCAGCAGCTAATAGGGTACACCAAGCCACCAAATACCTCCCCTCAGTCAGGCAGTCCTTGGCGGCACCCCAGGCCTTGGCAGGGACCCTGGGGATTGATGAGGTGGGTGCAGAGAGGAGGCCTGCGCTGGCCTCGATGACCGGCCTTGATGACTCCTGGTGGGGATGCAGCCACAGGAAACACCGGGGATCCGCAGACCTCACTAGGCCGGACTAGGCCGCGGCTGCCCCGGATGTCCCCGGAGCTCGGCCAAGACCATGCCAGATGGACAGAGGGATGTGTACAGGGCCAGATGAGGGTCCCCTACCTACGGATCTGTCCGGATTGAGATTCCCCCGGGTGGCCTCGGAACGGCAAGATGGCGGCGGCCGTGAGTGTCTGGAGGCTATGTTCTTCCATCACTTATAGGCCGAGTTGCTGGGAGATATTGACAGAGAACACTGCAGGGCATCTAGATGAGCAGTCTGACAGGTTTTAGGGTGCTTAGCAGGTTAGTAAACGCACGGATGTCGGCAGATTAACAATCAGGATTCTGGAGCTCTTTACAAAGACGTCCGCCGCCGCTCACATCCGGACACGCCCCCAAACGTTTTTTGCATGTTGCCTTGGGCACTGAAAACTCCAATGCTATTTTTTGATGCCCCCCTGTCTATTAGCCCAGGCAAATGGCATTTTTAATTTCACAGGTTCAGCTCCCATTGATTTTTAATAAGGTTTAGGTTTGGCATCTGAATTTATTTGAAGTTAACCGAACCCTGCTCAAACCCAACCAAAGGCAGTTTGGCTCATCCCCACTGGCTAAATAGAATTAGTTTTGACAGGTAAGTTCACATATTTCCATTGTGTACTTAGATATATGCCTGGAGTTCCTGAAGTTGCTCTTTCACAATCTCTAAATTCCAGTCGCTCCTGGCTATTGGTTTTGCTAAGGGTATGTTCCACTCCTGGCCTCCAACATTACTTTGGTTATGCACAACCTGTTACTCCTGTATGCCCTACTTCTCACTGGCATCTCTTCGGGTATGCTCCACCTTTCTCTCCTGACCACTGGCTTGGTTCCTTGTACCCTTTGTTTGCCACATTCTGCTCTTTGAATCCCTTTAGTTTGGCACAACTATTCCTGGTACACTCTGCTTACCAACCTCTGCTCCTCCAAGTCCTTGCAGCGGGGCACAACTTGTGGTTATCCCACCAGCTCCTCTGTTTTCTTTCTAGTGACCTGGCCATTTTCACAAGTGGTCTTTTCATTAATACCACCCATCCCTTAGATTCCATTGCTCAGCGAACCCAGTCATAGTTGGGGTAGGGTCTTGTTGCCTCCATATGTATTTTTTGTATTGTTTTTTTTTTTTTTTTTCAATAAAAGTTTTTTATTTTGCTTCAATACAAATGAACAGAGTATATCATTCGAAATATTAACAATATAGTCTTACTGTGGAACGTAGGTATAAAAAGTGCGGCGCTCTAAATGTTCAAAAATTGAATAGTGAACTTTTATCTAGGTGATATGCAAAATGTGTATAGTGCATACATACTTGACAAATAAAATGCAATATATTGGGTGCACAAAATATCCAATATGCAAATTATATATTAAATATGTGTGTCATCCGCTCTTAAAGTGTATAATGACTAAAAACAGGATAGTTTATCCCTAAATAAATTAAACCTTCACATAGTGACCATATTAAGGCAAAATATACTGGTATAATAGTGATTATGAAACAACCACCATATAAATAAATTCTCTAGTGAGGACCAAAAAACTTGGTCTTATATATACATATCTAATAAAACACATAAAGTATATAATGATTGAAATTATATCTGTGACTGTAAACAAATACACCAAACGTGTGGCCTATGTATGTGTTAAAAAACATATAAGTGACTTGTGCGGCTTGTCTGAAGGAATCCACCACCAATAGGAAAGAGGCTTACCCAAATGTTATAGACTCAGAAAGGCATACGCCGTATGAGTCATAAACGCTTGATGGTGTTAGTAGCACCGATAGGAACTGCTCCCAGCCCAAACGAACAGCAGCCGTAGATGGAATTTTTCACTGGATAATCCAGATGCGCTCAAGGACAAGATAGTAGGCGGTGTATAGTATGGTTCATCTAAGGTAATACTACTGACAATGAAAAGAAGGGGACCATATAGTGTAATACCGTCAAGCGATTTGTATTTATTAAAATCACAAAAATGGGTACTCACATGTACAAAATGGTTAAAAGCATATATAGAATATAGAATACTGGCAGCAGTGGCATCAGCAAATCGTCCCGACGTGTTTCACCTCAGTAAGGCCTTATCTGGGGGTTTAGTACAGGAAAAAAAACAAAAAAACAAAAGAGGCAAATAGAAAAACTAACCCACATATGACTTATAACATGAGAGTGTTAACATCAAGAAGCTACCTTATAGGATATCGAAACCTATCACAATTTTGTGAAGTGAAGAAAAAAGATTGTTATTCTGGGGGTCACTCGGGATCCCACTCCCCCCCGACACCCCTAAAGGGAACTCACTGTGTCCGGTGGGGAGCGCGGACCCGAGCCCTCCCATCATATTTCCCACTAAAGGGGGACTTCTGTTTACATAAAAAAAACAAAGAAACCCATGACTCCTGCGGGGTCATATCCTATAGGCTGAATAGCTGAAGTACCATAGGTTTGAGGAGTAGCTCCGGATCTGTAACAAAGGTTACCATTCCAGAGTTGTATTCAGAGGACTCAACCATATTACTATTGAACAAACTAGAAAAAAAAAAAACTGAAAATAATAAAAAACAAAACAAAAGAAAAAACATAAGATAAAGGGATAGAAAAGGTGAGAGGGAGAGAGAGGATAGAGAAGATGGAAGGTAGAGGGAGGATACAGTCGGTAAGGTGCCTATCTATCTGATGCAGGTCTCTAAAATCGGGGTTGACAATGCCAGGTATCAGGGAGATTCCAAGATATTGAGCCCAAGGTTCCCATATCGCTGTAAATTTTTCCTGTCTTATCTAAGAGGGAGCTCACCGTTTTTTCTTGCGCCATCATCCATGAGATCTTCCTTTTCATGGATGATAGCGAAACTGTGGGAGATTTCCAGGCCTTGGCAATGGATAATTTAGCTCCTGTTAATATAAATAGTATTAACCTTCGGGTGAGTTTAGGGGTCCCCAGTGCGAGACCATTAAGCAATGCTATTGCGGGAGTCTGAGCAATAGTGAAACCAGTAACCTTATGAATTAGGTGAAAGGCTTTGTTCCAGAAGCCCCTTATCTTGGGGCATTACCACCATATGTGGAGCATGGTACCTAGTCCCTGGCATCCTCTAAAGCAAAGAGGAGATGAGGAGGGGTACATGTGAGCCAGTCTGGTTGGGACTAGGTACCATCTTGTCAAAAGTTTGATGTTGGCCTCTAGGAGAGAGGCATTATAGATGCCTTTGAGAGATCTAGAGAAGGAATCGTGCCAGTCGTCCACTTCCCAAGAGGTCTGGAGATCCTTTTCCCAGGAAATCATATATGGCAATTTGTTTGGATAGGTAGCAAGTGACTCGTAGATTACTGAAATTCCTCCCCTCTGCTCCATGGCTTGACCACACCAACATTCATATTTTGTGAACCCTGGGGATTAGGTTTGTTTGACCAAAGGGAGTGAATGAAGCGGGAAATTTGGTGAAACCTAAACTGCTCAGTAGTGGGGAGTTACAGCTCCTTCACAAAATGCTTAAGAGCATGGCCTATGGGCCAGTACTAGAGAAGAAGTGTCCGATGCGGTATACCCCCTTATCGAGCCACCATTTGAAGGCTCTGATATCCATACCGGGTTGGAATAGAGGGTTGTGAAATAAGTGTGCTACTGGTTGATACTTGGAGACCAGGGAGGGAAGCTTTCTTAGTGAATCCCACAACGAGAGTGAATGCGATAAAGTCGGTGCTAGGATAGAAGGTCTATTTTTGGAGAGACACCACAGCAGAAAGTCTAGTGTGAACTTAGGCACAGCTTGTCTTTCAATGGCTATCCAATCAGGTTTTTCAACCTTTAGGTAAATGGTAGATAGTTGTGCTAAGCGTGCCGCTTGGTAGTACCATAGAAAATTAGGGACCCCCAGCCCTCCTTGAGAGGAAAGATTAAAGAGAGTGCGGTGTGAGAGACGAGGTCCTTTCTTGTGCCAAATAAATTTAGTGACTTTGCTCTGGAACACTTTCAGATGGTCCCTCCTAATCTGAATAGGGAGTGAGCGAAAAAAATAAAGCAATCTGAGTAAAAGAGTTATCTTGACTGAATTAATTTTCCCTGTCCAAGATATGTCATGAGGTTCCCAACTTCTAAGAGCTGCTTCTAGTTTTTTTATACATTGGGGAGTAGTTTGCTTGATAAAGGTTTTCTATTTTCGATGTAATGTTAAGCCCCAAGTATTTAATAGAGGATTCACTCCATTCAAATTGATATGTGTTCCTGAGGAGAGACACTTGCGAACTAGGAAGAGATAGGTTGAGAGCTTGAGACTTAGACATATTAACGTGTAGCCCTGAAACAGCTGCAAACTCATTCAGTACCTTGCAGATCACAGAGAGAGAGGAGGCTGGCGGGGTTGATTGTAGAACCAAAATAAGGTCGACTGACCTTCTAACTTGGTTGGGGCCTTGTCTGCTAGGGATAAATCCGACCTGGTCGTTATGTATATACAGGCCTATAAAAGACGCTAGCCGTTTTGCCATCACTTTAGTGAATATTTTCAGGTCATTATTAATCAATGAAATGGGCCTATACTTCCCTGTTAAACTCGTGTCTTTACCTGGCTTGGGAATTACTGAGATATAGGCCATATTGAGTTGATTACCGATAAGGGAACCTGTACTCATTGAGTTAAAGAATCTAGTGAGGTACGGGGTCAAGGTGTCAGTAAACGTTTTGTAGTAAGGGGTAGAGAAACCATCAGGCCCTGGTGCCGTTCTCCCTTTTAGGTTTTTAATTACCTCTGCTGCCATCTCTGCTCTGTGATCTACAGAAAGTTTGGGTAGGTTCAGATTTGTTAGAAATTTATCTATGCATTTAGTGTTTGTGTGTTTATTTGCTTTATAGAGCTCCTTGTAAAAGTCCTGGAAAGTTTTCATGATGCTCTGTGGGTTAAGGGTGTGAGAACCATCCACCTGTCTGATCTTGGGGAGTAAAAAAACAAGTAAAAAAGGTGCAATACACAAAAAATATATATATACCTCATATAATGATACCCAAAAGTCCAGGGGTGATAAAGACATACGTATATGTATGGTTACATACATATACCTTCAATGGTTAGGGTGTCGTAGGGTCAGTCAGGGCAGCCTCCTAGAGAACCAGAGAGTGGGTTCCAATAAGCTAGAGAGAAAACAAGGAGAGAGGGGCACCTCTGAATATATATCAAAAAACAATTTTATTACAACAGCATTATCCACTCACATGGGGGAACAAGATGTCGTGTTCAGATCCTGCATGCTGGGCTGAGAAGGCTGTAGAACTGCAGGTCACAGCAAGTCCAGGTCACAGCAAATCCATTTTAGCTTGCCTCTCATCAGGATAGACTGGAACGGCAGAGCATGGTGCTGGCTCCTTCAGAAGTCCAGGTACAGGTGGGTAAACACAGTCTGATGGGGGGAACAGTAGGTCCGTTTTTCCAGACAGGGGTTCCGGTGATGATGTGGGGAGGGTGAAGCGCCACTGCATATCGGTGACATCATCGCCGGGCGCCAGCACTGTTGTTTGCTTCCCAAGCCTCGCTCTCACCCTCCACACACAGCCGTGTCCCTCTACACCTGAAAGGTGAGACTGACGGCATGGACACACAGCAAGGCTAATCCCCAGCAGTGGATCTGAATGTGACATCTTGTTCCCCCATGTAAGTGGATAATGCTGTTGTAATAAAAAAATGTATGATATATATTCAGAGGCGCCCCTCTTTCCTTGTTTTGATCTTGGGGAGTGAGTGGGAGAAAAATCTAGGGGATAATTTGGATGTGAGCAAGGGTCCAATTTTGTTCCATTTCTGGTAAAAGCCCCCGTTCATCTGATGGATTTCTCTGCCTTCGTATTAAGGGCCAGGTTCAGTGCCACTCGGGCTGCATCTGAGGTATATCCGAAGACTCTATCGGGATCTTTTTTATGTTGCTTGCGCAGATCACAGAACTCCCTCTCCAGTTTTTCAATGTCACCCATCCTATCTTTCTTCTGTTGAGCCGCAATTTGAATCAGCTTACCCCTTATCGTCACCTTGTGTGCTGCCCAGAGAGTCTCGGCAGAAACATCCCCAACTTATTTAAGCTGGAAATATTCCTGCAGGGCTCCCTGAATTTCGATAACCCTAATCGGGTCATTCAGTATGTACATGTTAAGGGACCAATGTGAGGAATGATGTCTGGGAGCATCTCTGTGCAGCGTAAGGAGGACCATAGAGTGATCCGACCAAGTCACGTCTAAAATTTTGGACACGAGGGCTAGTGGGATATGACAGGTATATAATAAGGTATGATCAATGTGCGAGTAAGATTGATGTGGATTTGAGAAGTGGGTGAAGTCCCGTGTAGATGGGTTTAATTCCCTCCAGATGTCTGCTAATTGAGATTGAAAAATCAGTCGTGCTATTTGAACGCTATGTTTGTTAGGCCTGATCACTTGCGAGTGAATGGGTTTGGACTTGTCGGTACCAGAGTCAAATGCCATATTAGAGGCTCCACCCATAATTATGATTCCTTCTAACAGTGGGCCAAGGGTGTGGAGCATTTGCTGAAAGAGCATAGTAGGAAATGAAAGAATGTAGGTGATTATCAATAGTACCTTTTACTAGAAGGAATCTTCCCTCCGGGTCTCTATGTTCCAATTGTACCGAGAATTAGCATTGTTTGGAAAACAAGATCACTACCCCTTTCGTCTTGTCTTTGGCATTAGCCAAGAAGAACAAAGGAAATTGGGTATGTAGAAAAGAGGGGGTATACCGCACCGGAAAATTAGTCTCCTGCAATTGTAGTACATCAATGTGACGAGATTGGTAGACCTGAAAGGCCTTTCATCTCTTAATAGGAGAATTGAGTCCCTGGGTATTGTGTGAGATTATCCGTAAAGGGTGTAGAGTAGTATTGTCATTAGCCATGGAGCTTAAGGGGAAACACGTCACTTGATCTACTGTCACTCACCAGATCCTGTGAAGAGAATAAGGGAAGGTGAACCACCCAACTGACTTGTGGAATCACTGAAGACACCTTGCGGGAGGAATGCATCAGTAAAAAAAAAAGAAAAGAGGGTAGTCAGGGAGAAGAAGAAGAAAAGGAGATCAGACATTTAACTCAAAAGTGTAAAGCCTATGACAGGCCCGGATTAAGAGAAGGAGTAGACCTTCCTTCCCTCAATCAGAAAAAACAATGTTTGTATAGCCCAAATGAAGGGCTAAAGTCCCACTACCCAGAAATTGAAAATTCCTGTCTGGGTAGTAGAAGGGGGCGCAAGGCAACAGCCCCGGCCCTATACAGCATAGAAACAAAACTGTGAAACTTGTAACAATGCTGAAACAGCTACCAGTCTTCCCATAATGTAGAGTAGACTAGAATGTCCAGCTTGGGGGAGCATGACCGGGAGAGAGTGGAGCAAACTACTTGGGGCAAAGGTTCGCACTGCCAGTGCGAATGTGGGGCATCATGTTCCGAAATTGCATTTTTGTATTGTTTTTATGATAAACATAATTGATTGGAGTAGGGAAGGCAGTGCACTCTTTGAGTTATCTATAGACAGGTCTAAAACAAAACATGAATTATTTCCTTTCATTATTTGCTATAATTGCTGGTAAGTTATTTTAGGTTGCACATTGTTATGTGGTTTAATTGCATACAGTGCTTATGGTAATTGATGAAGTTGTTTACCCATTTTTTCCTTTGCCTATTCTTCCATTTCCTGATGGTGCATATGAAGCAGGAACCGTCTGAGATTCGAAGAGGGTATGGGCAGGCTGAATGTACCAAGTTGACCGATCAATCAACTTGGGTACAACCAGCATGCCATGTTTTACCTGTGATTACTGCTAGCAGCTGCTATAGTCACTAGGCGGGGGGGGGGGGGGGGTCCCCATGGTGAGAAGACAATGGCCTGGTAGTAGCGATTCCCACATCAACACTGTCTGTGTTGATGGAGGAATCAAGCCAATTTCTTTCCTGCAACCCTTGTAAGAAATTCACTTTGTGTATGGCCGGCCTAAGATATATTATTTAGTTATGATCAAAAACTAGCCGTTTTGCAACAATACAATGATAATTAGATAACACATAGGTTGTAAACAATAGCAGCAAATAAACTTAAGCTACTGAAGCAGGAAAAAAGCCTACTGACTTAAGAAATGAAACAGATAACAAATGTGGAACTAAAATTATAGTTAAACATTTAACCTGACCACACATTAATAGAATTGTGTTTGAAAATTTTCCTTTTATGAACCTTCATTTGATTTTCTAATGGTTAGTGGGATCAAATTGATGTTCATTTTTGACTACAAGTAAATTTGAAGGAGCAGGATGAAACGTTTTCTCGAATGAATGGATTTCTAGCATGTGGTTTTTTATTCGGGAACATGCATTCACTCCAAAACATTTATCAAACAACTTTTGCCATCAAATGTATAGATGATCATTTTTTATACAAATGTTTCTTTTAAAATCTACAAGTGTATAGCCAGCTTTGGTATAGTTGACCAGCCCCTAAGGTTATTAAAGGTTTAGCCTTAAACTGCGTAGGGGGTTTTTCACCATTAGAGCAATAAGGATGTGGAACTCTCAAGTGGTGGTGTCAGCGGGGAGTATGGATATTTTTAAGAGACTCCTGGATGTGCATCTTAAAGAACGCAACATACAGGGATATGGGAAATAATTATAGACACTGACACACGTGCACCTACACAGGTTGAACTGGATGGACTATTGTCTTTAATCAATCTTACCTACTTTGTAACTGTAAATAATATAAAACCAGAGCTTTCATTCCACCTGTCTATAGGCAGCTGCATACACTTCTATGGACTGCCATTACATTAGCTCAGGAATGGGCAGCCCATACAACTAGGTAACATTAAAGGAAATTTTACATTTGTTTGGGGCTTAATAGCAGAACTTCCCATGTACATGATAGAATGCATGCAGTGAAAACAGGCTCATTTTATTGTTATTCTCTTTTGCAACTCCCTTAAAATTAAACTAAATCAATTTAAATGAATTTTATTGAAAATGTTTTCATCTGAGAGACTCTCCCTGGAAAGAAAAAAAAGAATGGAAGTGTAAAGTGTAGACACGTAAAGGTGCCTAAACATACCTGAAGTAGCCTCTGAAAGCCAGGTTGTTTTGACAGTTAGCAGAGTACAGAGCAAATAAGGCTGCCCAAAGTGCATTACTTTGAAACGTATGTATAGCAGTCCTGCATGTAGTGTGCAGCAAACTCAAAAGCTTAATAATAGCACACATAGGGCACCATGGCAAGATTTGTGGAAATATTGCTGTTTTTAGATAGACCTAAATAGCAATAAATTACAGTAATGTGGTCCAACAAAGCAGACAATTTATGCAATACATGAGTAACAAACATGCAGCCATTTCAGGCAGCCAACAAGCAAATGTTACATGATGGGGGGCAATAAATGGGCTTTCATTACAAAACACATGAGCAACAAATGGCAACGTATCAATAAGTGGTAAAAATCATTACAACATGCAAGCAACAAAATGACATTACAATATATGGGCAAATGAGCAATTGTTAACAAAACAAGCGCAATGATAATAACTGCCCTATGATCCCCTCATGGCTTTCTCCTATTTACAGTACTAATTGTCTACTATAACTAAATAACTCACTTAGCAGCCTAATAGGCCACAGTGCAAGGCTATTGGAGACTGCAGCATTTTATACCTGCAGCATTTTTGCCCTGACAGATTTTCTGCAAAGACCAACTCCATTCAACTAGCCAAACCTGTCCCCCAGTCCCCCCCCCCTCCTACCCCTGTCCCCCAGTCCATATGTCTTTTTTCAAAAATACATTAAAAACATACATAACTTTTATTACAGGGGTATTCTGCACATGTGTCATGCGATGAGTGAATCCTACCCCCCCCCCCCCCTGTACTCTTGTCTGATCCAAATCTTTCAATTCACATCCCATGGATCACTAATGGTATGATTTTAAAGTACTGGCATGCACATGCCAGTTTTTAGAATACCCAGTTTTATCAACAATTCTGTCCAGCCTTTCATTCATGCTAATTAACTATTGCAACAACTAAACAACTGCCAATTAAAAAACTCTTGGCTTAAATCCAGGAGATGGCAATTTAATTTGTGAATATCTTCTGTTTGACAGTAATCCATCTGAGTTACAATAATATGTATTTGGCAAATCACATTATGCACACTTGGCGGTGTTAACACACTATTCTGGAGGGCCATGTGCTTCTGAAATCTGGATGACTCCTATAATGGCCCATAATTCAATTGGGATGGATATTCTTCCGATACTTCCTCCTAAGACTGTGTTTAATATTGCAGAAAGTAAAATCTGATCTTGCTCATGTCATCACAATCAAAGGATAAAATAGATGAGCTGAATGTTTATACTATTAGGATATACGTATAGCCTCAGACAAAGGCAATGTGAAATTCACGAATATAGCTCTTGGAAAGCAGAGCATAATTGGATAAAGCAACCCTCATTTCTTAAAAAAATAAATAAAATGTAAATCCAATTTGATGTGTTTTAAAACATTGTGGAGCATGACAAATTGCATGAGCAGACCACAGTAGAAAATAGATGCTAGTAATGCTCTTTAGTCACCTCTATGGAGATGAGCAGAAATTCTTGGCAGCAACTATGACTGGTTCTTAGACAGTAAGGAGGATGTTCATGATATGGAAGCCAGTGTCATGTGTATATCAGGGTAAAAGAAGCTTGCTGTGGTTCTAGAATAATAATATTACCCTTTATATAATTAAAATGACCACCTTAAAATAAATGCGTA